>OZ024867.1:19571488-19578988 GCA_964017155.1 Oasisia sp. SBJ-2009 | reverse complement strand
AAATACTATGATGAGAATGTCGCCACATGGGGCAGGGAACGAGAGACGCTGGTGAGAGTGGAGGGAACGTTGTGGGAATCTTGCATCAGGGGTAGGGAATAAGGGCATGTGGCTTCATTATCGCGGAGGAAAGAAATGTATGAATGTAGATGTTTACACATTCGTGACCTTGTCACCCGCAAACTATTCCAAAAGTGTCACCATAATATTATATTTCCGTTACCATAACCCACTTTCCCACTATATCTCGTGATTCCTACCCCGATGTACACTATTTCCGCTGCATTGTCTGAATCTCAACACGTGCAACGATACCACCCGAATCCATCTTATTATATACACACCTTCCGACCGTCTCAACACAACGAATCACAGTCCTTGTTGTGGCATTCCTACAATAGTAGCTCCTTCTCCCCTTCAATCAGTTAGCGATATTCTGACCGCTGCTTCACATTCACTACACCATGCCTCAGTAATCAAACCATAGTTTCATATTCCTTTCATAGTGTTTGAAATTCACAGAATATATGTTCAAGCCCATCTTCCGAAATTTCAAACAGTTTACTTAAACCCTGTTTTGTTTGAATGTTGTATAATCTTGTACATGTTCTTATGTTTTTAATACGATATTTTCACTTGCACATGTGTGTGTGGGTAGGCATGTGTGTATGTATGTGTATGTATATGTGTATGTATGTGTGAACGTCAACGATATGGCGTGAACGTGAATAATAACATTTAACGTTAATAATAATTATTTATTATATTAAAAACAACGCATTTTAAGCGTTGTTTTTACTCTATGATAATACTAAGTTATACACAGCACAATAATAAGGTTTTTTTTGTCTTTGATATGTGTTTATTATGATAAGTCACTCATATGTACAAAGTAAAAATTCGCAACTATCAAATAAACCACACAAAAAAACAAGGAACACAAAAGTGTTCAATGAGCCTTAGCATATGCTTAAATACACGTACTAAACCTTATGTATATGCCTGGTGTTATAACCTAACCAAAACAAGGGGAACCCCAAAAAAATAACAAACTTTTTTTTTATAAAAAAATACTATAATTATTTCCCAACAAATTATTTTTTTCTCAAAAAAATTTGAAAATATTTTTCCAATAAAGGGGGATGGAGACAACTCTCTTCCAGGTATATATTTTTATCCGTACTCCGCTACGAAGGGGGGCGGACTTGCAGGAGTTTATATCCTGATAGGTCCTGACACATGACAATGATGACTATCGATGATAGCTTGCGGGCGTTTGACGTCCTCTCCAGTGGCGTAGTGAGGAGGCCGGAGCGAGAGGGATCTTCCGAGGTGTGCCCCCGCCGGTCTCAACACAATGGAATGAGATGAATGACGGGTGACGCGGATTATTGGATATATCCTACCCAGTCGAGAGTCGTAATTACAGGGGGTGTGAGATCTCATATACTGTAAATCAAATTGATATGACGGTCTCACATCCCAATGCAAATAAATCTGGGAAGGGTAAATTGAAAGGGTACTTAGGAAGTTTAACGAAAAAATATTAATAAACAGGCTAATGACAAGTAATAGTATATAAAGTGTGCATAAGCGTGCTAGGTTTGCACATAATAACAGCCTCCTACTATAAAGGGTTATAAGGAAATAATAGAGTTCTCCCTCGCAGGGATCAGTAGAGTCTGCGCATGAGTACCACATGTAAATAAACAAATAATAGTAGTGTTGTCCCTCGCAGGGATCAAAAATAGTGTCTGCGCTTAGACGCCACATGTAAATAACGAAATGCAATGCTCTCCCTCGCAGGGATAAGAAATATTGTCTGCACTTACGCGCCACATGTAAATAACAAATAATAGTGTTCTCCCTCGTAGGGATCGAAATGACGTCCGCGCTTAGACGCCACATATAAATTGAACAGTGTCCGCGCTGTGGGTCTGCTAGCGACCCGAGGCAGCAACGGTTGTGCGCGGTTCGGCCACGGCGTGTAGCGTGGTAACGGGTAGCGAGCGAGCGCTGCATGGTGACGACAAACATACGCGGCATGGCTATGCAGTAGCGAGCTGCGCGGCGTAACTGCCAGCGTGTGCAGTGGCGACAGCTGGCTTGCGCGGCGAAGCGAGCTAATAGGGCCCGTAAGTGTGTCACGATACACGGCGAGACTCCGCGCGATTGGAGCTGATTTGGGGACTGGTCATTAGAATAATATTCGATGGATGACAGTTGTAACTTCCGACTGATGAATATTAGGAAAATCAGGACATAAATATCTTGTGTTATACCTTTCTTATCTTAAATGTCCGATTTAATATTGAGTTTACCACACTATCATAGACATAGAGATTTATCTAGTGCAGATAATAGACACTCCCCACAAATTTTAGCCGTATGTTTTGTTTACGAATTTTGCATTTTACATAGCTGTACGTTGTGGTTTCGATAAGCACTTATATCTGACAAATTGTCTAAATGCACATAATCATAACACATGTATACGTTTGGTCCAAACAGGTTGTACTGTGCGAAAAATGGCACTTTTCATTATTAGTCAAGATCGCCAAACGCAAGTACTTGCCGCTGTTGCCATGGCAACCACCATTATAATCGATTAAAATTCATGATTTCGGTGATCATTGTCACCGACAAAGTGTTCCACTGCTTTTGCTTGTAATAATCTTTCGGACTGTATAACTGAAATTGTTAGCCTGGAACAATTCGATTATTACAACCACAAACAAAACGAAGTCCTATACGTTAACATGGAGAATATGGACCTTCTGCCCCCAACTGCCCACAGCCTCGTTTTCGCGCGCGAGACTTACACGCCCTATACGAAGAAACGAGCGAGCCCGTCATAAGGCTGCGACGGGCACCACGCGGCGACAGCCTGCGTGTGCACCGGAGCGGGACGATCCGAGCGGGTTCGGCGCGCGACTGGGTGCAGGTGCACCGAGTGACGGCGGCAGAACACAGTAATAAGATTACTGAGTATACGCGGACTTCACGTAGACCTCGATAATGACATTACTTGATCTTCCTATAACTGCCACTGTCTGCCAGTACAGCAGATTAATCTGTGTCATTCCACATCATATGTTCCCAAAACAACTGAGCCTCCACAAATAATATTTTCACAGCACCACAGTATCATGACCGCATATGATAACGATATAATTTATACACATTTTATCAGGTGCCCAATTTCGTCTATTATTTTTAGAAATTCAAGGCATGGGTGAAATGACTGTTCTTCCACCCCGTCCTGTCGCGGAGAGATTCCGGGACAAGGAGTATGTATTCTGGCTGTTGGCCTGTCAGGCTCTCCTCGTCACAGCTGAGGCACTGGCCGCCTTCTGCGAGAATCCGCTCAGGAAATTCCACGAAGCTCTGTACAATAGGCATCCTAAACAACAATGCAACGGCCTCTGTGGGTAAGTAACACTTGTTAAAAAAATTGGTAGATTGGTCATGACTGCAAAGTCATGCATTGCATTTCTAACAGATGGATGACTCTATGGATGATCGATTTTCTTTGCTGAATTTAGCAACACGATGTTTCGATGGACGAATCGATGAAACAAAGCCAGAAGCAATCGAACGAATTCTTACGAAGAAAATAGATCAGGTTTAGGAGGAGTTCCCAATTCAACTGCTTGCTTATATATATATATATATATATATATATATATATATATATATATATATATATATATATATATATATATATATATATATGCATGTTTGGTTGAATTTTGATATATTATTGAGGTCTGAATGTTACTAACGAGCATTTTAGCAAATAACGTACGTGTTCAGCTAATCATTATAATATGAAAGCTATGATTAGAACAAAATATTGTTGATGCTTATTTCATATACACCACTCATTTCTCGTTTATCTGGTTTGTTTTAGTACAACGCAAATGGACTGGACTCAGAATTTAAACATATAACATGGATACGGCTAAAGACATTCAAATATAGTTAACGGAAATACAAATTTATATAAACTATTTTGAAATAATTGCGCTGTCGTATACATTTTCACATTATATTTGAGAATCAGAATTTTATTTGGTAGACAATATATATTGTAGACGTACCACTAAAGGAAATATTCTGCACAAATATAACAATTAGTATTCAACACAACAAAACAATAGCTATTACATGAGCAAGTTTAAATGTATGGTGTGAAGGAATATCAGCATTCTAAAAAAAAGTGTTCGTAAACTCAGCGCATTTGCCCACTTTCATCTTTCTATTTTATCTCTCCGATTTTAAATAAATTACATTTGAATCAGCTCTTTGCCGCTACTAGTTATATGATGCTATATTTAGTATGGTACCAGGTGGCATACAAACTAGTATACATTAAAAAGAAAAGGTCAAAACAAACGTTTGACTAGGTAATGCAAACAAATACAGGATATTAGTTAATTTAACAAGATGTTTTGTCGAAATACACTCAACATGTAACACAATACAATATTGTTAGCCTATGGCATGTATGTGTTTTTCGTATCTAAATTGGACTTTGTTAGTGTCAACCGCACATAGCGTCTGTATCATCAGTCAGTTGCTGTTTAACAGATCCATCCCGTGTGGCAACTGCGCAGCTTGGTACAAGTCTTGGCGCAATGACATACAAAGTCATTTGGCCCGTGCTCACGAAGGAGGAGTACCGTGTTGGGCAAACGCAGATGAAACACGATGGGAGAGCGATTACTGGGAGGTGGGGAAGATTTTCATGAGCAACATGGGTAGTGGCAAACGAGCCTCGTGTACTAAACCTGCAGACGCCGATCCGCTTGGATTGTTGCAAGTGATTATCAATTGCGACGTGTTCGACGCGTTGGTAACAGCCGACAGGCAATCTGTGAAAGAGGTTAGTCGTGTTATGACACGTTCACTTTAATATTCATGTATTTTAATATTAACATTAACATTGACAGTGTCACGAATAGTTTCACAAACAATTGTATTTGGTGTTTTTCTGTGAAGATGTTTATTTCACAGTATTCTTTTTTGTTCTTATTATTATATTCTTGTTGTTGTTATTATTATTGTTGGAGTTTTGTTTTGTAATTTGTGTTGTATTATTATCAATATTATTAGTATTTTTCTTATCATTATTATTGTTATGATTAATTTGTGTTGTAGTGTTACATGTAGTGGCAGTATGCTGTGTGTTGTAGTGTTCCATGTAATAGTACTATGCTGTATGTTGAGATAGTACATGCATTAACATGTATTGATTGAGACGTTGACATCCTAAACGTATTCATACCATTATGACTATGCTTTCAATAAAATAACTATCATGGCAATAACATAAATCAACAAAAAAACGTCTACTTGGGTCGTGATGTGTATGGGCATGGATATGTCAGTACGTGCATCTGGCGTGTGACTGAACACATACATAATGAGATGTAGTTATTGATAAAACTTGCAAATAATTATATTTTGATTTTTGTCCTCATGTTGTATGTGTTCATGCATTTCAGGTGAAAGCAATCAGGAATGACTTATTCCATTCTGCCAACTTCAAGATGAGAAAGAGCGACCTGGACTGTTGCACAGACGCTATGATCAAGCTCTTGGAAGATCCATTCCATTTGAAAATGGACTCTGCAGCTCAAACTGCAATTCAGCGCATTAAAGAGGTAATGTGTAACAAGTCATAACATAGCTGCGAAATTATCAATGTCAAAAAGGTTTAAGCATACACTGAATGATCTATGATTAAATCATAACGTTGAATTCACAAATGTGAAGTAAGTGGTCGTAATGTGGTATTGTTTGGCGTATACTCCACAGCTGTTGGTATGCTTGTGTAATAAAACTGGTTCAGTTTAGATTACTGAATGCCAGAACGGATCACTCCTGAACACACGCACACTCTCACGCGCGCGCGCACACACAAATACATGTATACACATAAATAAATAAACATTATCACACTACATACACATAAACATGAATACACACGCATCAATCACACACACGTGCGCAAGTGCGCACGCGCGCGCACACACATGCACACACATGCATAGTACATACATATATACATATATACATATATACATATATACATATATGCATATATGCATATACGCATATATGCATATATGCACACACGCACATACGCACACATGCACACACGCACACACGCACACACGCACACACGCACACACGCACACACGCACACACGCACACACGCACACACGCACACACGCACACACGCACACACGCACACGCGCACACGCGCACACGCGCACACGCGCACACGCGCACACGCGCACACGCGCACACGCGCACACGCAAACACGCACACACGCACACACGCACACACGCACACACACACGCACACACGCACACACGCACACACGCACACACACACACACACACGCACACACACACACGTACACTAGAAGGACTGAATAGAAATACGGTAATACAATCATAGACCAAACTATATCCTAGACAGTAAATACTTGCTTTTGCTTTGGCTTTTATTTTACATGAGACTCCCGTAGCGCCACCCAGTGCAGAGTGGTCAGATTTATGTTGCGGTTACGTTTGCCTTCTGCTTGTCTGCCATCGTAGACCCGTGTTGTTCTTGCTTCTATGCGAATCTCTCTCCAGCAAGCTGCTCCTTGTTGTCAACATCCACATTTAGTGCGCTGAAGTCTTGTTTGCACATGGTGTCATGCGGCAAACCGGTAGCATTTTCCAGTGTTCAGCTCCCCATAGATAACGACTTTCGGAAGTACCTTTCTCAACAATACTGCAATACTGCCAACTACGGAGCGTTCTAGGTCACAGTCAGTAACATGATTGATTACAGGTTAATACATTGCAACTGGTTTACTGTTGCAGAAAATAATCACACGATCATAAGAACATATGTAAATGTATATAAAAAGCATAATTTATCCACATGTTATGTTAATGAGAGGGGTCTTATAAGAGGGGACTACTCTCTCTCTATCTCTCTCTATCTCGCTGTCTCGCTCTGTCTCTGTCTCTGTCTCTGTCTCTGTCTCTGTCTCTGTCTCTGTCTCTGTCTCTGTCTCTGTCTCTGTCTCTGTCTCTGTCTCTGTCTCTGTCTCTGTCTCTGTCTCTGTCTCTGTCTCTGTCTCTGTCTCTGTCTCTGTCTCTGTCTCTGTCTCTGTCTCTGTCTCTGTCTCTGTCTCTGTCTCTGTCTCTGTCTCTGTCTCTGTCTCTGTCTCTGTCTCTGTCTCTGTCTCTGTCTCTGTCTCTGTCTCTGTCTCTGTCTCTGTCTCTGTCTCTGTCTCTGTCTCTGTCTCTGTCTCTGTCTCTGTCTCTGTCTCTGTCTCTGTCTCTGTCTCTGTCTCTGTCTCTGTCTATGTCTCTGTCTCTGTCTCTGTCTCTGTCTCTGTCTCTGTCTCTCTGTCTCTCTGTCTCTCTGTCTCTCTGTCTCTCTGTCTCTCTTTCTCTCTCTCTCTCTCTCTCTCTCTCTCTCTCTCTCTC
>OZ024867.1:19551488-19566488 GCA_964017155.1 Oasisia sp. SBJ-2009 | reverse complement strand
CTAGGCATGTCTAAGTGTGTGTGTGTGTGTGTGTGTGTGTGTGTGTGTGTGTGTGTGTGTGTGTGTGTGTGTGTGTTTGTGTGTGTGTGTATGTGTGTGTGTGTGTGTGTGTGTGTGTGTATGTGTGTGTGTGTTTGTGTGTGTTTGTGTTTGTGTGCGTGCGTGCGAGCGTGCGTGGCGTGTATGCGTGTATGTGCGTGTGTATGTGTGTGTATGTGTGTGCATGTCTATCTAAGTGTGTGAGTGAGTTAGTGTGTGTATGTCTGTGTGTCTGTGTGTCTGTGTGTCTGTGTGTCTGTGTGTCTGTGTGTCTGTGTGTCTGTGTGTCTGTGTGTCTGTGTGTCTGTGTGTCTGTGTGTCTGTGTGTCTGTGTGTCTGTGTGTCTGTGTGTCTGTGTGTCTGTGTGTCTGTGTGTCTGTGTGTCTGTGTGTATGTGTGTCTGTGTGTCTGTGTGTCTGTGTGTCTGTGTGTCTGTGTGTCTGTGTGTCTGTGTATGGATAAATGGATACTATGGCAATCCAATCATATATAATCATAATTTATGTAATCGCAATGAGGAATACGGTGCTATGCAATCAATGCGAGTTGTATATTTTCTTAAACATATCAATTGGGCCAGGTGATTCATCATTATGATTCACATATACATTGTTATGGTTCATACTAACCTGCTAAAGGGTTGTTGTTTCTTTCTTGTAAATGACCTTTACCGGACGTTGTTATGCTTTTTATTGATTTGTTTACCGAAATGTTTTTCCATGCTCAACCCTGCCAACTGAACATGTGTCAGGTTCTTAAAAAGAGCAGCCTTCCAGACAACTTTCAGCAACACACTTTAGTTGTACCCCATGTAACGGCTCACTTATGGTATTCACGCGCCAATACGCACGTTACATTTTCAGTGTGCAGGTACTTAATTATTGTTTGTCGCTTTAAATGAGTGCATGCCAAAGAAGTACACATCGTATGTGCTATGAACAACAATATTTACAGATTCCACTGATGTCGTGATGTTTGTCATTGTGGCCGGCCTGACTTTGCTTTTTGGGTATGGTCTGTGGAAGAGTTTGCAATCGATGTTACCAAAGGGTAATTCTGTTTTCTTTGTCGTTTAAATAAGTTCAATACGTGACGGAATATCAGTGTGTTCAAATAACCACCGATATATTATATTTTCCGGGAATACAATTTTATGTGCAACCAAAACAAATGGACAATGCATCTAAAGTTACGCAATACAATACTTGGTGCTATATGTGATTCTGGCCAATTCTAAATTGTGTTTGGTGTAACCTGCATCGCAATTAATGTTGACTCGTATACCGGCATTTTAGATTATTATTAAATATATATAGCTGTCAGAAATCAACGTTCTTTTGTCATCGCGACTATCACTAACATTTTTCAGTGTGCAGGTACTTAATTATTGTTTGTCGCTTTAAATGAGTGCATGCCAAAGAAGTACACATCGTATGTGCTATGAACAACATAATGTACTACATGTCGATTATCCCATACTGTTAACAATGATTAGATCATAATTATATTGTTATCATTTGTATTACAAGCGTTACTATATGTTTTATTCTATTCTAGAAGACGTATTTAATTTATATCAAAATAAACATCGCTGACGTAACGCTTACAATTACCACGGTACACAACTACGGAGATATATAGGGTCCATTTTCTTTGCACCGCTGTTAAACATACTCCCATTTACCTACATATGTATCTGGAGAACACTTTTGTTTTAATAACTGCTACTAAGTTAGCGTAATTTTTGAAAGTTGCTTATTAATCAAATGAATTAATCATTGATATATATATATATATATGTATGTATGTATGTATGTATATATATATATATATATACATACATATATATATATATATATATATATATATATATATATATATACATATATATATATATATATATATATATATATATATATATATATATATATATATATATATAGTGTAGTCACATCAATAATGTTACATATATATTTATTCAGATAAGCCATCGTCGCCTCGCAATATGAAAGTGATAGCGGTCTCGACTGACTCAATCTGTGTGGCTTGGCAAACTCCAGAGAGTGACGGAAACTCACCAATCACACGCTACATTGTGCAAAAAGCCGGTTCCAACAAAGGAGCTTTCAAGACGGTTGGTGAAACAAACAGCGACACACTCAGATTTAATTTGAACCGTCTCGATCAAAGCAAGGAATTCTTCGTGCGGGTATTCGCTGAGAATGCGGCTGGACTCAGTGGACCTATCTGCCTGTCTTACGGTGAGTTCGTTTTCATTTACTACTTTGCTTTATAATAATATAACATGTTGAAGTTGCATGTTTATTGTTCCATATGTGATCTTAAAAAGTGACTTTCAAGAACAGTGTCTTTAACATTAAAATTATAATTATATATTCTAAATACTTACGTCTTACATTTATTTATATTTACTATGTTCATATTTACATGTACATTTATGCCAAAGGAATATTAAATGTGATTAGGTTGTGATTGAACAAAATCAATTACATGTTTGCAGTGTCACTGGAGGCAAAGCTCCGGTCGTTGTACATTGACACAACGAAACCTACAATGTTGAACGAAAGATTCGTTCAGCTTCGTCTTCAACAGTTCGAGGAAGAAACCCTTCCAGAAACACTCACCTATCGGGATGTGGAGTATTTGGAGATGCGCAGACAGTCTGGTCAAGTTATAGAATTACAAGACCTGTTCAGCAAGCTAACACATGATGACGTTGCTCCCCAAAAAGTACTCATTAGAGGCCGGGCAGGGGTGGGAAAAACTACATTGATTGAATTTATCTCAAGAGAATGGGCAACACACAATTCATGGCTTCAGTTTGGCTACGTCTTTGTCATAAAACTACGACTGGTCTCAGATGTAAAGTGGAGCATCGGAGATATCTTGTTCCGTGGGTTGCAACTATCACGCAAGGAAAAGGAAGCAGCGCTTGATGAAATATGCCAACAATCTAAACGCGTCCTGGTGATTGTAGACTCATTGGACGAATTCCCACAATTTAAATATTCAGAACGTGAATTCGATATTGAACAGAAAGTGCATTTGTCCATGATGGTATCAAGCATTATAAACTGTACCTTGTTGCCTGATTCAACCGTCGTGATCACATCGCGTCATACTGATCAAATCCCATCAAAGATGTTTTCCCGTGTCGTGGACATATACGGCTTTACAATGGAAGGCATCGAGACATATGTCAACAAATTCTGCAATGGAAAGGAAGACCTGAACGAATTCATCTGGACGAATATCGCAGGCAACCCAAATATGGCCACTTTCTGTCACACTCCTGTACAATGTTTATTTGTATGCAACAGTCTAGAAGACCAATTTACCCATTCGGATTCCAAGGGTGGCAGAGTGCCAGACATAAAAACCATGACCCAGCTCTACCTTAGAGCAACACACCGACTTGGTAAGAAGCTTCACCCAGTTCTGAAAAACCACCAAGAGGAAGCAGGGCTGAAATATGTATTCGACATATTGATGGAGCCATTCAGAAAACATGCTTGTTTAGCCAAAGACTGTATGACGGATCCAATAAGAATATTATTCTACGATGACGATCTGGAACGCCACGGTTTTTCTAATCAAGACAAGCTAACAGGTTTTCTCTCCGGATCAAAGAAAACAGACCCGGATGACAGAGAAGAAAAACTCAATACTTGGTCCTTCTCTCACCTGTCGTTGCAGGAGTTCTTTTCTTCTCTGGGATTGCTGCTTCAATATCCATACACTGATCTATCGATGCTTCTAGAGAAAGAAAACATGGTCAAACGATACGAAATTGTTATCACTTTCCTGGCGGGTCTGCTTGGCGATCGAAGTAACTCGTACTACTTGAAATACATGAATCTTGATAATGAGTCGTTTCAGTCATGCAAAGAGTTCATAGTGAAGCTAAAGGACAAATTGGTGAACGACCCATTGAAGCTGGTGAATTTCATATATGAAACGCAGCGCCAAGAGCTGGTAGGCAACGTGCCTGAGCAAATCGAAACGTCAAAGATTTATCCAATGGAGATGCTATCTCTATGTTGGATCCTCGTGATGGACAAATGCCCCATTACCAATCTAAAGTAAGGGTCGCAAAATATACTTCAATATATTGTGTATAATAAGATTTCCACATTTAAAACACAGCAGCAGCTCGTAATGTTCCCTTAGCTAAATGTAAAAACCATGTTGAGTTGATTGTGGTTCCATTCGTTATATAATAGTTTAATGTTATGTTACTTTTTCTACTAAGACATAATAAAATAGTTGTAGTATGGTTTACACAATGGTTTACTCCTATCATTTACCATTGAAATTTGTTATGGAAGGAACTATGATGAACGTTATTATGTTGTTACATAAGACTACAATGAGCGTTATTATGATGTTCAATCAGCTGAGACTGTTCTGTTGTCTTTGCTACAGCCTAAGTCAATCTGCGTTGAACAGCCACCTTGTGATGCAACTAGCCAAAGCATTAGAACAAAACCAGACAATCCAGAAGCTTAAGTAAGTACTACTTATGAAATTTGTTATAGCCTATGTCTGCCCAGCATATAAATAAATACCAGCACGATTTGTGTTTTTTTATTATCAACGTAAAATATATAATACAATGCATCATGCGTCACAAGTGAATGCATGTTTGGGATATTGCTAGAAGTGATAAGGTGACATTTGTACTACTATGATTACACCAGGGTTGCTCATGGATACATGAATTCGACAATATTAGTCACATAAATGCGGATGTGGTACATATCATATAGTAAAATGGAGGAGCGGTGGTCGCGCGGAAGAGCGCCGGACTGTCAATCGAGGGGACGGTGGTTCGATCCCACCTAACGCCGTTCGAAACTTAGACAATTTCGTTTACCCCACATTTGCCTGTGTCTTTCGGAAGAGACACTAAAAGCCGGTGGTCCCTTCTATCTGGTGTATATGCCAGGGGAAGTAAAATATCCCATAACAGGGGGTAAATGTGTAACCTGTAGTGGACTCACTCATTCTAGAGAAGAACTCCTGCGTTAGCCCTAGTTTGGACTGTTTCGAGGAAACAACCTAAAAGAAGGTTGCTTCTCATCCACATGAAATACAATATATTTCAAAGATATTAGCGCAGATGAGATGCCACTATAAAGTGTAATTTATCACACAGTGGCCCATTATTGTGTATTCTGACATACTTACCATTGCAAACGGACCCTGGTGTCTGTGAGACGACAGCATAACTAAAAGTAAGTTTGATGTACTTGCAATTTGTTCTCGTCTTCGTTGCTCCACACACTAATCACACGTAACTGCTATTGTGGCGGCCTAGTATGACGACTATTGGACGTTGCAGCATAGGTATTTATTCATAGTAACAGCACAGTGAAGAATGAATGCAGCCCTTATATACCCAACAAAGGGGGCGTTCCGGGGCGTTGCCATAATTAGCTAATCTGCAAATATTCGTCTTCCATCATACCGTTAAATATATATATATATATATATATATATATATATATATATATATATATATATATATATATATATATATATATATATATATATATATATATATATATATATATACTATTGTTTCTGTAATTTACGAAATACGTTATCTAGTGTTTTGAATTAATAACATTGTGAGTGTTATATTTCTAATAAATTTATTATTATGTGTGGAATGTCTTAACACTGATTTAACCAAATACAAAGCAATTACAATTTACAATTTTTGTTAGCCGTATACTATCTAAGACAACAGCAATTTAATATTATATTATTACGTATTTGTTCGAAGACGAATTATTTTCTTAGCATGGTATCAAATGCAATAGCGTTGTACTTTTCAGTTTGAGCGGTTGTGATCTGAAAGGCGATGGAACAATGTGTCTGCTGATAGCCATCGGTGGTCTTCAACGACTGACAGAGTTAAGGTATAAGTTATAACAATTAAAACTTAAGATTGATAAGTAAAGCAAATTAAATATGTATATACTTCACTCCACCTAATCCATAGCCTATGTGTCTTGCCTTTGTCGACATAAATACATTGAAACCATCACTTGTTATTATTCAAGAAAACAGTGCATTTAAATGGTAAACAATATGTATGTGTGCGCCAATGAATGTTCGTGTTTAAAATAATGTTACAATAGCAGCATTCTATCACAAAATAAAATCGCCACCAGAAATAAAAGCACTTTACTTGACTGCAAAAGGATGTCATATAGAGCAAATATATGTAAAGAAAATGTATTGTCATGGAGACTTCCGTTAAGGTGGTAGGCCGCTAACATAAACGTCCCCTCTTATATAAGTGTATAATATTAAAATAACTCTAATGATAAAATATCAATAACACAATTCCAGTAATACTAATTACTTAACTTGAATTCACTCTCTATATAAGATCATCGTTAATGTAATAGCGAATACATTCACACACACATCTATTACAGCACCACCACTGCATGTTGTCGAAGAGGAAATATCGAAAAAGCAAAAGGTTGACCTGTCACTTTCAGATGTAATAAATACATCATGGATTACAATGTTCATGATCAACGATATCACCAATATTGATTATTCTTGGTGTATATATATAAGAGACTGAACGGAAACAAAATAGGTAAATACCGATGGAAAGTGGTTCTTATTGATGTGCTATGCAAACGTGCAATGACAACTGTCGAATTTATTAGCATAAATGCATCTTGAATGGTTGTATGTTTCATTTACACGGGTTGTTTGTTTAGACTATTCAACAACCCTGGCCTCCACCACGTGACGATGTCGTCGTTCGGGCTGATGACGAATTTGGAGCTACTAGAGTATGTTTCTAACAATGTATGGAGTATCAGTGACTACAATCGTGTCACTTATAAAAACAGTTCTTAGACCGTATACATATATTGGCATGTTACCATATGAGGAATAATGTCTAAATATAAGGGTTCAGTCTTCAGTTGCTGTGAAAGTATTGATATATAACACGTTGACAAAGATGACACTAATATGTTTACTCGTTAGTGTTGAACATTTGAAATAAACTGTTGTGTTTGCATTGCATTAGGCTTGGCACATGTGAATTGGACGACAACAATGCCGACGAACTTGCAAGAGCCGTAACGTCGCTTCAAAATCTGAAGACGTTATGGTACTGAAAAATACATGTGCATCAACGCAGGCACTAATACTTACATTTGTACCAACACACAAATAAACACACACAAACGAGCAAACACACACACACAAACACACATACACACACGCACGCACGCACGCACACGCACACACACACACACACACACACACAAACACACATACGTATTGACATACGCCTGCCTTCTTTATTAAACGCACCTCAACAAATGCCCAATTATGTTCAATTACCTCTCAGTAGCACACACGTATGCGTAGAAACACTCACACACACACGCACGCACGCACGCACGCACGCACGCACGCACGCACGCACGCACACACACACACACACACACACACAACTATATCCATGCAAAACACACCAACAGATCGGGCCATCAAGTTAAGTGCGTTGTATTCCTGTCACGTGTCACACGGTGTATAATATATAAATGTTACAATGTACTGTTGATAGGCTACACAACAACAACATCGGAGACGACGGCGCGCTTAAACTTACAAAAGTAGCCATAGCGTTACCAAAGATGGAAGGCTTCGGGTATGACGTTAGATTGTATCTTATTTTAAACATTATATATTGCAAACATATAGAAACGCATGTACAGTATCCAATTGTTACATGTCAGTTAAATATTGAAAATCATTAAAATATACACATACGTGGATATATACAAATATATTTTATTTATACATGCATTTAGGGGATTATCAATTATATATATATATATATATATATATATATATATATATATATATATATATATATATATATATATATATACTAATTACAAGCATGGTTCTACATGCACTTCAGATATACCTTCATCTACAAAGATATATATATATATATATATATATATATATATATATATATATATATATATATATATATATATATATATACACACGGTTAATAGTATCTGCGCTACGTAAATCACTATGACAATGTGATGAATAAAAAATGTAATGGGACATTTAAGATAAGAAAGCTATAGCATAATATGTTTAAGACCTGCATTTCCTAGTGTTCATCGGTCGGAAAATACTTCTGTCATCCGTCGTTATAATATTATTCTTGTCATGTCCTCAATCAGCTCCAATCATGCGGAATCTCGATGTAAGGTGACACATTTACAGATGTATATATCTTTGTAGGTGAAGGTATATCTGAAGTGCATGTAGAACCATGCTTATATATATATATATATATATATATATATATATATATATATATATATACATATATATATATATATATATATATATATATATATATATATATATATATATATATATATATACATATATATATATATATATATATATATATATATACTATATATCTGTATGTAGATAGGTGCAACAAATGTTCGTCATTACGAATGACTCCTGTGGTAATGACAGTGTATTTGTAGATCAAACATTATCACATAATTCTTGTTCTTTATAATGTACTGTTTTTCTGCCACCGAGGGTAATGTTCTAGGTAATGACTACTAGTTAATCACTCACGTACAAATGCCCATTTTTGGTTGTTCTTTTGTGGAATAAGGTTTAGGTTTAGGATTAGTGTGAAGGTTAGAGTTAGCGTTAAGGATAGGGTTAGGGTTAGGGTAGGTTTACAATTAGATTGTAGGTACTTTTGACAAAATTGACATTTTGTGTTTTACATGCATTTGTACGTGAGTGGTTGTTGGGTAACTAACCATTTACCCAACACCAAGGCTCGTCATGTTACGGCCACCACGGAACTTTGGACGAGTCGTTGTTGGTTGCAGATTGTGGGTCAATTGTCTGACGGAAGAAGGCGTGGCAGGCGTAAGACAGTTGGCACGTGACACACCCCAACTGTGGCTGGCGGGGTGAGTAGCAACACAGAAGCTGTTTCGTTAACTTCCGTCAGGTCTACTTGTTAAACAAACAAGGGAGACTTCTTACTGACGGTAGTGTCATTCGAACATCACAGTCAATTTTGATATTGTGGGGTGAATAAACACAAAATCAGAAGCAGGTGGACCTGGTTCCAGTCAAGTGAAAATCCGTCGTTTTCATCACAACATGCCGCGTTGGCTATTCGTGTGACACGTGACAATTTTATCGAGCCGATAATAATAACAATTATAATGGTAATAATAATAATGACTTCTTGTGGGCAAATTTCCTCGAATATCAAGCTCAGAGGCGCAACGACACCACGGGATTATACAATCGTGTAATCGTAAACATTGTGCGAGTTGTCAGTGGGAGAACAAATACGTGTGTGTCTTATTGTAGGGTTGACCACCAGAGGCTGCCCGGTGAGGCGCTATTCACGTACGATATCGAAGGTCGGGAGCGCTGGTTGGTTTTCCTGGATACCGCCCTGACCCGCCTTTTCAAGCGGCCCGAGGAAGAGAGGGACACGAGATGGGATAAAGAGGTGGCAGGGTTAAGAATGTCGATAGAAAACACACAAGCCCGATTGAAAGAACTCCGTGAGGCCGAGCGTGACACTGAGAAGCACTGACTCTACACCTCTTCCGGTAAACACGTAACGCACACAGTGTGCAATATTCATTCACACATCTTGGCGACAACGGGTATATTACGTTGCCCTCTTGATTGTAATCTCACCCGTGTCACCTGTGCCGCCAGATTTACTAATATGATGGGGTAAATATAACGTAGTCGTTATGCCATTGCGTCACATAGTTTGATCTCACCCCAGAATAGCCTCTACGAACTAGCTCCACAACTAAGTGAAAAGTTGCCTTAGCGGAACCATGAGGTAAAAATTAAATAAATAACATATCTAAGTATGATCACTAGAATCGATTAGAGCATTTGATAAAGAAAAACGATTACAATAAACTTGTTGACTTACAGATGGTAAGAGGAATGAATCCACGTGTAATCGGGTGTTTACCTAATCAACATTTTATATGTATTGTGTGGAATAATGTCATGTCATTGTATTTTTCAACTACAAATGGAATGTTGTCTCCTATGGTATTTTATTTAAAACAAAAACTATGACACGAAATGCTAACTAAATTTAATACTATATCTGGATTGAATTGTATGATTGGCCAAATGTATTATGGTGCTGTTGTACTGTTAACTAAGCCGGTGGCGTATCATTGGTAGCTCCATCAATATAAGCAGATAACAACTTAAGTTACATATGTAATTTATTATGTGTATAATTTGCATATGAATATGGTTTACAATTTGACTTTCAAAATGTCAACCTATAAGGTGTGTTAGTGATAAAGACTGCCCATTTTATGTTTTGATAATGGACCAATTAAAAACAAACGGGTGCATTGTTTGTTCGGCCATTCTCAAGGCTATGATAAAAGATACAGATTATGAATCAATTGCTACGATTTATGCAGAGTTGCGTGAAAACGCAGTAATTCCTGTTTGCAAGTGTTCTGCCATCTCGCCCTTCAATGTATTGGGTCATATATTTATAAAGAACACGTATATCATGTCCAAATGAAAAGGTAGTGCAATGACGATATGTAGAAGAACGTGTAATCACTTTTGTGGTATAATTCAAGACCAATTCTAGAAGGGGATACACAAGAAAGTATAGCCTCTTTTTCAAAAGATATGTTACATAAAATGCATAGATCACGCAAGTTGCATTTCATTTTACTACTGATTAACTGCACTCAACTGCTTATTATTTTATGTCCGCTATTACTTATGTATATAGATTTAATCAAACGTTGCACTTTTGTAGCACGAAGTGATGCATTATTATTAATGCATATATGCCACATTAGTTTAGTCAGAATATTAATCATTGTTTCTTGTTGACCTGTTTTAGCGGTCCCTCGACACGACGGTAATAACCAGAACTGACTGCAGCATCGATATGTTCACATACACAGCAATGCTCAAAAGTGCACACATCTACTAACGTGATCTCATGAGTTCTTGAAGACCGATATAATCACTGCAGTTTGTCGACAACAACGTTGCTGTTGACCCTCACTCTCGTCAAAACTGGTGTCAACTCTTTTCCGGCTGTTTCTGACACTTCGGAATATTGTACCGTTGGACATTATGTAAAACTACTAAATATGTGAAGCCCTCAACTTCAAATAGGCCTATATTAAAAAAACAGTATGCACTGATTAACTGCGTTGTAAGTATGTCCAAATATACATGTTTATATACCAACATCGTTAAGAAACTTGTCTGCCACCATTCCCAGGACAATCATTTTCTGTTTATGTTTCCTTGAAATGTCATTGATACAACCTATTGGGATTTTACCTGTTTGTGTCAAACTACCTTACCCTCGATCATATTGGTAGTTTATCGTCAAACAAACTGCTTGCTCTCTGAACTCATGATTGCATCAGGGAACAATTTTTTTAAATTAATTTATTGAAATATATTATACATGGTAATGAACTGTATTCAGGGTATGAGTATTATTGTAATTTTTTCACTTTAATGAAATATACTTTTTGTTATATATATATATATATATATATATATATATATATATACATTTTATATATATATATATATATATATATATATATATACATATATATATATACATATATATATATATATATATACATATATATATATATATATATATATATATATATATATATACATACATATGTATATACATACATACATATATATATATATATATATATATATATATATATATATATATATATATATATATATATATATATATATATATATATATATACATATACATATACATATACACACACACACACATATATATATATATATATATATATATATATATATATATATATATATATATATATATATATATATATATATGAATGTATATTCATGTGTCTATGTTGCGTATATGTGTTGTATATACATATCATAATTATACATTTGTATCTTGCTATTAATCAAGTTATTATTATGTACATCGTGTACTACTAGTGGTAGAACTTATTATGTCACTTTAAAATGCGTCCAGTTGCTTCAACTAGTTTAGTTTGACTGGCGTCCTGGTGTTATTTATTAACACATGTTCCATATTCGTTGTATTTTATACGCCAAATAAATATCAATTCAATTAAAAAAAAACTCACCCGAATTGACAAAAAGAACGTATGAAAATTATTACTCTGAATATATTTCAGCAGTGGTCATAATAGTTATTACGGTATACTGTATTTGCCACTATCAGCATCAGGAATATGTGGACATAATGACCTTAGTTATTGTTAGTTATATATAATTAGTTTTAGCAATATTTATTGACAGTTTATTTACACAAAACCACTTGTACATGTTATCAAGCTCCGTATTTAGTTCACTTACTAAATCTGGTAATTTACTATGACTATGAAATATATTTGCGAATAAAGTACACTTCAGTAGCTTCATTACACATATCGTTAACATAATATTGTAACAATAGCGGACCTAAGATAGAACCTTGAGGAACACCGCACTGTATTGGTAAAAGTTCGGATTTATGTCCTTCATAACTAACGTATTGCGTTCTATTTGATAAATAACTCCTTATCCATTGGTAAGCAACTCCGCGAATACCATAGAATTCTAGTTTCGTACATAACAGTTGGTGGTCTACTGTATCAAAAGCCTTTTGTATGTCGATGATGAAAACACCAATAGAGTGTTTTCGTTTATTTATGGAATTTGTAATTTCAGACACTACTTTTACAAGTGCATGTGTAGTGGACATTTTTCCCCTGAACCCATACTGACAAGGATTCAATATGTCGCACGTTTTTGTAAATATGTTTAGCCTGTTGCTATATAGCTGTTCCAGGATTTTAGATAATTGTGGGAGCAGGGAAATAGGTCTATAATTATTGAAATAATTTTGGCTTCCCGACTTAAAAAGTGGTATGACCTTGGCGATTTTCATTTTTTTAAGATAAAAGATAAGTTAAATATATGTGTTATTGGCTTTACAATAGATGTAATTACACATTTAATTAGTCTAAAATCGATGTCATCGCAGTCAGTGGATGTTTCGCTTTTACAACCGTTTACAACAGATATGACTTCACATTCGTCAATTGGTGAAAGAAACAGACTTTTCTTATTTCTAGAAAGTAAATAATCATATACAGATGTTTTAGTGGGTGTTATTATGTTATTCGCTAAATCAGGTACAATAGTTGTAAAAAAATATTAAATACATTAGCTATCTCTGTTTTGTTATCAACCTTGCTTCCTTCTACAATGATATGATTGGGGTAGCTGGAATGTTTAAGATGTTTGCCAATTACTGTTCTCAAAATGTTCCATGTTTCCGCTATGTTATTACGATGTTCAACTAACAATTTACTATAGTATGTGTTTCTTAGATAATCTAAGTATTGAAGTAAGTTTATTTCTATATGTTTTATATCTGGTTTCTGCGGATAATGTCCTACGCGACAGGAACATTTTGTATAGCCGATTTTTCTTTTTGCATGCATTTTTTAGTCCATTGGTTAGCCATGGATTATTTACATAATGATTTTCCGTGTTTTTAACACGTTTTACAGGGCAATGTTTGTTCAATATATCTTGAAATTCACATACAAAATTGTTATATGATAAATTCACATCTAATGTGCCTGTCACATTTGGCCAAGTATGTTGATTTAATTCAGCCATAAGTTTATCAGTTGTACTGGTGTTTATAATTCTTCTATACAGTGAAGGAGTTGCACACCTGCATACAAATTGATTACCGCAAATAGCAAAAACCGGTAGATGATCACTGATATCAATAAGCTACTATTTACTTGAAACTGCAATTCGTTCGTGAATAATATTATCTACGAGCGTAGCAGTAATATCGGTGATTCTACTTGGCTTAGTTATTAAAGGATAAAGGCCCAAACTGTACATATAATCTAAGAAAGTCCTTGTATAGTTGTGCGTATGATGCTTCAATATATCAATATATCAATATTGAAATCCTCACATATATACATAGTCTTTTTTGATTTAATATCACTAAGAATATTGTCTAAGGATTCACAGAAAGCGCCTACATTGGCTCCTGGAGTTCTATACATGCAACAGACAATCATATTTTTCATCTTTGTCATACTCAATTCTACCGTAACACATTCAAACATATTTTCAACGACAACTGACTTGCCTTCAATAAGAGTACAGTCAGTTCTGTCATTTACATATAAGGCAACACCTCCGCCTTTTTTTGTAATTTCGTGCCTTGTGATCATTCAATACGTACACTTATACGCTGAAAAACTGCTGTACTAGCCGGTTTGTGTGCAGTCAAGAATCGATAACATCAGTTGAACGGCAGCGTAAGAAAACAAACAAAGAAAAAAAATGTATATCCTGTGTCGAGTTGCCTGCCTGGTCGACCCACTGATTGTTAGTGAGAGAGGCAACATAAACTACCGCTATATTGGGTGCCTGGATTCGGCGCAATGTCTGCCTGACCCGCACAACGGCCAACATAAACATTCAACAGTGGTTTTCACACGAAACCATGAATACTCGTCAACTTGTACGCAGACTAGAACAGATGACACCAGCAACCACTGGCAGCGCAAAAAAGAGCCGTTTATTGTGTGTCGAGTGTTTATAGTCGATCCATTGTGTGTCAGTGAGATAGGCAAATTACAGCACACTTGGTCGGAAACAGTCTGGCTCTGACAATTTCCCGAGTGGAGTTTATTTTTGTATTCTTAGCAACAAGAACAAAAATAAACTCCACTCGGGAAATGTTGCGGATAACCATAACTTATAATATGGAATTTGAAATGATGCTGTTTG
>OZ024867.1:19541488-19543988 GCA_964017155.1 Oasisia sp. SBJ-2009 | reverse complement strand
CCATATGTAACATATTTCTAAATGATGCACTGGTTCTTGGGGCAACTGTCGTACCTGCCTATTTATATATATATATATATATATATATATATATATATATATATATATATATATATATAAACGCCTGTTTTGTGATATTAATGTGTAGATGGCATTTTGGTAGTTTATAATTAGTATTCGACAGAAATGGTGTACTTATTATATAAGTATCAGTTGACTCTGCTGCTAAATGCACTCAAAATCAGGTACACAATCATGTGGAAGTTGTTCTACATGGTGAACATAACATTTTGATCATTTTAATAAATTTCTTGGTATCTGGATTGATAGAAACCTGAATTGGGAGAGAAATACAAATGAGAAATGTAAGGCACTTGTCAAATTATTAGCAATAATTAATAAAACCAAGCCACCATGCTACAATTAAAACAAATATATGATGCCACAATTCCATCCCATCTATAATGTTTTGGA
Organism: Oasisia sp. SBJ-2009; assembly: GCA_964017155.1. Classification (NCBI taxonomy): domain Eukaryota; kingdom Metazoa; phylum Annelida; class Polychaeta; order Sabellida; family Siboglinidae; genus Oasisia; species Oasisia sp. SBJ-2009. Next base: position 19,543,514 of record OZ024867.1, on the reverse strand, counting down.
TTACTTGCTTGGTACAATAACATTCATGACAATTTAAATAAAATATTTAAATATACAAAAAGCAGTTCGTTTGATCGACAAAAGCAAATTAATAACGTACACTAATCGTGTCTTTAAAAGGTACAGTAGCCTTATATTAGAAGACCTATTTATATTTGTAGAATATCAACTATATGATCAAATAATGAAAACAGTGTCCAAAATACCTTTTAACATATGTCAAGAAAAACAATGATTTTTCGCAGACAAAACGACAATATTAAAGGACAAAAAAGGCTACGGCTTCGTGTCATACACCTAATAGAGTTTATACAAAGTAACAATTTCCACATATACTCAATTTTTTAACGTCAGCGATTTACTCAGAATGTGACTTTAAAGTCTAAAATTCTAACGAAATCCACGATGGTCTAGACGTCGCCATAGGTGAAGGGTTAATTTGGCTTGGCCATTCAGCGCGCGGCATTCTATATCTCGGTCAGCTTCCGGCGACATCGTTAAGGGTCAACAACTTCGAGTCTTCGACAGTTCGTTCAGTTGGCGTGACATCTAGAAGCTGCTTATAGACGTATATCTAAATCTGTGGTTAAATCTATGGTAAACTTTAGTAATTATGCCTTCGTGTTCGGCATACGGTTGCAATAATAGTTGAAACAACCGGTAGTATTGAAGCAATGGATTCACGTTGGTGATTTGCGGGCGTACTGTTTGGCACTTTGCTCGGTCCATTTTGAGGAGAAATGCTTTGATGTAGACATGTATCATCAGTTGATGGGATGATTTCAGCGATAACAATAATAGACAACTTTATATTTACCGTCATCAGCATGTTACGCGCGTTGCCGAGTTGCAGCCATTTCATGACAACAGCCAAACCCTATGCAGGGAATCTACGTGGAGAGCGCCTCGATCACCGTCGTGACGTCATTCTTCGTCTAAGATGGGGTAGCGCATAGAATTTGGATAGCTGGGTGTTAAAAAATATTTTCTGGTAAACCGCTGGCGTAAGAAAATTGAGTATATGTGGAAATTGTTACTTTATATTAACTCTATTAGGTGTATGCCACGTAAAAGTTAACTTTGTTTGTCCTTTAATTTTAATGTGATCAGAACAAAACAAACAGACAGTAATTGTCTGAAGTGTTGGTTATCCGCAGCATCACGATGGATGTATTCTTAGCAACAAGAACAAAATAAACTTCACTCGGGAAATTGTCTGTGCGACGACCTACATCACGTGTGTCTGGTATCATTGCACATCTATCCGTAAACCAGTGCAAGCTGAAATAAGTACTAGGTCACTTGCCGAAGAACTTCATAAAGAATTTCAAAGAATCTAAAAATATGCAATTCGCCTTTGTCGCAGAGACCAAGGCTCTTTCTCCATTGTGTGAAACAGTATTTTCCACAGAAGCCGGCAATGGCAGTGCCACGCTCCAGTGATTGTGTTAAACAGCGAGTACAAGTCTTCACCTGGTCACATGACAACCTACTCATTCCTGGGGACTGTTTCACAAAGATAAATATCCCTTAAGGAGAATTCATCATTAAACAAAATCGTTGACGGACGCGCGCAGAGACCCCTTAAGTTGGAGTAAGTATTCTCTTCGTTTGTGTCCAGTGCACACGATCCGTATCCATAATTGTAGTTTAACTTTAAACCAGAATTTATACGAGTGGGGTAACTTTTCTCAAACGCATAAAGCTAGTTTAAGCTAAACCGCGGTTTAAACAATCGGTTTAAACCACCAAAGTGCAGACCTGGTGTGGGGGTATTTTTAAGGTGGTTTATAATAATAATAATAATAATAATAATAATAATAATAATAATAATAATAATAATAATAATAATAATAATAATACGACTTCTTACGCGCCAATATCCTCGAAGATCAAACTCAATTGTGCGACAAGACCAAGGGATTAAGCAAACTCGTGATCGTAAAACATGCGAAAGTCGTCAATGGATGGATGAAGGGGCTAGGAGGCTAAGGAGGATAGGCAGCATTAAAGAGGTAGGTTTTTA
>OZ024867.1:19468988-19538988 GCA_964017155.1 Oasisia sp. SBJ-2009 | reverse complement strand
GCTATAATTAATATGTTCACGCGGGTTTGTTATTGGTATTGTAACTTAATTAAGTTTAATCTCTAATGGTAATTATTTTTATTTATTGTTGTTTTTGGTTTTATATTCGCATTGAAAATGAAGTGCACTTTTATTTGAAATTAACTCCTCCATTCTGTGTTCCAGTATGAAGTTGTAATTGCAAGATACAACAACAATAAAGTTACATCTAAGTCTACTTCAACTCAGCAGTGGATTTCACATAAAACATTCACCACGTTGACTGCACATGTAAGACTAAGTTTTAGGTCAGGTCAAAACATGAAAATTAGCGTTACGTACTTATTTTAATTTTATAACATTTACTAAATTATTGATTGCTAAAAACCTTACGAATAAATTGATCTATCAGCATTATAGTTATGAAATTATTTGCTAGATTGATTATCATTATTATTATGTATCTTTATTGCTTACAGGTAAATGTAGTTATTAATATAGACAAATATTTGTTTCTTTAAACATATTAGTATTCTTCTAATTGTATACAATTTTCCTTTTCGTATTTTTTAATAGTAATAGGTTGTGGGTTGTCACAAACAATTAAATATGTGGCGCTATATCAATTTAAATATATTATCATTATATTATTATGTAACTTATAATTTCCTGCAGATCATAGTGATGATACTAATTAATTGTTGCTATATTATTTATTATTAATATAGCTATTTTAGCAGGATATTACTGCATTCACCCATGAAAATATATTATTATTATATTATTCTAAAACTTATAATTTCCTGTATATCATAATGATTATAATACTTAATTATTATTATTAGTATTATTATATAATTAATAATTAATTAAACTATTTCAACCCATCGTTACTACATTGGCGCGTGCTTCCAAAATTGTCCGTATCGAGTTCAACCCTCTTACGAGACAAACAAAAAAGAACTAAGAATAATTAATTTTCTCTGGCCAAACTCACCCCGCTCATCGTCTGTTGAAATTGTTACCATCTGGCAAGCGTTTTAGAATCGTCAGTACGAAAACCACTTTATAAATAGCTTTTACTCCAGTGTCGTAGTAGATCAGGAATGTAATATAGAACATAACGATTGAGACATTGGAATGTTAACTTGGTTGGATTCCCCACTTTGGCATGTTTGTTTTCTACCGCTGGTTGGAATGGGGTGTAGGTGTTCTCGAATGGCAGACCGAAACAGCTAAACACGAAATCTTCTTTGAATTTATCAATTTCTAGGACGTAGATGTAGTATTTATTGATTAGCTCAAAACAATAATACTTAATTATGCTACAATGTTAAAGGACACCTACATTTATTACGCATGTTCATTGGCAGACAGACGAGTTAGTGACAGCGAATCAAACAACCGACCATGGTTCTCAGAAATGCGAACGCCCTGGCTGTCGTGCTCACGTGCCTGTTGACAGGTGTGTTTCTAGGTCAATATATTCTGAGCCAATCGCCGCCCCTCGTAAGGAACCGACGGGACACGTGGAAGAGCATCTTTGACGAGCCCCTTCACCCGGACACGACGGACTGTCTCCTGCTGTTCAGCCAACAAGAGGCAGACGAAGACTTCTACTCGCCGAAATACCTCGAACATCGTCGACAGTTAGATGCGAAATTCAAAGGTGTAATTGACGCTGACAAAGAAAAGAGACACAATTATACAATACAGGGTCACAGTGGAGGGGCGAAACACCAGTCTCGTCTGTACCACTGGCTGGCCGCCCGACCGTGGGTGAACACTGTCTGCGAGACCGGCTTCAATGCCGGACACAGCACACTGCAATGGCTAACCGGAAGTGACCACGCGAAGGTGTATTCGTTCGATATCGGATGGCACTATTACACCCGTCCCATGACCGACTACTTAAACCGCACATTTCCGGATCGGTTTAATCTCATCACTGATGACTCTCTCCAAACTATTCCGCGGTTCGCCAAAGAACGCCGTGACGTTAAATGTGACATCATCGTGGTTGACGGAGGACACAGCCACGATGTCGCACTCGGGGATATACGAAACTTCCGACATATCACGAGCGTTGAAAGAAATGTTCTCGTGGTGGACGTTAAAAACAAGTTGGAAATCATGACAGCGTGGAACGAGGTCCGAGCAGATGGACTTGCTGTCGAACGATTCGCATGCACGGACAAAAGCAGATATGGGAGAGCTTATGTTGTGGGGTATTACGTGTAGTTGTGGTCGGTCCACGTCCAATCAAGGCTATGTGTGAGACAATTACTAACATACTTGCATGTTTATGGTATCTTCTTCTTTTGCAACGCATGTCAAGTTGAGGCTCGGGGTAATATAAGTCTTCGATGGTTCTTTTGTGTTCTTGTGTTGTTATTAGCTTAATTATGTAGTTAATGTTATTTCTAGAATACTGAAGAACGTACTATTAAGGATAATGCTCATATGGTACAATGTATAGGCATGCATATATGCGCGCGCGCGTGTGTGCGTGTGTGTTTTTGTCAGTCAGTCGGTCGGTCGGTCGGTCGGTCGGTCGGGCGGGCGGGCGGGCGGGCGGGCGGGCGGGCGGGCGGGCGGGCGGGCGGGCGGGCGGGCGGGCGGGCGGGCGGGCGGGCGGGCGGGCGGGCGGGCGGGCGGGCGGGCGGGCGGGCGGGCGGGCAGTCAGTCAGTCAGTCAGTCAGTCAGTCTGCCTATGTGTGTGACATCCTTCGTCTTCATCACTACGAGTTGTCGAAATTATAACTCAATTGTCGTTAGACCAATCCGAGTAAAAACACACAATTTCTGCGCTGTAAAACATGAGAAAGGGATGTCACATTACGTTCTGGCGTGTGGAATGAGAAAGGTTCCTTGCTTCGCTGCTGTATATCTGGACCTGTTTGTCACGGTTGACGGACCAAAAGTACACAAAAAATGGGTCGCTTAAAAAAGGCCTTGGATATCGCACCGACAGTCGGTCCATCCATGCACGACTATTGCATTGACAGTCGAGTTGGACCAAACCATTGTTCCAAAATAGGGATGTGAGGTTGTCGCCGCTGCGTGGTCGTCACAATGTGAGCCCGACTTGACTTGTATAAAACGTATTACCCTGACCCTAACCCCAACTCTAACCATAACATTAACGCTGACTAACCCTAAACCTAACCCAAACTCACACCCCCATTTTGGAATAGTCGTTCGGTCCAAATCTGCCATGCACCGGTGCATGGCAGTACTATCTTTCGACGCTTTTTCAACAATGTCTGGCGTCGTTTTCTTTGCCGCGTTCTAAGTTCATGCGTCTCTCGTATAAAACTGACTATGCGTTTGGCGTTCAAACAATTCGATAAACGTTCTAACAGATGCGCCGACTCTAGGCACGTTATCTGTCACCAGCAATGACGGCATGCGCATTCTCATGCTGCAATGCACATGCGTCGAAAAACTGTCGGTGCAATAGTCCCATAACCATTGTTCCGCCTCTAGGTGTAATGTACACTTCGTAAAAAAAAAAAACGAGACAAACGAGTATATTATCGTCAGTCTGTGTGTTGGCATCGCAGTGCTCACTCGAATCACGGCTCTGTTTAGAGTTAGTTGTGTCTCGAATGTCTTACGTTATAAGTCTACCTTCCTGCATATTTTTTTAGTTTGCATAATCAGTAACCACTCCGCGCACATTTGGTACCATCGAATAGCTGACAAATTTTTTAAGACGGTGCATATATATTCATGAGCAGATTGAATGAGAGCTAGTTGTAACACGCGGGCCTTTGCCCAACTTTTGGTGGATTACTATGCTTTCCGTGAAGAATTTACGCATCCATTCTTCAAGATCCGACCCCCGCATACGTGGTGCCAGGAGAAAGCTCTGTTCTTGTCCAATCTGGGGGAAATAAACAAGTGGGTGGGGCTGGTCCAGTAAATCAGAAACAAACTTTCAAATACCGCGTCATTTTCCCGTCGTAACAGAAGTAAACAAAAAAATGGCGGAGTTTCGCGTCGAATAACTTTCCAGATTCAACCCTTTATTCAGATTATCTAAAGATACCGCATCTCTGTTACAACAAAACACTGACAGTTTAAAAAAAATGTGGCTATTATACTAGTTCAACCATTTAGAGCGACTTTGGGTAATTTTTAATGTGTAACATTTACCATTTATCAGCGCCACTTCACCGCTAGGGCCGCGGGTTTGCGCCGGTGAGAATGTAGCAACAACCGGCCGGCGAAAACGGCCTACACAATTGTAGAAAAACTCATAACAAATATATTTCTCATTGCATTTGATTCATTTTTATGTTAACAGTTTGGCAGCTAACATGTATGGCAACGTTTGTCTTGCAGGAAGTAGTAATTTGGCCGCTCAGTAATTATTTGTGGACTTCCGGTAGCTCGCGCACCCAAACCCCGCGCTACGCACTCCTTTGGAGTATCTACGCACACTTATAAAATATATACACACAAAATAAATCAAAGGTAAAAAACACCCAATTAAACATATGTAATTAATGTTTATTTGCGTGTGACATGTTTCAGTATACGTTTAATTTTGAACAATGTTTATAATATAGTATTTATTATTATTTCAAATTATTTACTTAATATTTCAAATTGAGCCTGAGAGTTAATCAGTGTCTCTACACTATTTTAGGGGTATTACCCTGATGATGAAACATCGATAAAAACATCTTGTATTCCTGATGATTGGAAGAATGCAAAGATATCAGCAATCTACAAAAATGGAAATAAAAAATTAGCCAGTAATTACCGTCCAATAAGTCTAACAAGCATAGTCTGCAAATGTATGGAAAAAATAGTCAGAAATCACATTACCAGTTATATGAAAGAAAATGGTCTTTTCAGTCCAAAACAGTATGGCTTTATTTCTGGCAGATCTACAGTCTTACAACTAATAACAATACTAGATACATGGACCTATGAAATAGACAGAGGACACCACACAGATGTTATATACATGGACTTTAAAAAGGCCTTCGACACTGTACCACACAAAAGACTAATAAGTAAATTAAACAGTCTAAATATCAGTAAAGAAATAGTAAACTGGATAGAGGCTTTCATCTCAAACAGAAGACAAAAGGTGGCAGTAAATGGAAAAGAGTCGAATTGGCATGATGTAACATCTGGAATACCGCAGGGAACAGTCCTAGGACGTTTACTCTTTGTATTTTACCTACACGACTTACTAGACCTTACTCAATCTGACACATTTCTATTTGCTGATGATATTAAAATATTTAGATCCATAATAAATACCAATGGCCAAGATATACTACAACAGGACATAACCAACACTAGAAAAATTGAGTCATGATTGGATGCTCACACTACACCCAGATAAATGTACACATATGGAAATTGGAAAAAAATAATGTAGGTGAAAATCAATACTACACAACAATGAACAATGTCACAAAAACAATAGACACACATGATAAACAAAAAGACCTAGGGGTAACCTTTGACTCAAAACTCACATTTGATCAACATATAAGCCAAGTGGTAAACAAGGCAACTAAAATGACCAAAACAATTAGAAGAACCTTCCAATTTCTAGATAAACATACTTTTTTGCCACTCTACAAAACAATGGTTAGATCACACCTAGACTATGCTATGACAGTATGGCACCCATATAAAATAAAACAAAAAATTGCCTTACAAAATATTCAGAGAAGAGCCACTAAAGAATTACCAGGTATGAGGGACCTATCATATATAGACAGACTCAAATTGCTTAAACTACCTACATTAGCATATCGAAGATTAAGAGGAGACATGATAGAAGTGTATAAAATAATACACAACATTTATGACCACGAATCTGTACCACATCTGTTGAAAAACAATGAGATATCACAAAGAACAGGAAACAGAGGACATTCTCTAAAACTATTCACACAAAGAGCCAAACTAAATTTAAGAAAAAATGTATTTCCAATTCGAATTACCGAACCATGGAATAGTCTCCCTGACATAGTGGTAACAGCAAAATCTCTAAATTCATTTAAAACACGACTACACAAATTTTGGTATAACCAGGATATTTTATATGACTTCGAAGCACCGTTAAGAATTACTAACAATAGAACCGGAACACGCGATTTAATATTAATAGATAATGAAAATGAAGAGCTGATTATAGAGGAACACAGAATCCTGCGATCAGAACCGTCCTAAGGTATCCTAAGGTAAGGTATTACCGCCCTAGCGGTCACGTGCTGCCACCTCACGGAGCCTGGATAATCGAAACTATGACTTGTGATGCGCTGGTGCTGCCACCGTGCGCACAATATATTAAACCATTTAAAAATATTTTTAAACATGTTCATCCGCAATTAATTTACAAAAACAGCTCGGACCGCCATAAGTGGCTCGTTTAATTGGAAAACGGACTACAAGGTTCGAGCGGAGGTTGTGTGGGTCATTTTAGAAAAGGGTAGTAAAATGGGTATTTGGACGAATATTTGGGACATGGGTTTCATTGAGGATGGGTAACTCCACGTGCGCCCGAGTCGTTACGAATATACTAGGTCCTATCCCTATAATATTATATTATAGCGATAGGACCTAGTATAATATTCGTAAACGACTCGAGTGCACGTGGGTAACTCCAGCGGTCATAATCGTGCACAGTTTGATGTCATAATTTTGCAAGAGCTATGGCTTTCCAGTGAAGATGTCTCTCTATTGCGTTCTATTCATAAAGCATTTGAAGCATATGCGGTCAGTGCTATTAATGACCAACTCGGTATACAAGTTGGACGCCCATTTGGTGGTATTGGTGTTTTATGGAGAAAATCGATTTCACATGCTTGTACTATTTGTGATTTACAAGATAACAGATTACTTGGAATTGACATTGATACAAAGGATGGCAAATTGTTTATTTTAAATGTATACCTGCCTTACCAGTCGTCTGACAACTTTGAGGAATTTTGTAACTACTTGGGTAAAATTGCGTCTATAATTGAAGAAAAGGACACAACCAATGTTGTTATCACTGGTGATTTTAATGCTGCTGTTAACACTCCTTTTGAATTTGAATTAATTGCTATGTGTGAGAATATTGGTTTGGTTATCTCAGATTATGAGATTCTTGGTCGAGCTAGCAATACGTATACATATGTAAGTGATGCTCACAACTCTACCTCATGGTTAGATCACTTTATCTGCTCTCACAGTGTAAACTCGATGATCACTGATTTATATATATTAGATAAATGTCCTAGTTCGGATCACCTCCCTGTAGGACTAGTGATCTCTACTGCTCTAACTGCAGAAAGATGTGTTAATAATGAGAAACACGCTGACAAAATGCCTCCTATCTTCAGATGGTCTAATGCAAAAGATTGTAATATCAAAGAATATGGAAAGTGTAGTGCTGTTCATCTAGACAGAATACACACTACAGACTTGTGTACGTGCACTAATCCTAACTGTTCAAACAGACAGCATATAAGTGACATTGACAATTTATTCGATGATATATGTAATGCGCTTCGGGTATCTAGTCTTGAAACGATTACTACATGCAAAAAAACATTGTGCCAAGACTACATAGTACCTGGATGGAATGATTATGTTAAGGAAGCGCACACTGAAGCTAGATATTACTATATTTTATGGCGTGATATGGGAAAACCTAAGCATGGCCCATTTTGTGAACTAATGCGGAAAACTAGGTTACATTTTAAATGTCTGCTTAAACAGTGTCAACAACGCGAAGATATGGCTCGAGCAGATGCCATGGCTAAATCGATGCAAGCTAAAGATGCAGTCAGTTTTTGGAAAAACGTATCCAAAACATACAAAAAAGGTTTACCCAATGCTACAACTGTCAATGGCGCTAATGAACCTACGGCCATATCCGCCATGTGGAAAACACATTTTGAGTCCTTATTAAATAATGTAACCACAGATGCAAATATGCAAAATGTGAAAGAGCGTGTACAGAATATTTGTGTTATGAAAATAACTTAGTCATAACTCCTTGCATGGTAAAAAATGCTATTGATAAGTTAAAATGTGGAAAAGCATGTGGTAACGATGGGCTATCTGCCGAACATTTTATTCATTCAGATAGGCGCATAACTATACTGTTGTCCATTTTTTATAATAGAGTGATTTCTCATGGTCATCTACCTGATGACTTTATGAAAACTATTATAATTCCATTGATAAAAAATAAGTCTGGAGACACGAGCAATGTAAACAACTACAGACCAATTGCGCTTGTAACCGTTGCCTCAAAAATATTGGAAATTATATTGCTGGAGATGTTGACACCATATCTTAATACAACCGACAATCAGTTTGGATTTAAGAAGGGACACTCCACTGACCACTGTATATTTGCTTTAAAAATGTTATTCAGTACTATAAAAGTAACAATAGCCCTGTATATTCATGTTTTTTAGACGCTTCAAAAGCATTTGACAGAGTCAACCATTGGACGCTTTTTAGAAAATTGCTTAATCGAGGTGTGCCTGTTATACTTATACGTATCCTGTTGTACTGGTACAGAACCCAAACTTTCTGTATAAAATGGGGTTCTACATCATCAGAGTTTTTTAATGTTTCGAATGGTGTTCGACAAGGTGGGATTTTGTCCCCATATTTATTTATCGTATACATTGATGATCTGAGCAATATGCTAAATAGTGCTGGTATAGGTTGCCATATACACAACTGTTGCATTAATCACGTGTTCTATGCTGATGACATATGTGTTATTGCTCCTAGTCCTAGTGGGCTTCAGGGTTTGCTGAACATATGTGCAAAGTTCGGCCTTCAAACTGATGTTGAATATAACCCTATCAAGTCGTTATGTATGGTCTTCAAGCCACGTGGTTTTAAACTGAAATGTCCAGATACATATATGAATGTAAACATGCTTACATATGTCAAAGAAGCAAAATATTTAGGTGTGATAATATGCAATGACCTGAAAGATGACGGTGATATTTTGAGACATCTACGTAATTTTTATGCTAGGTCTAATAGCATTATCAGAAAATTTCACCACTGTTCCGTGGGTGTTAAACTACATCTGTTTCATGCGTATTGTTGTACAACTTATTGCTGCCAATTATGGGTTAACTTTAATAAGGGCTCTTATTTGAAAGCTAAAGTTGCCTACAACAATATGCATAGACGGATTTTGGGATATAGCCGACGGGACAGCGCGAGTGGCATGTTTGCTAGTAATGCTATAGACACATTTGACGCCCTATTGCGTAAGAACATTTATGGTTTAAAAAAACGCATTTTAAACATAAATAACGACTTGATTAGGATTATGTACAATTGTTTTGAAATAGTAAATGGCCCAATGTGGATTAGCTGGGCCAATTCGTTATACACGGTTAATCTGTAAGATAATCATCATGTCTCGCATATAACTTTATTATTATTTATTTATTATTATTATATATATTTTTAAAGTCAGTAAGTTGTTTATATAACTTATTTTCCAAACGGCGTTTATTTACCTGAATTAATTGCATATTTATTATACAATCACATCCTGCTAATTACTAATTATTTTATTTGGTGTTTTTTATACAATTTTACACTTATCTAACTTATAACTTTATATTTTTATCTATTAATTTTTTAACATATTTGAAGTGTTACATCTACGTAGATGTGCTAATGTATGTCCCAATTGTATATGGGTTTTTACCTGAAATAAATGTATTCGTATTCGTATTCGTATTCGTATTCGTATTCGTATTCGTATTCGTATTCGTATCGAAACGATCGATCGCACACGCCATCTGCGGGACATGTCAACAACAGCTCAGTCACATGACAGCTGCTCAGGCGGAGACGAAAATGGCTGCTGAAATCCAAACAGAGCGGGTAGGAGCGGGTGGGACGGCGGGCGGGGTGAGGAAACCTCAGCTCGTGAACAAGTTGGAGGGATGCAGTTCCGTCATCAACATGGCTGTCATCATTCCACGCGAAGATGGCGTCATCAGCGTTGGCGACGACAGGTTTGTATAGACAGACTCGCGACGGGCATCGTTGACGTAGAGTTGACAGATCGAAATTCAAGTGATTCATTTCTGACTTTTTCACTGTCTGACTGAGTCACTCGTTCAGCACTCATAATCCCATTGTCACCGATGACGACTAGCCTTACAGCAGCTAAACTACCAAATAATTGTATCTAAAGTACCCTAGAACTGGCCCAAAGTTACGTAGTTACGCTTTCAGTACTCAGCAGTTTTTATTTTTTTGTCATTTTCGTACCTAACGCTGGCTAATACTATGAAAACGACCAATCTGTTATGGCTACATTTCCCATCTTCTATTAATACTACTGTGTCTATTTTTGGACGTTAACACCAAGCGGGATGTTAGACCTCGGCGAGTCAACTACATAGTTTTTTTCATTTCCTAATGTCAAGACTCAAATTTGTGGTATCTGTACTTCCTGTCAATGTGTCATAGTCCAAGACATAGACTCCATTCGTTATAAACAGGACAAAGGAACCTATGTACTTTATTCCATGTCACGTATGTCTTAGACGATATGTTCTAAATTTATTTAAATATTTTCATGCTATTGTCACACTTAAGATTTAATAATTATGAATCAGTGGATAGTACCAGTAGCACTATTAATGGCACTCTTCATGGACATGAACCACTTGGGATCATGTTAGCCTTGGAGTGCACAGCCTATCCAGATAAGTCCACTATTATGAAAAAGGCGTCTAGAATTGCTACATTATGCAATACACACACCATAACTAACCTCAACCCCTATTTTATAATAGTAGAGACAGCAAAACGTAGTATGCTAAATTATGCAATACACACACCCTAACCCCCTAATCCTAACCCCTATTTTATAATAATAGACTGGTTCAGACAACCTTAAGCCGACAAGACCCATCATTTGCACATATTAAACAATATTTCTCATCTTTTTTGGGACATATTGTCCACACTTTATGGGACGTATGTAACTTGGGACATTACGTCTACAACTTGACATAGACTTGTCCTATACTGTCAAATGTCAAACAGTGTATCTTCCAAAAGTCACAGACAACATAGATGAATGACAGTGCCAATTTTTGGTACACCTACCATAATACTGTCCAGCCATAGCTTTATGCAGAGACCCGTCCAGTGTCCACCCGTCATTTGGACTGGGAACACCTGTTTTGGACTGGTAGAAATATGGGTGGACAGGTAGTGGATGTGTAAAAAACTGAAACAGCAAAAAAGTCTTCAAAAATCATATATATATATATATATATATTGTCAGTTATGCCTTAGACATTTATTTAAATTGTGTGACATGTGTGTCTGTAGTCCATTTCAGGTAAAAAAAAGCTGGCTTAATAGTTGACATTCATGCTCACCAAAAAATTTGACTAGCAATAATGTTATCCTGCATAAAGCCCTGTGTCCAGCCAGCCCTGGTGTCAAGACTGTGGTTCCTCAAATTGCTAGTCCAGCACTCTAACTGACTAATGCCAGATCTGACCAACTGACCAGATATGGTGCTAGAGTAGACTGTAGAACCACCACACATATATCTGCTACACACATACTTACAATAGAGAGCAGTGGCTCAGGGGTAGAGCTTGGGACTATTGACTCAGAGAACCTGGGTTTGAATTATCTACTGCGGGCAAGTTGTGTTCATTCTATATTGCTCCAGTTCACTCTGCTGTATGAATGATTACCTGGCTATAGACAGTGGTTGGTATTTGTATTAATTAGCAGCCTTCAAGAATTAATTGCAGCGTGGCTGGATACTTCTCTCTCCTCTCTCTCTCTCTCTCTCTCTCTCTCTCTCTCTCTGTCGGTTATGTCTTTCAAATTGCAGACATTAAATATTACAGCCTTCCTAAAGTAACAAAATACAACTTGTTACTTAGGTAAGTCACGATTGTCAACATATCTATTATAGTCATAAGAACATTTTACTTATTCATAAATAAAAACCTACTGACAGACACCATCCTCCACTGAGGCCATGCCACATTTCACCAACCAGAGACTTTAGGCTCGCAACTGAGTTGAACTGTTCAAAGTTCAGCCTCATTTCCCCAGAACACTCAAGCTGATAAAAACAGATGGATAAAGTAAATGAAGAAGATAATGTGGAAAGTCTGTTGAGTAATATGAACCCATGACAGTAATAACATTTGTGGAGTATTCCTTTGTAAGAAATAAGCGGCTACAGATGTTGGATACAAGAGTGTATTAAATTTCTGTGAGGAAAGAAGCAGAGATTATTGTCTTGTGGTCAGTACAAAATCTTAAAACAGTAATTACATAGGCAGTTGCAGACTAATATTCCATGTAGGTGACAAGGTTATACAATTTAGTCAGGTATGAAATAAATGTTTATATATATATAAAAAGTACCACAGTATTTTAAATATTTAATTTATTATTAATATACTAAATAACTAAATATTGATTTTTTTAAACTATTGTTTAATTACATTTGTAAACCTACTAAAATCATGAAAATGTTCGAAACATTATAATTTAGCTAGTTAGGATTTATTTATAACCTTGGTAACATGAGATTTGTTGGTAATGAGATTTAGGTTTTGTTGATGGATCTTGCTGAGATTGGGTTGGTGTAAAGATGGTGGTCTGTGTTTGTTTCAGGACGGTCAGAGTCTGGCTGAAAAGGGACAGTGGACAGTATTGGCCAAGTATATGTCACTACATGCCATGTAAGTTCAGTGGACACTACTGGCCACGTATATGTCACTACATGTCATGTAAGTTCAGTGGACACTATTGGCCAAGTATATGTCACTACATGTCATGTAAGTTCAGTGGACATTACTGGCTAAGTATATGTCACTGCATGTCATGTAAGTTCAGTGGACACTATTGGTCACGTATATGTCACTACATGCCATGTAAGTTCAGTGGACACTACTGGCCACGTATATGTCACTACATGTCATGTAAGTTCAGTGGACACTACTGGTCACGTATATGTCACTACATGCCATGTAAGTTCAGTGGACACTACTGGTCACGTATATGTCACTACATGTCATGTAAGTTCAGTGGACACTACTGGCCACTTATATATCACTACATGTCATGTAAGTTCAATGGACACTACTGACCACGTATATGTCACTACATGTCATGTAAGTTCAGTGGACACTACTGGCCACTTATATATCACTACATGTCATGTAAGTTCAATGGACACTACTGACCACGTATATGTCACTACATGCCATGTAAGTTCAGTGGACACTACTGGCCACGTATATGTCACTACATGTCATGTAAGTTCAGTGGACACTACTGGCCACGTATATGTCACTACATGTCATGTAAGTTCAGTGGACACTACTGGCCACGTATATGTCACTACATGTCATGTAAGTTCAGTGGACACTACTGGCCACGTATATGTCACTACATGCCATGTAAGTTCAGTGGACACTACTGGCCACGTATATGTCACTACATGTCATGTAAGTTCAGTGGACACTACTGGCCACGTATATGTCACTACATGTCATGTAAGTTCAGTGGACAACACAAACAGTGTCAAATTATTTAGCTGACGTTTTCGAAACATCGACCATTTCACTCATGCCACGTTGTATTAGTTCACTTATACATCAGTAGAACGGTGGACATGTGCAACGAATGGCCTTTCCACAGCACCTGTTGGACACTTCCCTAAACACTGCACAGGTGAACAAATAAACAGGTATATGAGGGGTGTACGGAGTGGATTGTAAAACTCTTTCACCTGTCTCAGCTACGTTTATGTTTATGTACGATTGTACCTTTATATTTTTTATTTAATTATAATATCAATAATACTTGTATATAACATGACGTGATGTGTTTCACATGCTAGGTGCCGCGTCGTCGCTGTACTACAGTCCAGAGAAGAAACAGTTGTTTGTCGGACTGGACAATGGCACTATCACAGTGAGTAACTGACAGCTGACACTTTCAGTCTCAGCACATGACATGATAAAGTGACATGACATTGACACTCAGTGTCACTACACATGACACTGCAAAATGACAATACTGACACTCCATAACACTGCACATGACATGGTAAAGTGACATGACTTTGACACTCAGTGTCACTACACATGACATGGCAAAATGATAATAAAGACACTCTCCATATCACCACACATGACACAATAAAGTGACATGACATTGACATTCGGTGTGTCACTACACATGACACAGCAAAGTGACAATAATGACACTCTCCGTATCACCACACATGACCCAGTAAAGTGACTCGACATTGACATGTCACTACACATGACACAGCAAAATGACAGTAATGACACTACATATCACACGCAGTACATAGTTAAGTAACATGACAGTGACACTCAGTGTAACCACACATGACACAATAGTGACGTAATAATGACACTCAATATTACCATACAAGGTAAAGTAACTGAACTCAGTATCATTGTACTTGACATAATAAGGACACACAATAGTGACACCCTGCTTCAGTGACATGACAATAAAGTAATATGGCAATGACGCTCTATTGACATCCTAACAAGATAATATTTGTATTTAAGATTACAAGTGTTCATTAGCTGTGACTGCTGTTGAAACAAAAGGAAATAAAACATCTGTGAACTTTACTCATATTATCATCATACTACAACGTTCATCTGTGTATGTACTCATGTTATCATAAGCACTCATGTTATCACAACTTTCACATGTGCACTCATGCAACTTCACAACTTATACTTTTTGCACACATTTTGTACCTGACTGTGCTGCCATCTGTTTTTTTTATTAAAAAACATTCTTTATGTTTTTAATAATTAATACACCATTTATTGTTTGTAGGAATTTCAACTCACAGACGACTACAATAGACTAATACCTGTACGAGACTATTTGGGTGAGTAATTCATTTTATTCATTTGTGTAACAGACTGTTAAATAAAACACATGTGAAGTTAGTATTGCAGTGAAATGCATGCATCTTCAGTTAGTTGTTTCTGGTGGGAATATTTGTTATCATCCCCATGGAATTCAATTTTCTGTTTGTCATATCTGTAATCCTGTAAGTATTAAGTATGTTTGTGTGTGTGTGTTTGTGTGTGTTTGTGTGTTTGTGTGTGTGTGTGTGTGTTTGTGTGTGTTTGTGCCAAATGGATTAATTGATTAAAATGTTAAAAGAAAACTAATGGTTTTTCTTTAAATTGTGTTGGTTATGGATGGTTATCATATTTTTAGGGTTTTCTCCTGACATACACTTGTCACAGTGTCATGTCATTTTGCAAGTTTTGTTTCATTCTAGCATGTGTGGATGTTCCGAGTGAACCCATCATATGAGGGAAGGGGGTGATATGATGATGTTCTGTTTCAGCCCATCGGATGAGGGTGACAGGGGTACAGTTTGCGCCCTCCCACGAGTGGGTGCTAAGCTGTGGCAGAGACAAATACTTCCAGTGGCACTGCTCAGAGACGGGGCGTCGACTCGGAGGCTACCAGACGCGGGGCTGGTGTACCGCCATCCAGTATCCTTGTACCTGTCTCTCTCTGTCAATGTGTCTTAATGACTTTTATCTGAAGCTTCAATGTCCATCAAAAGTAGATATTACAAAAACAATCGATATGCAATAGGTGGGAGAGTTTTTGCACATTTTACTATAAAAAAGTCACTTTGCTTTATCACATAGAAAATGCATGCAGGCGTGTGTGTGTGTGTTTGTGTGTGTGTGTGTATGTGTGTGTGTGTGTGTGTGTGTGTGTATGTGTGTGTGTGCATCTGTGTGTGTTGTATCTGTGTGTGTTATTGATTGCTGAATGTGCATACGTTCATGTATGAGTGTGTTTATATGTGTGAGTGTTTTGTGTGTGTGTGTCTGTGTGTGCATGATTGTTGAATATGTATGTATATCTGTAGATGTTTTTGTAGATATTTATGTATGTAATATGTGTACATGCATGTGTATCAGTACGCACATGGAACATCTTCAACACATTAAGAGATATACAAGAGTTTACCTTCATCTGTGAATTCACTAACACATCTCATCTTAGTGTCACATTTTCAAAGAAGTATTTCTTCTGTGTTTTATCCTTAAGCTGTGCCTCAGATTTGACAGTCAGTCGAGGTATGTGTTCATCGGTGACTACACCGGGGAAATATCAATGCTAAAGATCAACGAAACGTCATTTCAGGTCATCACGACCTTGAAGGGTCACTCAGGTAGGCAGTCTCCACATTCAGAGCATTGTACTCAGAACATTGTACACATAACATTGTACTCAGTACATTGTACTCAGAACGATGTACTCAGAACGATGTATTCAGAACATTGTACTCAGAACATTGTACTCAGAACATTGTACTCAGAACATTGTTAACAACAGTAACTCAAAATACAAACAGGCAAATTTAACTACAATACTACAATCTACAATGTTTGAAAGGTGTAAATTTGAAGTCAATGACCTTTGTGTCAATTTACCTCTGACATAATTTAAATAATGGTTACAAATTCTTATTCAAGAGTTAAAGTATAACATAAGTAAACATCTTTACACATAAGATAGTTTAGAGAGATGGTCGAAAACAAAATATTTCTTAAATAAAAGATTCCAGTATTTGCGTTTAAATGCAGCAACAGTATTAATAATTTGTTAATCAACACGTAGATAATTCCATACTTGCACTCCCTTTACACAAAGTGACATTGCATGCATAGACAGACACTCTGTTGTTCTAAATCATGACTGGCTCGCATTGAGTAAGCTATTTTTCGTCTTGTAAACAAACGCTGAATATTTGATGGAAAATAACTATAGTTATCACTTATATACATAAATGTACATAAGTGATAACATTTTCAGTTTTATGAAATCTAGAAATTTTAGTACATGTAGTTGTTGAAAAAATGAATTTGTGTGATCTGATCATCTGGCACCAAATACAATTTGGATTACTCTTTTCTGCAGTAAAAACATTTTGCTAGTATTTGTTGGGTGTTTCCCCATATCTCCACACAGTAATTTAAATAAGGCAAAAAGAGAGAAATGTATAAAATACATTTACTATTTCTATCAAGTAGATGACTGTATCTATACATTATAGCGGTACTTTTTGAAAGCTTTGATTGAACATATTTTATATGACTTTTTCAATTTAGAAGTTCATCAATAAACACACCCAAAAACTAATGCCTTCAAGGGCACCAAAACTAGTACATTATCAATTTGCCTTGTCAAGTTGTCAAATAACACTTTCTATAATTCTGCATTGAAGTGCTTCATTTAAATAGGTAATACATAAGATATTTGTATTTGACTGAATGTTTCTAACGGCACCTATGGGCCTCCCACAAAAGGTAATGCTTGTTCTGAATGCTTACACATTGATTTAATTTACGGCATGGCTGAATGCTTCCCAAAGCGGTTGAGATGATGTTCATTTGAACACAAGAGAGTGAAGTGTTACCTGTCTTGGCTAGTTCTGGGGACTGGGCACTGTCCTGTGTAAGAAATGGCTGTACTTTGTTTTCAGGGAGTATCCGCTGTCTTGCCTGGGATGATGACCGACGGTTTCTTGTGTCCGGCAGTTTTGACCATCTCATTATTATGTGGGACATTGGAGAGTGGAAGGGGACAGTGTACGAACTACAGGGACACCAGTAAGTTGACAGTGTATGAACTACAGGGACACCAGTAAGTTGACAGTGTACGAACTACAGGGACACCAGTAAGTTGACAGTGTATGAACTACTACAGCGACACCAATAAGTTGACAGTGTACGAACTACAGGGACACCAGTAAGTTGACAGTGTACGAACTACAGGGACACCAGTAAGTTGACAGTGTATGAACTACAGGGACACCAGTAAGTTGACAGTGTACGAACTACAGGGACACCAGTAAGTTGACAGTGTACGAACTACAGGTACACCAGTAAGTTGACAGTGTATGAACTACAGGGACACCAGTAAGTTGACAGTGTATGAACTACAGCGACACCAATAAGTTGACTGTACATACTATAGGGACACCAGTAAGTTGACAGTGTACAAACTACAGGGACACCAGTAAATTGACAGTGTACGAACTACAGGGACACCAGTAAGTTGACAGTGTACAAACTACAGGGACACCAGTAAGTTGACAGTGTACAAACTACAGGGGCACCAGTAAGTTGACAGTGTATAAACTACAGGGACACCAGTAAGTTGACAGTGTACAAACTACAGGGACACCAGTAAGTTGACAGTGTATAAACTACAGGGACACCAGTAAGTTGACAGTGTACGAACTACAGGGACACCAGTAAGTTGACAGTGTATGAACTACAGGGACACCAGTAAGTTGACAGTGTACGAACTACAGGGACACCAGTAAGTTGACAGTGTATGAACTACAGCGACACCAATAAGTTGACAGTGTACGAACTACAGGGACACCAGTAAGTTGACAGTGTACGAACTACAGGGACACCAGTAAGTTGACAGTGTACAAACTACAGGGACACCAGTAAGTTGACAGTGTATGAACTACAGGGACACCAGTAAGTTGACAGTGTACAAACTACAGGGACACCAGTAAGTTGACAGTGTATAAACTACAGGGACACCAGTAAGTTGACAGTGTATAAACTACAGGGACACCAGTAAGTTGACAGTGTACAAACTACAGGGACACCAGTAAGTTGACAGTGTATAAACTACAGGGACACCAGTAAGTTGACAGTGTACGAACTACAGGGACACCAGTAAGTTGACAGTGTATGAACTACAGGGACACCAGTAAGTTGACAGTGTACGAACTACAGGGACACCAGTAAGTTGACAGTGTATGAACTACAGCGACACCAATAAGTTGACAGTGTACGAACTACAGGGACACCAGTAAGTTGACAGTGTACGAACTACAGGGACACCAGTAAGTTGACAGTGTACAAACTACAGGGACACCAGTAAGTTGACAGTGTATGAACTACAGGGACACCAGTAAGTTGACAGTGTACGAACTACAGGGACACCAGTAAGTTGACAGTGTACGAACTACAGGTACACCAGTAAGTTGACAGTGTATGAACTACAGGGACACCAGTAAGTTGACAGTGTATGAACTACAGCGACACCAATAAGTTGACTGTACATACTATAGGGACACCAGTAAGTTGACAGTGTACAAACTACAGGAACACCAGTAAGTTGACAGTGTACGAACTACAGGGACACCAGTAAGTTGACAGTGTACAAACTACAGGGACACCAGTAAGTTGACAGTGTACAAACTACAGGGGCACCAGTAAGTTGACAGTGTATAAACTACAGGGACACCAGTAAGTTGACAGTGTATAAACTACAGGGACACCAGTAAGTTGACAGTGTACAAACTACAGGGACACCAGTAAGTTGACAGTGTACAAACTACAGGGACACCAGTAAGTTGACAGTGTACAAACTACAGGGGCACCAGTAAGTTGACACTGTACAAACTACAGGGGCACCAGTAAGTTGACACTGTACAAACTACAGGGGCACCAGTAAGTTGACAGTGAACTGTCACATACAGTATTGTCAAACCTTTTTTTCTGTCTGCAAGCCATGGTGCATGTATGATACATGCTGTCAACAATTTCCCTGTTAGCCTTTTCATATTTTTTATATGTACCGGTACTTTTTCCAAATTCCAGAGATGTGGAGATAATCCCATGAAATTGCTTTGTCAGGAAGTGAGGCACTTTATATTATAAGAGTCCTTAGGACAGGAATTCAGTCTAAATTGGAACATCCCTTTTTCTTCAGCGTAATACAACACAAAGAACAGGACAACACAGCCACAATATTCACCATGCCACAGTCCCATGTTAGTGGCTGCATCGTCTGATGCATACCATTGGTTGCCATGGTTACCGAGTTACAAACTTGTGTCAATGTCGTGTGTTCCAGTGACAAGGTCCAGGCAGTTATGTTTGCGTCACGGTCAAAGCAGCTTGTGTCCGCCGGTGACGACCGGATTGTGGCCTTCTGGAACCTGGATGTCAAGAGACTGGAGGTGGGTGTGTCTACATGGGAAGTGGGCGTGTCTGTGTGAGAAGTGGGCGTGTCTGTGTGAGAAGTGGGTGTGTCTATGTGAGAGGTGGGCGTGTCTGTGTGAGAAGTGGGTGTGTCTATGTGAGAGGTGGGTGTGTCTATATGTGACAAGTGGGTGTGTCTATATGAGAGGTGGGTGTGTCTTCAATGGAGGTGGACATGTATAGACAGGAGGTCTACATAGCAGTTGGGTGTGTCTACAAAGCAGGTGTGCATGTCTAGACTAGAGGTGGGGGTTTAAAAAAAATAGGCGAGTGTATATTTAGACATTTGACACATCCTAACCGGACAGTACAACTCATTACTAACACCACGTTACCCGTCATGTGACACATCATGTGACACGTCATGTGACTGTTTGCAGACCCCGGTGTGGACTGAGAGTGACAGTTGTCAGACGTGCAGCAGTCCTTTCTTTTGGAACATGAAGTCAATGTGGGAATGCAAAACCATCGGTGTACGACAGGTGAGCACATCCCCCTCCCCCACCCCTTCTCCCCTCCTCCCTCTTCCCATCCTCTCTCCCCTCCTCCCCTCCTCCCGCTCCCCCTCCTCCCGCTCCTCCCTCCCCTACTCCCTTCCCTCCTCCCCGCCCCTCCTCCCCTCCTCCCGCTCCCCCTCCTCCCGCTCCTCCCTCCCCTACTCCCTTCCCTCCTCCCCGCCCCTCCTCCCCCTCCTCCCGCTCCTCCCTCCCCTACTCCCCCTCCTCCCCGCCCCTCCTCCCCCTCCTCCCCTCCCACTCCTCCCCCCTCTCTACCCTCCTCCCCCCTCTCCCCCCTCCTCCCGCTCCTCCCCCTCTCCCCCCTCCTCCCGCTCCTCCCCCTCTCTCCCCTCCTCCTCTCCTCCCCTCCCACTCCCCCTCCTCCACCACTGGGTCTTCTCGGTATGTGTATATATATATATATATATATATATATATATATATATATATAAAAGGCAGTTCTTATATAGCGCAGTATCCAGTCCTCAGGACCGCTCAAAGCGTTTTACACTTTACTTCCCTGACAGACCTGTTCACTCAGACACCATCTCGGCTTCTCTGGGAAGCATCCAGCCACATGCTACAATTAATGCGCGAAGGCTGCTCGTACACATATCCACCACTGTCTATAGTCAGGTACTCATTTATTCAGCTGAGTGAACTGGAGCAATGTAGAGTGAAAAAACTTGCCCAAGGTTTTAACACCGCAGCCAGGATTTGAACCCGGGTTCTCGTAGTCGATAGTCCGAAGCCCTACCCCTGAGCCACTGCGCTCTACATATAGTCCTCTTTCTTCATGTCGTTTGTCTCAATGTTGCTTTCACTTTCAGTTTTGTTTTGCTTTTTGTTTCACTCACGTTATACATATTAATAATAATAACTTTATTTAGACACACAAGTCCAAAGTAACACTGTTCAGTTCTGTTGACAATAGTCTTTAAAACTACGAGAAAATATTATAACAAGTAAAAGATATGAATACATAAAGTACTGTTGTGTGGAACTGAACTAGAGAAACTAACTAAACACTCAAACTAAATCAAAAGTGACATTATTGTAAATTATACTGGTTTTACCACATGCTCGTCTGAGTCACAAGTCTAAACTGCTTTGTACGAAAAGCAGGTTCTCCCTAAAGCCAATAAAATAATTAACGACAGCACACACATCCTATATAACGAGTACGTCCTTCTGCCCTCGTCCAGAAGGTTCAGAACAATAACATCCAAAACAAACAGAAAGCGAGATTCATTCATCCCAATGTCAGTACGACTCCTAAATTCAAAACGATAATCACCTCTGGCGTTATGTGTGTATGTTGTATTTTATTTTTTTATTTGTAAAAGGAAGACCACAATTACAATTACAATTTAACTTTAATTTTAAAATTATATTATAGAATTTATCTTGTATTTTATTATGATTGATGTTCACTTACTGTTTTAATAATGAATTTATTAGCATTTTTTTTATTTCTCTACTCTGTATTTTATATTTTTATGACGACGAACGCTGCAAAATGAATTTCCCGGTTCGGGACAATAAAGTGTTATTGTATTGTATTGTATTGTATTGTATTGTATTGTATTGTATTGTATTGTATTGTATTGTATTGTATTGTATTGTATTGTATTGTAAATGACTTCGCATAAGTATTTTAATTCATCGATTGCATCGTATTGTGAATGATCAACAACTATTGTAGATATGGTGCTACAATAAATAAAAATAAAATGTTGTTATTACTATGTAAAGTTCCCTGACAGTTTCACTTTCACTTCCTCAGCACCACTGTCGGAAGTGTGGCCAGGCGGTATGTGCCAAGTGCAGCCCTGGGGAGTCAACCATCCCACAGATGGGCTACGAGTATGACGTCCGTGTATGTGACAGTTGTCTACAGAGTATCACAGAGGAAGAGTAAGTATGACGTCTGTAACAGTTGTCTATAGAGTATCACAGAGGAAGAGTAAGTCTATAGAGTATAACAGAGGAAGAGTAAGTATGACGTCTGTAACAGTTGTCTATAGAGTATAACAGAGGAAGAGTAAGTCTATAGAGTATAACAGAGGAAGAGTAAGTATGACGTCTGTAACAGTTGTCTATAGAGTATAACAGAGGAAGAGTAAGTATGACGTCTGTAACAATTGTCTATAGAGTATCACAGAGGAGGAGTAAGTATGACGTCTGTGACAGCTGTCTACAGAGTATCACAAAAGAAGATTAAGTATGACGTCTGTGACAGCTGTCTACAGAGTATCACAAAAGAAGAGTAAGTATGACGTCTGTGACAGCTGTCTACAGAAGACAGTGAAAGATTAAGTTGGCTCACTTTATTTTTATTTGTCTTGTACATAACAATGTCTACATCATGCAATTTAATTAAGTGTCAATTTTATTGCACTTCATGTTTGTTTAAAAAAAAATTTCATTATAGTTCCAACGTTGACGTTCCATACTCCCTATTTGTTCTACAGGGCTGAGGATCACTCTGTTCGTACATTCTTCCCATAGCACTCTGTCCACAGCCACACCTCTCCTTCGCACATCCTCCCTGATTGTTTCATGTCCCTCCTCATCCATTCCTCCTCGGCTACACCCTTCCCCTCCTTCTGTGTCCTCCCTGTTTTGTGTTTCTCCCATCGTTGCCAATTCTCCCGCTGGCACCCTTTCCAATTGACCTGTCCATCGCAACCAACCAAAACTCATGTTAAGCTGATTTTCACTCAGGTTTCTTTCCTCAAATCATTCATCCTTCTTCATTCTATCCACATTGTTCTTGTTATCTTATGCACTGAGTTGTTCTCACAAACTTGCAATTTCTGTAGTTGTTCCTCTGTCACTGTCACTATCTCAAGGCCATATAAAGGTAAAGGCAAATTCTTATACAGCGCAGCATCCAGTCCTCAGATGTGCTCAAAGCAATTTACACTTTACTCCCTGGCAGACCTGTTCAATCAAACACCATCTCATCTTCTCTGGGAAACATCCAGCCACACTGCAATTAATGCGTGAAAATTGCTCATATATATATACATATATATCCACTACTGTCTACAGCCAAATTCACATTCTTACGGCTCAGTGAATTGGAGCAATGTAGAGTGAAAACACTTGCCCAAGCAGCACAGGATTTGAACCCGGGTTCTCTTAGTCGAGAGTCTGATGTTCCACCCATTGAGCCACTGCGCTCTACAAAGAGACATGTTGGTTTGAAAAATTCTCTCAACACTTTCCCTTTCAGCTTTTTCTAAATTTGCCTTCGCTCCCAGAGCATGACATAGTTGTGACCGAGATGAGAACGGAGATTGATCTGTTGCAGCCGAGCCCCGCTGGCAACGTTCCACGACGTCAAGCACCAAGTAGTCTGTGTGGACCTCGACGAAGACAGGAAGTTGATGTTGACAGTTGGTCGAGACTGTGTCATCAAGGTGAGTGCTTGGGGCCCGCCCAGTGACTGTAGCACTCTCTGCCAATCACCTGTCTTCGAATGTTCACAAGATTACCACGTAAAATTAACTACATTATCATGTTACATACAACTAATCAGCACACAACCACTCACATACTCCATCATATGTCATATTGTGCAATCAAACACCTGCCCAAATGTCATGTTACTCAAAGCCATTCAATCACCTGCCCAAATATATCACCATCAATCACCTTACACAACCAATCACCTGCCCAAATACATTACTCAACCAATAATCTGCCCAAATATCATAGTACCCACAACCAGTCACCTGCCTGATTATCATAGTTTGGTGAACCTGTTCAGCAGCCACTAAGTAAAGAACTTCTCGGCAATGAATGAATGAATGAATGCTGTTGTCTTCACATTCAGCTCTGGGACATCAGCAGTGTCCTGCACTAGGACACCACCAACAAGTGTCTGAGTACACCACAGGACTGAGGGAAGTGTCTAAGGACACCACCATGACTAATAGAAGTGTCTAAGGACACCACCAGGACTGATGGAAGTGTGTAAGGACACCACCAGGACTAATAGAAGTGTCTAAGGACACCACCAGGACTGATGGAAGTGTCTAAGGACACCAACAGGACTGATGGAAGTGTGTAAGGACACCACCAGGACTAATAGAAGTGTCTAAGGACACCACCAGGACTGATGGAAGTGTCTAAGGACACCAACAGGACTGGTGGAAGTGTCTAAGGACACCACCAGGACTTATGGAAGTGTCTAAGGACACCACCAGGACTGGTGGAAGTGTCTAAGGACACCACCAGGACTGGTGGAAGTGTCTAAGGACGCCAGGAGCACTGTGACAGTGTAGAACATGTGTATGGCTGTGGACCAGGTCTGTTGTCATGGCAACTAGGAGTGAGAGGTTCTTTGTCTCTCCAGTCTGGGAAATGAGGACGAATGTTTTGAAGTTGACTGTGAACTTCGACTGACCTTTTACCTGTTTTATACGGTTTGCGTGAGTGAATATGTGGCTATATATAATATCCAGGTAAATATTCCAGTATATTGTATATACATATATATAATATATATATATATATATATATATATATATATATATACACGCTGTATGTATATATATATATATATGTATATATATATATATATATGTGTAATTATATAGTGTATACCTCCCGGTATATATATATATAATTATAATAAATATATATGTATATATATATATATATATATATATATATATATATATATATATATACATACATAAGTATGTATGTATATATATTCCTAGACACAGTATGCACACAGCTTGCTCCACTACATTCAATGGGATGAACAAACATTTAAAACAATGCTTCAGTGTCACAGTATAATCAGTTACGTGCAATCCGTTACATGTATATTATTTATTATATTATTTTTGTATAGTGTGATCTAGCAGGTGGAATGTGAAATTACATCGCCAATTACCAATTGATGACCAACTTCAGCCGAATGCTTCTGCTACTCTTTGTGAAAGTCTGCATGTGCTGCATTTGTGCTGTATATATTATACATGTATGTATACGCACACGTGGTGTGTAGGAGTGTATGAACACATACGCACGCATGCACACGCATGCACCCACGCACACACTCACGCACACACTCACACACTCACACACACACTCACACACACATACGGTACATACAGGTGTGTACACTGTACAGTATATCGCTGCATCAGGAAGTGTTTTTGTTGATTGTATCCGTATCAGAGAACATTACCATTTACTTTTTTATTTTCTCTTCGTCTTGATGAAACTGTACATAGTAGATCACTAAACCGGTCAGAGAGACAGCTAAGAATGTTTTAAACATTTCAAAGGTTTTGTTCGTTGCTCTAGACCATGGCTGTTGTTTCTGAGACTCGGATGTTGTGTTATTGATGCTATCATAAATATGTTGATACCACACGGCTTGTATGTGTGATCACTGTAGGTGTACATAAATGGTTAGTGTAAACATCACATTGATTACGTTACCACTGTAAAGGTTATTGTAAACATCACGTCCACTTTGTAATCACAGTCTGATGGCACTATTCTACGCACTGGTTAATTATGCGCAATGATTTTTGGTGTTTGACATTTTCTTGAGATTCCCCTGCCTAGCAATACTCAGTGAATGTCCTGCTAGTTTATAGTGACATGGTGACACCGTGACATGATGACACAGTGACATGATGACACAGTGACCTGGTGACACAGTGACATGATGACACAGTGACACAGTGACATGGTGACACAATGACAGTGACACAGTGACACAGTGACTAGAGCTTCGGACTCTTGACTAAGAGAACGTAGGATCAAACACTGTGCTGCTGTGTCGAACTTCAAGCAGGTTAGTTCACTCTATATTGCATACTCGGCTGTGTAAGTGAATACCTGGCTATAAACATTGGTGGATATTTGTGAACAAAGTCTTTGTGCATTATTGCAGCGTGGCTGGATTATTTCTTAGAGATATCAGCGTATGATTGAACAGGTCTGCCGGGGAGTAAATTGTGCAGCACCTTGAGCAGTCATAAGGAGTGGATACTGCGCTATACAAGAACTTACTTTGTTCTGATAATTACCATTCAGATACTCAGATACATTTTTGCTTTAAAGAGATTGTGCCTCCTGTTTGTATTGTACAATAACATTATACAGTATAACATGAATATGTTGTATCGTACCGAAAGCTGAAATATGTTTTAATAAACCACTTTTGGTTGGTGAAATTGTATGCCAAGTGACGAATCAATTGTTTACCCTTAGTAGAATTGTCAGTGTGAACAGTGACAGCTGTATTGACAGCAGGCTGTAGAGTTGACATTTGTAGCTCTACCCCTGTTGAGTAATGACTTTCCTCGCACTTATACAAGCTCGCAATTCGTGAATTTGAGTGACAACGGGGTGATTTGAATGATGGCACTGTGATTATTATAATCAATGAACAGTTAAATTCTACCATTGGTTCTGCTTTGTTAAAACATATTTGGGTTTCAAAACCTTATAATAAATGTAAGTTATGCTGTATAAGTAAATAATAAATATGAAGACAGGAAGCACATGTTTAAGTAGCACATACTGTGTTTACAGTTCTGTTGTATCAGTTGTTGTTGCTACAACTGTCACATGTATATTCCAGAGAGTAGAATCTGATTGTGAGGAATTGATGCAAGTATGAGTATTAAATGAGTATTACATGAGTATTAAATAAATACAGCATTTGCGTTGTTTGTGTTAGTCTTGTCGTCTGTCAATATCTCATGTTATCTAAATTGCACATAATACAGGTGTTTCTAGTTGCATTATTCAGTTACCAAAATATGTATTATTTAGGCCAATATATGTAGGTTGTGAAAACCTTGCATGATATATTGTGAATGCAATCTCACTTGTAGAAAGTGTGAACATTTTGTGGAATTTTTGGGGGGTTTGGAATGATTGAAGCAAATACAGGCTGATCATCTATAGCACTACACAGTGGAATGTCAGTGCAAAAATCTAGAATTTTGGGAACCTTCATGGGCCATTAGATTAATTCAATAAATAAATAAAAATTTCTCTTGCATGGTGGCTGTACACTAAGATGTGTTGGTGATCTTATACTAAATTATTATTCCAACTTATGGCCTTTTCAAAAAGGTTTTATTTAATTTTTAATGTGTATTTTTGTGTATATTATTTCCTCCGGTACAAAGATGTCATAATTTCTTTAATGTGTTTTAGACCAGTTTTATTCCATTGGTTGGATGTAAATAAGGCGATGTCACTGTTGCACGTACCTAGCACATCTCGTAGGTATCAAATCCACAAAAGCAACTTCTTACGATTTTCCGGACATATCCCCAAAATCAGGTGACATCACCTACTGTTTGCAATGCAGGTTTTGTAATTATTTTATTTTGAAAATATTAAGTTGTTAAGTTTTGTTTCAGACTTTGAAGTTTCATCATACACACTACACACAGTTTATGCCTCCGTGTAAAGGTTACTAATATGTCTATGCAAAATTAGATAACAATTTGCTGAACCATTTCCAAGATATGGTTGCTAACAGCAACACATGTATACGTAAGACCACAATAGTGTTTGCTATTACCCGATGAAAGAGTATCCTATAGAAATAGCACTGTGCAGGTTGTTTGAATTGATGTGAGGCTATATGTAGAGAGGAGTGAATAGAAATTTGTTTTTGTGGCATCAGAACTGTCAAATTATGACTTTCTGCGTATTGATATTGGTGTCATTTTAATTGGTGATATCAACACGACCAATTACTGTCTGAATCTAGCAGTAAAGAAGGGGTCTCCGGTTTTGAAGTGATTTGTGGGAAACCGATGTATTAGAAACTTACACATTTTTCAGGGCACATCTATCTACCAGTGGAGGTTCAATATGCTGTTAAATTTTCGATAACAGCTATTTAAATGTGATAGGAAATGATGGAAACATTGTGACAGCCACCTATAGAATAGTAACATATGGTGTTACGTCATTACTGGCATAAGGCCATTCGACCTAGAGCCTAAACAACGACAAAGTGCTTGCTTAACCACAAATCAAAACCACAGCCTGCACTACATGTTTGCAGTATATTTCTGGTAGGGTGTGTACAAATGTTGATGTACAGAATTGTAGCAGTGTTTTGTATTAAACATTTGTTTATTCACTATACAAACTGTACACATCAAGTCAACATACATCCACACTTAAGGCAAAACTCAAAAATATCATCTGCAGAAACTGCATAAATCAATAATTGAAGTTGCACCATGTGCCCATGTGTCTCTGGCATTTGTGTTGCTTGAGAAATTAGGCTTTTGATAATGTCTCCGTCACTAGATCTGACCAGAGGAATTATAACAGTTTAAAATACGCATTTATGTCGTCTGTGCCATACTTTTTCTGAAATTTTCCCACTTAAAAAATACATATTATATTGAGAAGTAATATAATATACTTTACTCGGTTTCTGTCTTATGTATGCATATTATGCAGTTTTCAACAATCATCTTTGTAACTGTTCAGCAACGTATCAATAATATTACTTGAAACTACTTGTTTCAACAATGGTCAGTAAACCAAATGTGAAATTAGTTGCTTTTAGTCAAATACAATATTCGTCAGACAATAATCACTTCTCATGCCAAATGGATGCAGTCAGTTTCTGCCTCATCATGTTTAAAATCAACAAAGTGCAACAAAATGCAAATGGTATAAATACATAGACTGTTTGTTAACTTTCCTGTGGTGATTTGTGTGATGAAGTACTTACAATTTTGTCCAATGAATAGATATATTATGATTGTCTACGAGTTATATTGAACAAAATCATGTGTTCTATCTTTGGTATTAAAATTGGTCTCACAAATCTGCTTACCTCATTTTAATTTAATACAAATAATTTTGCTTCAAGTTTGTAGAGGTTCTATTGCTCACAATATCCAATATATCTTACTAAAGATGTATTTAATACGAGATCCTGTGATATAAACATAACAAGGCGGAAAGCGAGACGAGGCACAAACCAAATTGGCAACCATACATATGTAAGACATGCTGATTCACTGGAGATTTATATCCAAAATACGGATTACCTCAGGATACAATTGTGTGAGTAAAATACCTGTTACACATGTTATGCTACACAACATTTTTGTATGAACACCCAGGCTTCACCAAAATAAATTCCCTAATACTGAAGTCGAACGTACCATACATTATATCACATGCAACGCCAATGGTGAGATTCCATTCACAGTTAAATTAACATCTGACAAAACCAGTTAAATAAAGGTTATATAAAGACCTAAATGAGAGACTTTACCTAAACGGTCTGGCCTGCTAGCACCATGGGTCAAAGCAAAAGGTGAATATGTAGGTAGATATAGCCATTAAATATTAATTTTATTAATTTATCTACCGGGTACTTATAATTCAGCGGATAAAGTTAAGGTTTGTTCTGATTTCACATATAGTCTCCAAATTACGCCAACAGTTTGGAAATGTCCACTTCAAAATGACTGACCTCTGACCTGGTGGGACAAACAAGTGGCAAATCATGCACTGGTGTAACTACTGAAGACGGCACTGCTGTGGTCAAGAAGGGGACAGATCATATTTTAGGTTGATGACCGGCATAAATGTTGTGGTTAAGAAGGGGACAGATCATATTTTAGGTTGATGACTGACATAAATGTTGTGGTCAAGAAGGGGACAGATCAAAGTTTAGATTGATGACCGAGAGAAATGTTGTGGTCAAGAAGGGGACATATCAGTGCAGATTGTGCAAGATTGACACCAATACTGTGTTATGGAAGGTATCTGGGGCCATTTCACTGACATTGTTATAGCATGAAGGTCATAAACAACCCAATTTTGCACTTTACAATCAATGTTGATCTTACATAATAACAGTGACCTTGACTACCTGAAAACTGTCAACATCATAAGAACCAGCGGGACATTGTCACTGCAGTGTCATGGAAATAGTGTTCACAGTAATATGGCAACAGATATTTACATTTCAATTTTTTTACTTAACAATGTTTTTTGTTTAATGATGAATTTTCCTTAACAACTCTTCATCTTAGTGCACCGCTTCTCAGACAAGTTTAGTCTATCTCATATATATGTATACGACTCAAATGATGTCTAATTGACACCACATTAACTGTTATATGACAATACAATTGAATGTAGCAGTCATTACGCATGAATTGAGACAGTGGACGGAACCGATTCGAATATCTGTGATGACCTATTTAAGCGCCACCTGGCAGAAACTGGGAGTACTAGTGACAGCATGCACAGAACAAACGACTAGTGGCCCCATCTGGTGGCTGCCAGTTTGCTGAGTACAGCAGTAAGTGACCGAAAGAAAACTATGAAAGGTAAATTTCACAAGAATAATTAATGCGACAGATTAACAAGTCACTCATATCCATAAGTGGTTCCTAAATATATCCTGCTTTCACACAGTGCCACATACAAAACTTAAGTTTAAGTCACTTAAAGATAAAGCGCTTACACTGTGTGTTAACGCACTTCAATCAGACTGGTGTATTAACACATTGAGACATGACTTACTTAATTGGATTACAACTGTAAATGGATTTAGTCTCTGTGGGAGCACTTTTCCATGAATTGATAACGGGGTGCTCATATATTGCGATATTTGGGAAACATCACCAAAACATCATCTGATGCCTTATACCTTAAAAACCTGACACGCTCTAACGGATATAAAGTAAAACCACTTCTGTGTGAACGGTTTCACAACCAGCCGGTTCTGAAAACCATTTAGCCGAGTCACTCAGCTAAGTGGCTAAACTTTGTGAACACAGATATAGTCAACTCGGGTTTATAATTAGACGTGGCCATCCGACCACCTCGCCACTTTCACTTACTGAGATCAATACGCCGTCAAACGGCCCACTAGAGACGGAACTATTTCTTGTTCAAAACTGTTTATTTCCTACTTTAAATATCTCATTTCTTGAAAGCTGGAACGAATCCAACATGTCAACGAAAGACTGGTTGGATGATTAGTTCCCTTGCTGCATACTGTGTTGGAGAGGGCGCCACCTCAGTTGCGCAGGATCGTCATGGTGACTAGACCTGCAAAAAATAAGATGTATGTAAATATATAAAGGTTGTAATAAATATTACTGTTGTGTTATGAATGGTAACATCATAGCTTTTGCACATTTAGGCTGCTACAAGACTACAAGACTCATTGAGTATGTAGGCTGCTACAAGACTCACCAAGGATGTAGGCTCCTATAAGACTACAAGACTCACTGAGTACATAGGCTGCTACAAGACTACAAGACTCACCAAGTATGTAGACTGCTACAAGACTACAAGACTCACCAAGTATGTAGGCTGCTACAAGACTACAATACTCACCAAGTATGTAGGCTGCTACAAGACTACAAGACTCACCAAGGATGTAGGCTGCTACAAGACTACAAGACTCACCAAGGATGTAGGCTGCTACAAGACTACAAGACTCACCAAGTATGTAGGCTGCTAAAAGACTACAAGACTCACCGAGTATGTAGGCTGCTACAAAACTACAAGACTCACTGAGTACGTAGGCTGCTACAAGACTCACCGAGTATGTAGTTTGCTACAAGACTCACCGAGAATGTAGGCTGCTATGAGTTTCTGGGGCAGGCTGAGACAGAGGTAGTGGGGTAGAGAGGTATCGGGGGCGCCGTACGTCGGCAGCATGAGGGCGATGATGCAAGCGATGGCGGATGACACAATCAGCCAGTTGGGGCTGCGTGTCAACGATGGTGCTGATGTCCGAACTGAAAGTGACACGTCAATTTATGTCAAACAGTAGTTGTGTGGACATGTTCAAAAGAACAACTGATTTATTGATATAATTATATATACATGTATGGTATATATACATGTGCATGTGTATGTATATATAATTTTTATATTATATACATAATTACATTATATATATATATATATATATATATACTGTATATAATTATATATACATATATACATATATACTGTATATAATTATATATACATATATACATATATACATATATACGTATATATATATATATATATATATATATGTATACGTATATATATATATATACGTATATATATATATATATATATGTATATATATATATATATACGTATATATATATATATTATAATTATTATCATAACATGGAGTTCTTTGGAGTTATGGCATTACAGAAGTCATCATCATCATCATTATTGTGCAGCCATAGTATCCTGTGGTTAGGCAAAGGATCGTCATGCTACTGTTGTCTATCTTGCACCATCCTCTGCCAGATGGTGCCACTCCAGTAGTGGCCTAGGTCATCTCATCTCACCTTTGTAAATGTGTACCGCGGTGACACAGCAGGGACACAACATGACACAAGAGAGTGTGTTGTTATAATTATTATAAATGTGAATAACTCGCAAAACAAGTAGTGACAGAATAAGACAGTTACATATATTGTATTATTATTATAAAATAAATCAT
Source organism: Oasisia sp. SBJ-2009 (assembly GCA_964017155.1). NCBI lineage: Eukaryota > Metazoa > Annelida > Polychaeta > Sabellida > Siboglinidae > Oasisia > Oasisia sp. SBJ-2009. Next base: position 19,505,890 of record OZ024867.1, on the reverse strand, counting down.
TTGCAAAACAAGCAGTGACAGAAAAAGACACAATAGATTGTATTATTATTATTACTATTATTATAACTATTATTATTATTACTGTTATTATTACTATTAATATTACTATGATTACTATTACTATAAATATTGATATTATTATTATTACTATCATTATTACTATTACTATTAGTATTACTATTATTATTACTATCATTATTACTATTGTTATTACTATCATTATTATTAGTACTATTATTAGTATTATTATTACTATTATTATTACTATTATTACTATTATTATTACTACTAATATTACTATTATTACTATTACTAGTATTATTACTAGTATTATTACTACTATTTTTATTACTATTATTATAACTATTACTATCAATATTATTATTACTATTATTACAACTATTATTATTACTACGGTTATTACTATTATTAGTACTATTGTTATTACAACTATCACTATCATTAATGTGAGGTCGTTGTGACGCAGCAGTGAGTCCTGGTACTCACAGTCCCTCTCCGCCAGTCGGCGCTGGGGAAACCTCTCAGGGGTGCCGGAGGGAAGACTCTCAAAGCACTCCTCCTGCCGCTGTCCTGACTCCCGCGTGGCCATGAGGGTGCAAGACACATCCTTCTTCCCTGTCAGAGACGTCACGGGAACGTGAGAAACAACATCACACAGACTGTTGACAATACTGCTAGTGATGTCCTCAGTGGGACTCACACATAGTCTCAGTTACTCAGTTATCCACGAGGTGGCAGCACTTTTGAAATACAAATAATTATTTTAATAACAAATAACTAAGGATATCAGATAATGCTATATTATAAAAAACTATTCAAAATAAAATTTATACTGAAACATGTCACACACACACCACCACCACTCAGAAAAGAAAAAACACTGGACAAATAAATGTTTCCAAATAACTAAATAACATATTTTGACTCAGTGCTCAGAAACAACATTGGACAAATAATTTTTTCCAAATAACTAAATAACATATTTTGACTCAGTGATCAGAAACAACAATGGACAAATAAATGTTTCCAAATAACTAAATTACAGTATTTTGACTCAGTGCTCAGAAACAATATTGGACAAATAAATGTTTCCAAATAATTAAATAACATATTTTGACTCAGTGCTCAGAAACAACAATGGACAATTAAATGTTTCCAAATAACTAAATAACATATTTTGACTCAGTGCTCAGAAACAACAATGGACAATTAAATGTTTCCAAATAACTAAATAACATATTTTGACTCAGTGCTCAGAAACAACAATGGACAAATAAATGTTTCCAAATAACTAAATTACAGTATTTTGACTCAGTGCTCAGAAACAACAATGGACAATTAAATGTTTCCAAATAACTAAATAACATATTTTGACTCAGTGCTCAGAAACAACAATGGACAATTAAATGTTTCCAAATAACTAAATAACATATTTTGACTCAGTGCTCAGAAACAACAATGGACAATTAAATGTTTCCAAATAACTAAATAACATATTTTGACTCAGTGCTCAGAAACAACAATGGACAATTAAATGTTTCCAAATAACTAAATAACATATTTTGACTCAGTGCTCAGAAACAACAATGGATAAATTGTTCCAACTGGAAAATGTCTGCATTACCCGATGAGTGGCTCAACCAAATGTTCTGCAATATTTGTGTGTGTGTCAAATCTATTTCATTACTGGTATTTTTTTACCCTATGTTAACAAGTGTTAAATAAGCGAAACTCTAAATGTGAACTTTGACCTATCGCACCAGTTCACTGTCTCACGTACCTATCACAGACTTCAGATTCTGGTTCCAGACCTGGATGCGGAACTTGTCTCTAGTCCCACAGGGGGCGCTACCGAGGACGTCCTTATGTCGTATCACGCTGGAACAAAACATTTGGTCACAACAGCTCACCAGGGCTTTATACACGGTACAATTATTGCCAGTCAAACATGGTTCGATGGATACATGGATGTTAACTGTTCAGCTAGTTTACAAACTTTCAAACATGCCTGATGACCCCTCATCACTGGTCTCTAGTCCCCCATCACCACTGGTCTCTAGTCACCCCCTCACCACTGGTCTCTAGTCACCCCCTCACCACTGGTCTCTAGTCACCCCCTCATCACTGGTCTCTAGTCACCCCCTCACCACTGGTCTCTAGTCACCCCCTCACCACTGGTCTCTAGTCACCCCTCACCACTGGTCTCTAGTCACCCATCACCACTGGTCTCTAGTCACCCCCTCACCACTGGTCTCTAGTCACCCCCTCACCACTGGTCTCTAGTCACCCCTCACCACTGGTCTCTAGTCACCCATCACCACTGGTCTCTAGTCACCCCCTCACCACTGGTCTCTAGTCACCCATCACCACTGGTCTCTAGTCACCCATCACCACTGGTCTCTAGTCACCCATCACCACTGGTCTCTAGTCACTCCCTCATCACTGGTCTCTAGTCACCCATCACCACTGGTCTCTAGTCACCCATCACCACTGGTCTCTAGTCACTCCCTCACCACTGGTCTCTAGTCACCCATCACCACTGGTCTCTAGTCACCCATCACCACTGGTCTCTAGTCACTCCCTCACCACTGGTCTCTAGTCACCCATCACCACTGGTCTCTAGTCACCCCCTCACCACTGGTCTCTAGTCACCCATCACCACTGGTCTCTAGTCACTCCCTCATCACTGGTCTCTAGTCACCCCCTCACCACTGGTCTCTAGTCACCCATCACCACTGGTCTCTAATCACTCCCTCATCACTGGTCTCTAGTCACCCCCTCACCACTGGTCTCTAGTCACCCATCACCACTGGTCTCTAGTCACCCATCACCACTGGTCTCTAGTCACTCCCTCATCACTGGTCTCTAGTCACCCATCACCACTGGTCTCTAGTCACTCCCTCATCACTGGTCTCTAGTCACCCATCACCACTGGTCTCTAGTCACTCCCTCATCACTGGTCTCTAGTCACCCATCACCACTGGTCTCTAGTCACCCATCACCACTGGTCTCTAGTCACTCCCTCATCACTGGTCTCTAGTCACCCATCACCACTGGTCTCTAGTCACCCATCACCACTGGTCTCTAGTCACTCCCTCATCACTGGTCTCTAGTCACCCATCACCACTGGTCTCTAGTCACCCATCACCACTGGTCTCTAGTCACTCCCTCATCACTGGTCTCTAGTCACCCATCACCACTGGTCTCTAGTCACCCATCACCACTGGTCTCTAGTCACCCCCTCACCACTGGTCTCTAGTCACCCATCACCACTGGTCTCTAGTCACCCATCACCACTGGTCTCTAGTCACCCATCACCACTGGTCTCTAGTCACCCATCACCACTGGTCTCTAATCACTCCCTCATCACTGGTCTCTAGTCACCCATCACCACTGGTCTCTAGTCACCCCCTCACCACTGGTCTCTAGTCACCCATCACCACTGGTCTCTAGTCACCCATCACCACTGGTCTCTAGTCACCCATCACCACTGGTCTCTAATCACTCCCTCATCACTGGTCTCTAGTCACCCATCACCACTGGTCTCTAGTCACCCCCTCACCACTGGTCTCTAGTCACCCATCACCACTGGTCTCTAGTCACCCCCTCACCACTGGTCTCTAATCACTCCCTCATCACTGGTCTCTAGTCACCCATCACCACTGGTCTCTAGTCACCCATCACCACTGGTCTCTAGTCACTCCCTCATCACTGGTCTCTAGTCACCCATCACCACTGGTCTCTAGTCACCCATCACCACTGGTCTCTAGTCACTCCCTCATCACTGGTCTCTAGTCACCCATCACCACTGGTCTCTAGTCACCCATCACCACTGGTCTCTAATCACTCCCTCATCACTGGTCTCTAGTCACCCATCACCACTGGTCTCTAATCACTCCCTCACCACTGGTCTCTAGTCACCCATCACCACTGGTCTCTAGTCACCCATCACCACTGGTCTCTAGTCACTCCCTCATCACTGGTCTCTAGTCACCCATCACCACTGGTCTCTAGTCACCCCCTCACCACTGGTCTCTAGTCACCCATCACCACTGGTCTCTAATCACTCCCTCACCACTGGTCTCTAGTCACCCATCACCACTGGTCTCTAGTCACCCCCTCACCACTGGTCTCTAGTCACCCATCACCACTGGTCTCTAGTCACCCCATCACCACTGGTCTCTAATCACTCCCTCATCACTGGTCTCTAGTCACCCATCACCACTGGTCTCTAGTCACCCATCACCACTGGTCTCTAATCACTCCCTCATCACTGGTCTCTAGTCACCCATCACCACTGGTCTCTAGTCACCCATCACCACTGGTCTCTAGTCACTCCCTCATCACTGGTCTCTAGTCACCCATCACCACTGGTCTCTAGTCACCCCCTCACCACTGGTCTCTAGTCACTCCCTCATCACTGGTCTCTAGTCACCCATCACCACTGGTCTCTAGTCACCCATCACCACTGGTCTCTAGTCACTCCCTCATCACTGGTCTCTAGTCACCCATCACCACTGGTCTCTAGTCACCCATCACCACTGGTCTCTAGTCACTCCCTCATCACTGGTCTCTAGTCACCCATCACCACTGGTCTCTAGTCACCCATCACCACTGGTCTCTAGTCACTCCCTCATCACTGGTCTCTAGTCACCCATCACCACTGGTCTCTAGTCACCCATCACCACTGGTCTCTAGTCACCCCCTCACCACTGGTCTCTAGTCACCCATCACCACTGGTCTCTAGTCACCCATCACCACTGGTCTCTAGTCACCCCCTCACCACTGGTCTCTAGTCACCCATCACCACTGGTCTCTAGTCACCCATCACCACTGGTCTCTAATCACTCCCTCATCACTGGTCTCTAGTCACCCATCACCACTGGTCTCTAGTCACCCCCTCACCACTGGTCTCTAGTCACCCATCACCACTGGTCTCTAGTCACCCCCTCACCACTGGTCTCTAATCACTCCCTCATCACTGGTCTCTAGTCACCCATCACCACTGGTCTCTAGTCACCCATCACCACTGGTCTCTAGTCACTCCCTCATCACTGGTCTCTAGTCACCCATCACCACTGGTCTCTAGTCACCCATCACCACTGGTCTCTAGTCACTCCCTCATCACTGGTCTCTAGTCACCCATCACCACTGGTCTCTAGTCACCCATCACCACTGGTCTCTAATCACTCCCTCATCACTGGTCTCTAGTCACCCATCACCACTGGTCTCTAATCACTCCCTCACCACTGGTCTCTAGTCACCCATCACCACTGGTCTCTAGTCACCCATCACCACTGGTCTCTAGTCACTCCCTCATCACTGGTCTCTAGTCACCCATCACCACTGGTCTCTAGTCACCCCCCTCACCACTGGTCTCTAGTCACCCATCACCACTGGTCTCTAGTCACCCATCACCACTGGTCTCTAGTCACTCCCTCATCACTGGTCTCTAGTCACCCATCACCACTGGTCTCTAGTCACCCCCTCACCACTGGTCTCTAGTCACCCATCACCACTGGTCTCTAATCACTCCCTCACCACTGGTCTCTAGTCACCCATCACCACTGGTCTCTAGTCACCCCCTCACCACTGGTCTCTAGTCACCCATCACCACTGGTCTCTAGTCACCCCATCACCACTGGTCTCTAATCACTCCCTCATCACTGGTCTCTAGTCACCCATCACCACTGGTCTCTAGTCACCCATCACCACTGGTCTCTAATCACTCCCTCATCACTGGTCTCTAGTCACCCATCACCACTGGTCTCTAGTCACCCATCACCACTGGTCTCTAGTCACTCCCTCATCACTGGTCTCTAGTCACCCATCACCACTGGTCTCTAGTCACCCATCACCACTGGTCTCTAATCACTCCCTCATCACTGGTCTCTAGTCACCCATCACCACTGGTCTCTAATCACTCCCTCACCACTGGTCTCTAGTCACCCATCACCACTGGTCTCTAGTCACCCATCACCACTGGTCTCTAGTCACTCCCTCATCACTGGTCTCTAGTCACCCATCACCACTGGTCTCTAGTCACTCCCTCACCACTGGTCTCTAGTCACCCATCACCACTGGTCTCTAATCACTCCCTCACCACTGGTCTCTAGTCACCCATCACCACTGGTCTCTAGTCACCCATCACCACTTGTCTCTAGTCACCCCCTCACCACTGGTCTCTAGTCACCCATCACCACTGGTCTCTAGTCACCCATCACCACTGGTCTCTAGTCACCCCCTCACCACTGGTCTCTAGTCACCCATCACCACTGGTCTCTAGTCACCCATCACCACTGGTCTCTAGTCACCCCCTCACCACTGGTCTCTAGTCACCCCCTCACCACTGGTCTCTAGTCACCCATCACCACTGGTCTCTAGTCACTCCCTCATCACTGGTCTCTAGTCACCCATCACCACTGGTCTCTAGTCACCCATCACCACTGGTCTCTAGTCACCCCCTCACCACTGGTCTCTAGTCACCCATCACCACTGGTCTCTAATCACTCCCTCACCACTGGTCTCTAGTCACCCCCTCACCACTGGTCTCTAGTCACCCATCACCACTGGTCTCTAGTCACTCCCTCATCACTGGTCTCTAGTCACCCATCACCACTGGTCTCTAGTCACCCATCACCACTGGTCTCTAGTCACCCCCTCACCACTGGTCTCTAGTCACCCCCTCACCACTGGTCTCTAGTCACCCATCACCACTGGTCTCTAGTCACTCCCTCATCACTGGTCTCTAGTCACCCATCACCACTGGTCTCTAGTCACTCCCTCATCACTGGTCTCTAGTCACCCATCACCACTGGTCTCTAGTCACTCCCTCATCACTGGTCTCTAGTCACCCATCACCACTGGTCTCTAGTCACTCCCTCATCACTGGTCTCTAGTCACCCATCACCACTGGTCTCTAGTCACTCCCTCATCACTGGTCTCTAGTCACCCATCACCACTGGTCTCTAGTCACCCATCACCACTGGTCTCTAGTCACTCCCTCATCACTGGTCTCTAGTCACCCATCACCACTGGTCTCTAGTCACTCCCTCATCACTGGTCTCTAGTCACCCATCACCACTGGTCTCTAATCACCCATCACCACTGGTCTCTAGTCACTCCCTCATCACTGGTCTCTAGTCACCCATCACCACTGGTCTCTAGTCACCCCCTCACCACTGGTCTCTAGTCACTCCCTCATCACTGGTCTCTAGTCACCCATCACCACTGGTCTCTAGTCACCCATCACCACTGGTCTCTAGTCACTCCCTCATCACTGGTCTCTAGTCACCCATCACCACTGGTCTCTAGTCACCCATCACCACTGGTCTCTAGTCACTCCCTCATCACTGGTCTCTAGTCACCCATCACCACTGGTCTCTAGTCACCCATCACCACTGGTCTCTAGTCACTCCCTCATCACTGGTCTCTAGTCACCCATCACCACTGGTCTCTAGTCACCCATCACCACTGGTCTCTAGTCACTCCCTCATCACTGGTCTCTAGTCACCCATCACCACTGGTCTCTAGTCACCCATCACCACTGGTCTCTAGTCACCCCCTCACCACTGGTCTCTAGTCACCCATCACCACTGGTCTCTAGTCACCCATCACCACTGGTCTCTAGTCACCCCCTCACCACTGGTCTCTAGTCACCCATCACCACTGGTCTCTAGTCACCCATCACCACTGGTCTCTAATCACTCCCTCATCACTGGTCTCTAGTCACCCATCACCACTGGTCTCTAGTCACCCCCTCACCACTGGTCTCTAGTCACCCATCACCACTGGTCTCTAGTCACCCCCTCACCACTGGTCTCTAATCACTCCCTCATCACTGGTCTCTAGTCACCCATCACCACTGGTCTCTAGTCACCCATCACCACTGGTCTCTAGTCACTCCCTCATCACTGGTCTCTAGTCACCCATCACCACTGGTCTCTAGTCACTCCCTCACCACTGGTCTCTAGTCACCCATCACCACTGGTCTCTAATCACTCCCTCACCACTGGTCTCTAGTCACCCATCACCACTGGTCTCTAGTCACCCATCACCACTTGTCTCTAGTCACCCCCTCACCACTGGTCTCTAGTCACCCATCACCACTGGTCTCTAGTCACCCATCACCACTGGTCTCTAGTCACCCCCTCACCACTGGTCTCTAGTCACCCATCACCACTGGTCTCTAGTCACCCATCACCACTGGTCTCTAGTCACCCCCTCACCACTGGTCTCTAGTCACCCCCTCACCACTGGTCTCTAGTCACCCATCACCACTGGTCTCTAGTCACTCCCTCATCACTGGTCTCTAGTCACCCATCACCACTGGTCTCTAGTCACCCATCACCACTGGTCTCTAGTCACCCCCTCACCACTGGTCTCTAGTCACCCATCACCACTGGTCTCTAATCACTCCCTCACCACTGGTCTCTAGTCACCCCCTCACCACTGGTCTCTAGTCACCCATCACCACTGGTCTCTAGTCACTCCCTCATCACTGGTCTCTAGTCACCCATCACCACTGGTCTCTAGTCACCCATCACCACTGGTCTCTAGTCACCCCCTCACCACTGGTCTCTAGTCACCCCCTCACCACTGGTCTCTAGTCACCCATCACCACTGGTCTCTAGTCACTCCCTCATCACTGGTCTCTAGTCACCCATCACCACTGGTCTCTAGTCACTCCCTCATCACTGGTCTCTAGTCACCCATCACCACTGGTCTCTAGTCACTCCCTCATCACTGGTCTCTAGTCACCCATCACCACTGGTCTCTAGTCACTCCCTCATCACTGGTCTCTAGTCACCCATCACCACTGGTCTCTAGTCACTCCCTCATCACTGGTCTCTAGTCACCCATCACCACTGGTCTCTAGTCACCCATCACCACTGGTCTCTAGTCACTCCCTCATCACTGGTCTCTAGTCACCCATCACCACTGGTCTCTAGTCACTCCCTCATCACTGGTCTCTAGTCACCCATCACCACTGGTCTCTAGTCACTCCCTCATCACTGGTCTCTAGTCACCCATCACCACTGGTCTCTAGTCACCCCCTCATCACTGGTCTCTAGTCACCCCCTCACCACTGGTCTCTAGTCACCCATCACCACTGTTCTCTAGTCACCCCCTCACCACTGGTCTCTAGTCACCCATCACCACTGGTCTCTAGTCACCCCCTCACCACTGGTCTCTAGTCACCCATCACCACTGGTCTCTAGTCACCCCCTCACCACTGGTCTCTAGTCACCCATCACCACTGGTCTCTAGTCACCCCCTCATCACTGGTCTCTAGTCACCCATCACCACTGGTCTCTAGTCACCCATCACCACTGGTCTCTAGTCACCCCCTCACCACTGGTCTCTAGTCACCCCATCACCACTGGTCTCTATTCACCCCCTCACCACTGGTCTCTATTCACCCCCTCACCACTGGTCTCTATTCACCCCCTCACCACTGGTCTCTATTCACCCCCTCACCACTGGTCTCTATTCACCCCCTCACCACTGGTCTCTATTCACCCCCTCACCACTGGTCTCTAGTCACCCCCTCACCACTGGTCTCTATTCACCCCCTCACCACTGGTCTCTAGTCACCCCCTCACCACTGGTCTCTATTCACCCCCTCACCACTGGTCTCTATTCACCCCCTCACCACTGGTCTCTATTCACCCCCTCACCACTGGTCTCTAGTCACCCCATCACCACTGGTCTCTAGTCACCCCCTCACCACTGGTCTCTAGTCACCCATCACCACTGGTCTCTAGTCACCCCCTCATCACTGGTCTCTAGTCACCCATCACCACTGGTCTCTAGTCACCCATCACCACTGGTCTCTAGTCACCCCCTCACCACTGGTCTCTAGTCACCCCATCACCACTGGTCTCTATTCACCCCCTCACCACTGGTCTCTATTCACCCCCTCACCACTGGTCTCTATTCACCCCCTCACCACTGGTCTCTATTCACCCCCTCACCACTGGTCTCTATTCACCCCCTCACCACTGGTCTCTATTCACCCCCTCACCACTGGTCTCTAGTCACCCCATCACCACTGGTCTCTAGTCACCCATCACCACTGGTCTCTAGTCACCCCCTCACCACTGGTCTCTAGTCACCCATCACCACTGGTCTCTAGTCACCCCCTCACCACTGGTCTCTATTCACCCCCTCACCACTGGTCTCTATTCACCCCCTCACCACTGGTCTCTATTCACCCCCTCACCACTGGTCTCTAGTCACCCCATCACCACTGGTCTCTAGTCACCCCCTCACCACTGGTCTCTATTCACCCCCTCACCACTGGTCTCTAGTCACCCATCACCACTGGTCTCTAGTCACCCCCTCATCACTGGTCTCTAGTCACCCATCACCACTGGTCTCTAGTCACCCATCACCACTGGTCTCTAGTCACCCCCTCACCACTGGTCTCTAGTCACCCCATCACCACTGGTCTCTATTCACCCCCTCACCACTGGTCTCTATTCACCCCCTCACCACTGGTCTCTATTCACCCCCTCACCACTGGTCTCTATTCACCCCCTCACCACTGGTCTCTATTCACCCCCTCACCACTGGTCTCTAGTCACCCCATCACCACTGGTCTCTAGTCACCCCATCACCACTGGTCTCTAGTCACCCCCTCACCACTGGTCTCTAGTCACCCCATCACCACTGGTCTCTAGTCACCCCATCACCATTGGTTTCTAGTCACCCCCTCACCACTGGTCTCTATTCACCCCCTCACCACTGGTCTCTAGTCACCCCATCACCACTGGTCTCTAGTCACCCCATCACCACTGGTCTCTAGTCACCCCCTCACCACTGGTCTCTATTCACCCCCTCACCACTGGTCTCTAGTCACCCCATCACCACTGGTCTCTAGTCACCCCATCACCATTGGTTTCTAGTCACCCCCTCACCACTGGTCTCTATTCACCCCCTCACCACTGGTCTCTAGTCTCTCTCCCATCAGCCATTCACATAGCGGAGCATTTCTATACTTTTTTCTGATTACAGGTGTACTGATGAGCAACATGACTGACATGTCTACGCAATGGCCTTATATCTGTACTAGACTGCACTCACATGTCTATGCAGTGGCCATGTCTATACTAGACTATACTTACACATATACAATGTATGACTATGCAGCTGCTTTATGTCTGTACTACAAGTCTACAATGTACTCACATGTCTAACCAGTGGCCTGATGCCTGTACTTATTTGTCTATACAGTGGCCTTATATCTGTACTAGACTGTACTCACATGTCTATACAGTGGCCTTATTTCTATGCTCTGTATTAGATTGTACTCACATGTCTATACAGTGGCCTTATGTCTATACTCTGTACTAGACTGTACTCACATGTCTATACAGTGGCCTTATTTCTATACTCTGTACTAGACTGTACTCACATGTCTATACAGTGGGCTTATGTCTATTCTACGTACTAGACTGCTCTCTCATGTCTACATAGTGTCCTTATGTCTATTCTCATTACTAGACTGTACTCACATGTCTATAAAGTGGCCTTATTTCTATGCTCTGTATTAGACTGTACTCACACGTATATACAGTGGCCTTATGTCTATACTCTGTACTAGACTATACTCACATGTCTATACAGTGGCCTTATTTCTATACTATGTACTAGACTGTACTCACATGTCTATGCAGTGGCCAGGCTTTAGTCGACCCTCTGTTTCCACTACGCTGTACTTCTTAGGTACTGTGCACAGCACTGGGGGAGAAAGGGTTACACAAGGGTTAAACTTGTAAATGTAATTACCCCACTGTATAAAACATCACCCAGACCACCCCTTGAGCAAAACCCACCTGGACAAAACCCCATTCGCATATATACAGATGTACATTTTCATATAACAAAATAAATCCAAGATCACGCATTATAAATTTATTGTGTATCAACACCTCACACATGAATTGCATTAATACAGTATAAATAAATCATAAATTCATTATGTAACAAACTGATGTCTAACTTGTATTGGCCATAACACCAAAATAGACAGAGTTGACCACAACATGCATGACCAAATTTAAAGCGCACATTAAGACATTCTATTTCAAAATTGCTTTTAATGTCTAGTTCCCCTAGATACCTTTTAGATTGATATTTAAATGGCTCAGCCAATTTATATTTTAAATTAGTTATTAATTGGTTTTAGATTTAGATATATACATATTATTTTAATAATTTTATTTAATATTTACAGTTTTTATTTTATATATTTTGTTTTACTTGTATTATATTATATTCACTTTTTACAATGTGAACACTACTAAACAGAGCTTGTACTTTGGATATTAGTGTATAAGTAAAGTGTATTATTATTATTATTAACATGTTTGTGTGTTGAAATTACTATTCATTTTCCCATGTGGATGACACCAGACTTTCAGTTACAAATTACTGGGCTGGTTCACATTGGGCCGAAGAACAGACATTGACCAGCCTTTCTGATTTAGAGCAAAATAAAAATTACCAGAGTAACTACGATTTATACAGAGACACCCACCTGTAATTTAGATGGTTTAAAACCTGCTGTGAGTACAACATGAAGGAGCAAATAAGGTCTTCCAAAATCAGATATTGTCAGGCAATGTCAGCTATCCCAGCAAGCAAGAACCATTTCTAAACCAGTTGGCACATGTCATACTGGCTCGTAATTGGTACCGCTCCACCAGAACGTGTTTTCATGTGTAGTTATGTGAATTCATGTGTTCTGCCTGTTGTCACGAGTTTTGAACGAGTTTGACACGAGTCGTACACGGTCAGAACTGGCATGGTTTCACTGGTATGTGTCATCATGTGAAAAACTTGTGATTTCACGGTACGGTCGGTACCCCGCAAACAATGACCGGTGATTTCACATGTTCTGTAAGTGAATTCACGAGTTCAACTGGCTCAATTCACGTGAATTCACCAAAATTCTATGAACAAATTTGGTGTGTCGACATGTGTTTACCGTGAAATCACGAGTTTTTCACGTGCCAGTGAAGCCGTACCAGTTCTGACCCTGTACGACTTGTGTCAAACTCGTTCAAAACTCGTGACAACAGAGAGAACATGTGTATTCACGTGAATACATGTGAAAACACGTACTGGTGCAGTGGTATCAATTATGAACCAGTATGATATGTGCCAACTGGTTCAGAAATGGTTCCTTGTTTGCTTTGTCCACACAAAAAAATGTACGTGACTGGCAAACATTTGATCCTCCATAAGACCCTGGTTTGCAACACATGTTTACATAGCACAGAGTAATCCGGTGATGTAAGATCCAGAACGAGGCTGACCTTTGAACTTGAGGTTGAACTCGTAGGGGTTATAGAGTGTCAGCACCTGACGATGGGTCGACTGGTCGTCAGCGAACATGACGAGTGACGTCGGAAAGACAAACACCGGCAGATGCCCATCTCCATAGTTGGCTGTCTGCATCGCATCGAGTCTCTGTCACCCAGGGTCACTGGGGGATGTCTGCGTCACCCAGGGTCACTGGGGGATGTCTGCGTCACCCAGGTTCACTGGGGGATGTCTGCGTCACGCAGGCTCACAGGGGGGATGTCTGTGTCACCCAGGCTCACTTCACTGGAAGTGCCTCTGTCTCCCAAACTGAAACAAAGAAATTATAATTGTGGAAATGTCTAAGTAACTGCCTAAGGAAGTCACAGTCAGTTCTTATAAGTCATACACAGAATCGCAGATACTGTAGCAGCTAGATCTCACAAGCTGGTGAGGGCCATATCATAGCGAGTGGAATCCATGGCATGGAGAGTGGTGAACCATCATTATATAAATTTTAATATATACATAACCAATTTAATTTACTTAATTGTTTACCTACCCTCTGACTTTGTGAGATTGAGCGTTGATACTCGATGTTGATGACGGTTGTAAAAAAATCCCTGACCCTGTCCTTGGCTTGGACGTATGTCCTGTGCAGACGTGTCACTTTCACTAATGCCAACTCATCATAACTGAGTCTTTGAAAGTGTTTCTTGTTGATGATAAAACCTGTACCTGTGCTTGTTCTGGCCGAATTGCTCTGCTTCACTTCTGTCAGTTCGGAGTTCAGGACAGTTCCCGTTTGTTTGTACTAACTAAACTAGTCTATTGTATTTGTAGTCCGTTTCTCATTCTCTGTCTAAGCCCCAAACTAACAGTGATTTCTATTACAGGAATGTGTCCAAGCTAATACGAATGGTATAGTAATGATCTGCGTTACATACTGCGCCGTTTCTGGGTCAGTTGTAGTTGTGCTAGCTTGTTTACATCGTAGGTTTTATAAATAGAATCCAGCGAAGCATCTGTTCGAAGCGACAGTCTAGTATATTTACATCAAATCTGCGTAAAACGTCATCGAAGGTGGGTTGGGGAATGCGGACCCACGTCCGGAGCTGATTAATTGTATATGCCAACACTACTTTATCTATCAGTCGTATCATTGACTCATGGAATAATTTCGAGAACAAGCAGTAAAAGCAACAGCACTTGGCGCATTTGAGAAAACCTTTCACGTATGGCCATCATTTAATCAACCAACTAAATTTAAAAAGTAATACGCCAAATCTCTATGCGTAATAGACCAGGACCTGTTCCGCATTTTACAATGCGCTCGACGCGCTAAGAAATGTCGCAAGAAAATGTAACAACCGTAGTATGTCGGAAATTAAGGTATGCGCATCGGGTTATGAATAATTGTACGTCGATGTTTTATGTAGTTCGCATAAGAACTATTATAAAGGAAGCGTGATTACTGACGTACGTAACTAGTCCAAAAAACGTTCAAAATCTGGCAACTTCGATGGGCGATAATGCAATGTATTCACACCTAGTTCAGGTCGTGCTTGCGGCTTCTTAATCTCTGATTTCATGTTCTAACGCTGTATGTGAAGTACTAAGTCTGAGCCACAATGAGAAGAAGAAGAAGAAGTCATTTTGTTGTTTGTGAAGTACTAAGTCATTTTGTTGTTTGTGAAGTACTAAGGCATGTTATTGTTTGTGAAGTACTTCGTTATGTTGTTGTTTGTGAAGTACTAAGTCATGTTGTTGTTTGTGAAGTACTAAGTCATGTTGTTGCACAGCCACAAGAAGTGGAGGGCGGAGCTGAAGAAGCGGCGCAGAAAGACACGCAGACAGTTGACAGCACAGAAGGACGTGTCACCATCAGTGGGTCAGTGTCACAACTCTAAAGGCTCTGAGCTGTACTGTGTGTAAATATTTCTCAGCCTTTAATGTTATTAATTATGTAATTTTGATGGCCTCATGTATTTCCATTGTCCTTCCCATACCATACATTTTGTTTAATTTATACACAGTTGTTACGAAATTACTGGTTTGAGTCATGTTTTTTAGTGAAATGTGTAAGTTTTTATATAAAATATTTGATATATAATTCGTTAAAAAAACAATACAGGTTATGGTAAAATTGACTGAGGATGCTACATAAAATGTGTTTCCTCAGTGAACAAACTTTAGGGCCACTTAGTGTGACAGCCACTGTCTGACATGTTCTTGACTTATGTGTACAGTAAGTAAGTCAATATACAAGTCTCAGGAGATGGATCAAATATTAAGCTCACATTGTCTTCAAGTAGTTGTAGTAAATGCCTTTGCTGTTTTTTGCAAAAGTTTGTCCAACATTGTCTGACGGATCTGGGAGTGAGAGAGGAGAAGACTCAGGAGAGGAGAGGGAAAGGTCTGTATTTTGAATAAATATACTGTATAGAATATCTTATATTGAAAATGTAATTCACTAACATCATTTATGTAAAAAAAACACTGCGAGAAATGTTACATTTTGATTAAATGTTATATCTTAAAAACTACTTAGATATTTAAGAATGATAACAATGAATTTCTATAATAACAACCATATAACTAGATAATTCTTGTATATTCAGACATGGAAGTTTTGTGGAAAATCGCAATGGGATATTTAATTGGTATATTTCTTTTACATTTTTAACAATGTCAAGTTATAAGTTACAGAAAAAAATCATATTGAACAAAACATCTTAATGTAATATGCACAGGTCGACTTTCCACAATGCCCCAGTATTCTTCCCACAATGCACATGTGATTTCCTGCAATACTCTCGTATTCTTCCCACACGGCATACGTTGTTTTTCACTATGTATTAGTTGTATCCCCACACTGTTCTTATGGTCTTCCCACACCCTACTTGTCTTCCCATATTGCATCTGTGTTCTTCCCACAATGCCTCTGTGTTCTTCCCACAGTGCATCTATGTTCTTCTCATAATGCATCTGTGTTCTTCCCACAATGCATCTTTGTTCTACCCACAATGCACCAGTTGTCTTCCCACAATGCATCTATGTTCTTCCCACAATGCATCTATGTTCTTCCCACAATGCATCTATGTTCTTCCCACAATGCACCAGGCGGCGGCAGCATGAGCTGTGGTTGGAGAGAGAGCGGAGAGCCCAGGCGGAGTGGGAGGCGCGGAGACTGTGGGAAGAAAGGGAGAGACAGCGCAAGGAGGCGGAGGAGGTGAGACAGGGACACTCCCAGACGGGAAATAACAGGGACACTCCCAGACGGGAAGTAACAGGGACACTCCCAGACGGGAAGTAACAGGGACACTCCCAGACGGGAAGTAACAGGGACACTCCCAGACGGGAAGTAACAGGGACACTCCCAGACGGGAAGTAACAGGGACACTCCCAGACGGGAAGTAACAGGGACACTCCCAGACGGGAAGTAACAGGAACACTCCCAGACGGGAAGTAACAGGGACACTCCCAGACGGGAAGTAACAGGGACACTCCCAGACGGGAAGTAACAGGGACACTCCCAGACGGGAAGTAGCAGGGACACACCCCAGACGGGAAGTAACAGGGACACTCCCCAGACGGGAAGTAACAGGGACACTCCCCAGACGGGAAGTAACAGGGACACTCCCCAGACGGGAAGTAACAGGGACACTCCCAGACGGGATGTAACAGGGACACACCCAGACGGGAAGTAACAGGGACACTCCCAGACGGGAAATAAGAGGGACACTCCCCAGACGGGAAGTAACAGGGACACTCCCCAGACGGGAAGTAACAGGGACACTCCCAGATGGGAAGTAACAGGGACACTCCCAGATGGGAAATAACAGGGACATTCCCAGATGGGAAGTAACAGGGACACTCCCAGACGGGAAATAACAGGGACACTCCCAGATGGGAAGTAACAGGGACACTCCCCAGGCAGGAAGTAACACGGACACTCCCAGATGGGAAGTAACAGGGACACTCCCAGATGGGAAATAACAGGGACACTCCCAGATGGGAAATAACAGGGACACTCCCAGATGGGAAGTAACAGGGACACTCCCAGACGGGAAATAACAGGGACACTCCCAGATGGGAAATAACAGGGACACTCCCAGATGGGAAGTAACAGGGACACTCCCCAGGCAGGAAGTAACACGGACACTCCCAGATGGGAAGTAACAGGGACATTCCCAGATGGGAAGTAACAGGGACACTCCCCAGACGGGAAATAACAGGGACACTCCCAGATGGGAAGTAACAGGGACACTCCCCAGGCGGGAAGTAACACGGACACTCCCAGATGGGAAGTAACAGGGACACTCCCAGACGGGAAATAACAGGGACATTCCCAGATGGGAAGTAACAGGGACACTCCCCAGACGGGAAATAACAGGGACACTCCCAGATGGGAAGTAACAGGGACACTCCCAGATGGGAAATAACAGGGACACTCCCCAGACGGGAAGTAATAGGGACACTCCCAGATGGGAAGTAACAGGGACACTCCCAGATGGGAAATAACAGGGACACTCCCCAGACAGGAAGTAACAGGGACACTCCCAGATGGGAAGTAACAGGGACACTCCCCAGACGGGAAGTAACAGGGACACTCCCAGATGGGAAGTAACAGGGACACTCCCAGATGGGAAGTAACAGGGACACTCCCCAGACGGGAAGTAACAGGGACACTCCCAGATGGGAAGTAACAGGGACACTCCCAGATGGGAAATAACAGGAACACTCCCCAGACGGGAAGTAACAGGGACACTCCCAGATGGGAAGTAACAGGGACACTCCCAGATGGGAAATAACAGGGACACTCCCCAGACGGGAAGTAACAGGGACACTCCCAGATGGGAAGTAACAGGGACACTCCCAGATGGGAAATAACAGGGACACTCCCCAGACGGGAAGTAACAGGGACACTCCCAGATGGGAAGTAACAGGGACACTCCCCAGACGGGAAGTAACAGGGACACTCCCAGATGGGAAGTAACAGGGACACTCCCAGATGGGAAGTAACAGGGACACTCCCAGATGGGAAATAACAGGAACACTCCCCAGACGGGAAGTAACAGGGACACTCCCAGATGGGAAGTAACAGGGACACTCCCAGATGGGAAATAACAGGGACACTCCCCAGACGGGAAGTAACAGGGACACTCCCAGATGGGAAGTAACAGGGACACTCCCAGATGGGAAATAACAGGGACACTCCCCAGACGGGAAGTAACAGGGACACTCCCCAGACGGGAAGTAACAGGGACACTCCCAGATGGGAAGTAACAGGGACACTCCCAGATGGGAAGTAACAGGGACACTTCCCAGACGGGAAGTAACAGGGACACTCCCAGATGGGAAGTAACAGGGACACTCCCAGATGGGAAATAACAGGGACACTCCCCAGACGGGAAGTAACAGGGACACTCCCAGATGGGAAGTAACAGGGACACTCCCAGATGGGAAATAACAGGGACACTCCCCAGACGGGAAGTAACAGGGACACTCCCAGATGGGAAGTAACAGGGACACTCCCAGATGGGAAGTAACAGGGACACTCCCAGATGGGAAATAACAGGGACACTCCCCAGACGGGAAGTAACAGGGACACTCCCCAGACGGGAAATAACAGGGACACTCCCCAGACGGGAAGTAACTGGGACACTCCCAGACGGGAAGTGAAATGTACTTCAGGGTTTCTTGGGCAGTTCTTTACTGTGTACTAAGTAAAACAAACTCAACTTAGTCCAGACACTTTGTTACATTGTCTTGTGGTTTTAGCATTATCATGAATCAACATTATCATGAGTCAACATTATCATGAATCAACAGTATACTGAGTCAACAGTATACTGAGTCAACATTATCATGAGTCAACAGTATACTGAGTCAACATTATCATGAGTCAACAGTATACTGAGTCAACATTATCATGAGTCAACAGTATACTGAGTCAACAGTATACTGAGTCAACATTATCATGAGTCAACAGTATACTGAGTCAACATTATCATGAATCAACAGTATACTGAGTCAACAGTATACTGAGTCAACATTATCATGAGTCAACAGTATACTGAGTCAACATTATCATGAGTCAACAGTATACTGAGTCAACAGTATACTGAGTCAACATTATCATGAGTCAACAGTATACTGAGTCAACATTATCATGAATCAACAGTATACTGAGTCAACAGTATACTGAGTCAACATTATCATGAATCAACAGTATACTGAGTCAACAGTATACTGAGTCAACATTATCATGAGTCAACAGTATACTGAGTCAACATTATCATGAATCAACAGTATACTGAGTCAACAGTATACTGAGTCAACATTATCATGAGTCAACAGTATACTGAGTCAACAGTATACTGAGTCAACATTATCATGAGTCAACAGTATACTGAGTCAACATTATCATGAATCAACAGTATACTGAGTCAACAGTATACTGAGTCAACATTATCATGAATCAACAGTATACTGAGTCAACAGTATACTGAGTCAACATTATCATGAGTCAACAGTATACTGAGTCAACATTATCATGAGTCAACAGTATACTGAGTCAACAGTATACTGAATCAAAATTATCCTGTGTTTTTATCCTTATTCCGAGTCAACATTATCCCGAGTCAACGTAATCCTGAGTGAACATTGTTCTGGTTTTTTTCATTATCCTGAGTCAACATTATCTTGTGTTTTATCATTGTCCTGAGTCAACATTATCATAAGTCAACATTATGCAGAGTCATCGGTACTTTTGCAGTTTAGGCCCGCACCTCGAAAAAACCATCAAAATGTTCACCTACGATGACCAAACTTCGTATGGTTTATCTACTACACCTGTACTACGCGTATGCATTTGTCACGTGATCAAAAAATAAAAATTAATGCCTGAAATTGCTCAAAAAGTGTAAGTAAATAACGCGCTTTCCTCGTCGAGTCCCTACTGCCACAGTGAACTCCGTCAGGTGACGCCTGGAAAGCGCGTTATTTACTTACACATTTTGATCGATTTCAGGCATTAATTATTATTTTTTATCACATGACAAGTGCGTACGCGTAGTACAGGTGTAGTAGATACGTCCTGCGACGTTTGGTCATCGTAGGTGATCATTTTGTTGGTTTTTTCGAGGTGCGGGCCTAAACTGCAAAAGTACCGAGTCGTCATTACTCAGTGTTGTAATTATCATTTGGAGGTCATTTGATTTATATCATTTGATTTAAATCACTTGAAAAAATCATTGATTTGTGATTTTTTGAATAAAATTTGTTTTACTTCAGTTTTTATATTTGTAGATTTATGATTGATACAAGTCTAGGTGGAATACGTCTGGTCTACATTAACATTATCCCGAGTCAGCTTTATCCTGTGTTTTCATAATTATCATTTGTCATCATTACCCAGTGTTGTCATTATCATTTGTCACTGTCACTGTTGCAGAGTCAAATCAAAGCAGAGTGGGAGGAACGAGAGAAGAAAGCGAAGGAAGCAGCGGAGGAGAAAAGGAAGGCTGAGGAGGAAGAGAAAGCCAGAAAGGTGAAGGAGGGCGACTCTCCGCTAAAATATCCTGTTTCCTTTACTGCAGATGGCGCCACTAGTATTTGTGCAAATGTGCAACGCGTTAATGTGCTGTCAAATGTGCGTTATGGCCGTCGCGCGATTAAGTTCACCCGTCGATGGTTCTGTGCTGTTTCCATGTACACTAAGACATGAGGAATTAGTCCTCCTAATGTGGTCACCTGGCTATTGGGGTCAGTTTTGCTCTGCCCATGTGTGTTCGTAGTAATGAGGTTCTAATGTGTACCTGCAGTTCTCTTGTGGTGGTCTTTACTCAACTATTGTCAGATGCACTGCTGGGTCAGATTTTAAACCTGCAGAAATAATTGTAGTTTGGTTTAGTGTGTTGTTTTTTATCCCAGCAAATCTAAGTTGTTTCCAGGATCTGAGGATTGTTTCAAAAACATTGTCAAGAGCTCATAAAAATCTGATTTGTGCTGTAAAATCAATTTTGGTCCGTAATATGATCTTGAATACATGAAAACTGTCAACACCATGTGACCATGACGCATCAATGTCACTGGTGTGTCAGGTTGTCCTCGGTAGTATGACTATAGCTAGCGCAGTGGCTCATGGGTAGAGCTTCGGACACTATCGACTAAGACAACCCAGGTTTGAATCTTGTGCTGCAGTGTTAAAATCTTGGGCACGTTTTTTTCACTCTACATTGCTCCAGTTCACTCAGCTGTATAAATGAGTACCTGGCTACAGGCAGTGATGGATATGTGTCCGAGCACCCTTCGCGCATTAATTGTAGCATATGGCTGGATGCTTCCCAGATAAGTTGAGATGGTGTCTGAGTGAACAGGTCTATCAGGGAAGTAGAGTGTAAAGCACTTTGAACGGTCCTGAGAATTGGTTTTGCTTTATATAAGAACTTATGTTTACCTATGGATATTGGCTTTTTGAGAGAAAAAATTAATGACAGATTTTGTTTAAAGATGAATATTCTTTAAGAGCTCTTTGTCTTTGTGAAACGATCTCCTGGATGTATTTAACATGCTTGTTAATTAGAGAAGATGTCCTGACGCGACTCGTTACTGTAAGATCCTTAACGAGATTCACATTTCAGCCTCAGATGTCCTTGTGCAAGAAACTCACGTTGACTTCGAGATGCGTATCTTTTGTGTCATTTATCATGTCATTTACACAGTTTACAGCGACGAACTTGTCAGGGCGTGAGTTTGTGTGGTGTGTGTTTCAGCGGTGCTTGAATCTGTTTGTTTGAATGATTGATATATGTGGTGTTTGAATGGTGCAAGTGCTAGAGTGTGTTTTGATTGTGTATGTTTGTGTTTGAATAGTACGTATGTGTGTGTGTTTGAATGGTGCAGGTGTGTGTTTGAAAGGTATGAGTGTGTTTGTATGGACATATGTGAATGTGTGTATTTTGAATGCAGCATGTGTGTTTTTGTATGGTGCATTTGAATGTTTGAATAGTGCATGTGTGTGACTGTGTTTCATTGATGCCTGTGTGTGGACTGTGTAAGTGTTTATGCGTGAGAGTGTGTGTGTTGTGCGTATGCATGCATGTTTGACTGTGTGTGTTTCACTGTTTGTGTGTGAGTGTGTGTGTTTGTGTGTGTGTGTATGTGTGTGAGTGTGTGTATGTGTTTGTGTGTGTGTGTGTGAGTGTGTGTGAGTGTGTGTTAGTGTGAGTGTGTGTGAGTGTGTGTGTGTATGTGTGTGTGTGTGTGTATGACTATGTGTGTGTATGTGTGTGGTGTATGTGTGTGTGTGTGCTAAATGAAGCCGGCCACAAGTCCTGTTGTCTTGTGGCTCCACCTGGCTTGTGCCGACTTAACTCAAGTGCCATCTCAGATTGCATCGTCTGATGTTCGATGGTGGTGTGTTGGTGGCGCCACCTGGTTCTATTTGACAGGAAGTGCTGCTTAAAGAGGCGACAACTCACGCCAAGAAGGTAAGCCGTCTCTAGAGTCAACAGTTCTAATAATTCTACATGTCTTTGTGAACATAAAACAATCCAATAATAAAAAAAATGTGGGTAGGATCAGTGTAGCCCTTCCACCCCTCATCAAAAGTGGAATGGTCAACAATCACCGTGTAAATTTATCCTTGAGGCAAGACTTACCTTCATCGCCCTGTGTAGTTACCCTCAAGACAAGACTTACCTTCTTCACCCTGTCTATTTACCCTCAAGACAAGACTTACTTTAATCGACCTGTGTATTTACCCTCATGATAAGACTTACCTTCTTCATCATGTGTAGTTACTCTCAAGATAAGACTTACCTTCATCACCCCGTGTATTTACTCTCAAGATAAGACTTACCTTCATCACCCCGTGTATTTACTCTCAAGATAAGACTTACCTTCATCACCCTGTGTAGTTACCCTCAAGATAAGACTTACCTTCATCACCCTGTGTAGTTACCCCCAAGACAAGACTTACCTTCCTCACCCTGTGTAGTTTCCCTCCTGTGACATGACTGCGTGTGGGTTGTAGGAAGGGGGGCAGTGGCACAACCCCCTGGCGCCCCCTGCTCCCGTGGGAGTGGAGCGGGAAGTGAACGTGTGTCCGTTCTTCCGCAAGGTGGGAGCGTGCAGGTTTGGAGAAAGGTGAGAACGGGGAAATTGTCAAGTACTTGTCACATTCATATAAAGCATCAGTAGGCTGGAGTGACACAATTGTCACGTGACTTGTTGCCTAGCAACAAGGTCCTTGAAGCCATCAGAAATGGAAACTCTTAATGTCGTGTAGTATCAAATATTTGCCTGTTGAAAACGGCCCTGGTAGACACGCGCATGCACACAGTCATGTACAGACACACGCAAATGAGTCCTGGGGCCAGTTACACAGACCCTGCTTACGACGTCGTAGTGGGCTATAATTCGTCGAAAGCCTAAAACGTTGTAAAGTTACGCTAGTTGCGTTTCACGAGTCTGCTCCATAGTTGCACTTAGACTGCGCCATGTATTTAGTAGGCGTAACTTTACGCTAGTTGAAATATTTACGTGATGTTCCCTAAGTTCGTTGATGCTCCCGACACGCCCACTCTCAACTTATTATTTTTATGTTTACACTGGATATCCTTTACATTGATCATAGGTTTTCATTTGCTATACGAACGGCAAAGGCGGCAGTTAAAGTGAAAAAGTGTGTCTACATACACCACAAATACAGGGATTCCCCTCTGCGACCTAATTAGCTCAATTCTACGACGATTTGTTAACGCGAATGCTAAATTGGTCTCATGAAACTGGCTGTAAGCTACACTGAATAGTCGCTGTTACATACATTTTCAAAGTATAATTGTCAACTTATTGATTAAATAAACTTTTGTAGTCTTCAAATTGTTACCTGTCCACCAAATGTTTTACCTGTCAAAAACAGACCACCTGTCCAAATGACAGGTGGACAGGTCTCTAGATAAAGTTGTACATGTTACGTGATTTCCAGCAAATTATCTCTAAATAAACTGTCAATAGTCAGATCTACACCTGAGTGAACTGGAGGAATGTGAAGTGAACAAAATCAGCTGTGCTTTGAAATGGCAGATGTGTGACCTGGTGCCTTGATTGAGAGTGGGGTGTCCCACCCACAGTGCCACGGTGCCCCACAAGCAGTACTTGTGTTCGCTGCCTGTAGTGACGTTGTGTTGGCACTTCCCCTACAGGTGTTCCAGGGCCCATCCCCGACCTGAGAGCAGTTGTGTATTGCTCTTCCCGGGAATGTTTGCCAACTTTGAACTGGACCACAGCATGCACGATGAGTATGACGCAGGTACGTGTGATAGGTACACACGTGTACAAAACACACACACACATACACACGCACATACACACACACACACACACACACACACACACACACACATAAACACACAGACACGGACACGGACACGAACACACACAGTTACACAAACACACACACACACACACACACACACACACACACACACACACACACACACACACACACACTCACAAACACACACACACACTCACAAACACACACACACACACCACACACACACACACACACTCAAACACACACATACTCACACAGACACACACACACACACACACAGTCACACTCACACACATCACATTTATACAGCTGGATGAACTAGGGCAGTGTAGAATGAACACAATTAAGGGTCTCATGCTGTAGTCATTGAACCACTGCCCTCTAGGCAACACACTTTGCATATGTGTGTGTATGTGTGTGTGTGTGCATATGTGCGTGTGCTTGTGCCTGTCTAAGTGTGTATGATGTATGTAGATAGCGTGTAGTAGTACATTATGTTTTGTTTTGTAAGTGTGTAAACATATTGTGACTAGGAAAATATGCACTCAAATGATTTCTTTTTAAAGTACTTTATGTGCAAGTTAATGATGTACAGTCATGGTGGAAGTAAACATGTGTGTACGTTTCTCGGGCAACTTTTTTTTAAGCCATTTACAACCCACGCATTGCAAATAGAACAAAACTTGATTAATATCATTAATTGTTGAAGCCAAATAAATATATATTTAACTGCATTGTTACGCATAACTAAATGATACTTATACACTGGTGAATGTTTGAGTTACATGCAGTTGGGAGATCACGCTGAAAACCCAACTAAAATCATAGATGAAACATTAATTGATGAAGTTAGTAATAGTATAAAAATGATAAAAGATGTAGGTGCAGTTTATTAGCAATGTCGTAACATTTCACTACGCGAATTGTGTTTGTTGTGTTTGTGAAACTGCATTCCTGATTACATTTTGCTAGCTACAGTGTAAGCTATAAGTATAAAGAAATGTTTATTGGTGAGAAACGAAACTGTTGTTTAGTCCATCTAACCACGATATCTTTTCCTCACTGCTGTTTGTAGACATCACCTTAGAATACGAGGACGACGACATGCACAAGAACTTTGTTGACTTCTACGAAGACGTGCTGCCAGAGTTCAAGGCCATTGGGCGGGTCGTTCAGTTCAAAGTTTGCTGCAACTACGAACCTCATCTGCGGGGAAATGTCTACGTACAGTTCTCTGAGTGAGTGAAGACTAGATCCACGAATATCTTTGTGGCAGTTTGTGTGGTCACATTGTGATATTTGTGTCATATGTCAGAGTCATGCCATGATGACGTGTCATGTCATGATGTTGTGTCATGTCATAATTTTATGTCAGACCATGGTATTACATCATGATATCATTGTATCATGTGTGTTATGTCGTGATATGAAATGTTGTCATGATTTTGAGCCATGTCATGTTGTGTCATGTCATGGTGTATCATACTGTGTCATGTTATGATGTAATGTCATATTGTGTTATGATGTTGTGTCATGTCATGATGTTGTGTTGTGTCATGTCATGATGTTGTGTGATGTAGTGTCATGTCATGATGTTGTGTTGTGTCATGACATTATGTCATGTAGTGTCATGTCAATTGTGTGTCATGTCATGTAGTGTTGTGTCGTGTCATGACGTTGTGTCATGTAGTGTTGTGTCATGATGTCCCTACAACTAGTGATGTTGTGTTCCAGTGAAGCATATGCTCAGACAGCAATGATGAAGTTCAACGCGCGCTGGTACGGAGGCAAACAACTGTCGGCTGAGTTTGTGAGCATTGAGAAGTGGAAGAACGCAATCTGTGGTAGGGACTGAAGACATCACCTCTCACTCTGTTGTTACTTGTAATTCATCCCTTCTCTGACTCTGCTGTAAAGTTACACTTACAAGTTTTGTAAAATGTTACTTCCTCTACATATTGAACGTTTCACTGTAGACAGTGAAATCAGTTAGTTCCCTCCTTAGTATCTCCCTCTCTCTTCCCTCTCACTTCCCTCTCACTTCCCCTCTCACTTCCCCTCTCACTTCCCCTCTCACTTCCCTCTCACTTCCCCTCTCACTTCCCCTCTCACTTCCCCTCTCACTTCCCCTCTCACTTCCCCTCTCACTTCCCCTCTCACTTCCCCTCTCACTTCCCCTCTCACTTCCCTCTCACTTCCCCTCTCACTTCCCCTCTCACTTCCCCTCTCACTTCCCCTCTCACTTCCCCTCTCACTTCCCCTCTCACTTCCCCTCTCACTTCCCTCTCACTTCCCCTCTCACTTCCCTCTCACTTCCCCTCTCACTTCCCCTCTCACTTCCCCTCTCACTTCCCCTCTCACTTCCCCTCTCACTTCCCCTCTCACTTCTCCTTGCCAGTTTGCCCCGTATTTTAATTTTCCTTGATCACTTCTTCATGTCACTTATAGTAGTTTCTCCCTGTCACTTCCCATCACTTCTCCCCTTCACTTCCCATCACTTCTCCCTGTCACTTCCCATCACTTCCCTTCACTTTTCCATGTCACTTCCAATCACTTCTCCCTGTCACTTCCCATCACTTCTCTCCGCCGCTCCCAATCACTTCTCCCCTTCACTTCCCATCACTTCACCCTGTTATTTATCCCATCACTTCTCCCGGTGACCTCCCCCTGCCATGTTGTCTTCCCCCTCCCTCCCACTCACCTCCCTCTCCCTGTTCCAGGGCTGTTCTCCCGGCGACGCTGTCCCAAAGGGAAGCTCTGCAACTTCCTCCATGTCTTCCCCAACCCAAGGAACGAGTTCCGCGACGCCGACCAAGACTACATATTTGACACCAGGCGGCGCCAGTGGGAACGGGACAGCGAGAGACAGTCCAGTCATAGGGGTCATTCAAGGTCACGGAGACATCGGTCAAGGTCACCATCACACAGACGAGAAGCACGCAGCCGTCGTCGGTCATCGTCGTCATCGTCTCCAGAAAGTAGGTCAAGGCGACGTCGGTCGACACGTCAAAGGTCAAAGGACAGATATTCCCAGAAACGAGATTTGTCAAGGTCGGAGGCTAGAAGTTCAGTGTCACGTTCGACACAAATGTCGTTGTCGCCAGGTAGGAATTCAAATGTCAGTGATGCAACAAATACGGAGAAGGGGTCAACTGACATGACCTCTACTGACAGAACAGAGGTCAGATCACGCTCAAGGTCACATTCAAAGTCTCATTCAAGGTCAGTCAAGAAAAAGAAGCGAAAGCATAAAACTCACAAACATTCACGGTCAAAACGATCAAGGTCGCACAGTCGTGATAGGTCAAGGTCAAGCAGAACAAGGTCAAGATCTCCATCATTATCATTAAGAAATGGAGATAATCCAGTGTCAAC
This sequence comes from Oasisia sp. SBJ-2009, assembly GCA_964017155.1. NCBI lineage: Eukaryota > Metazoa > Annelida > Polychaeta > Sabellida > Siboglinidae > Oasisia > Oasisia sp. SBJ-2009. The sequence continues at coordinate 19,477,836 of OZ024867.1, read as the reverse complement.
CTGTCTTGAGGACGGTAAGACTGCTGTATTAGGACAGTGATTCTGGTTCACGTGAACACCAGCAGGTGGCGTGTGTGGTGATTTGAGTCGTTGAGGTAATTTAACGTTGTGTAATGGTGCTGCAATAAACGTGGTGTTTTATAGGACCCTGTCATTGTTATGACTGCGTCCTGTGTGGTACACGGCGTGGCACTGTGGGCCAGTGTCAAGTGGTACACTTATGATTACAGTTACATCATGTGGAACATTTGCAGTTTAACCTGTTTCTTGAAACAAAAGCCCTGATTTGTGTACTCGTCACTTCTCCCTGTCACTTCCCATCACTTCTCCCTGTCATTCCCAATCACTTCTCCCTGTCACTTCTCGTCACTTCTTCCTGTCACTTCCCTTCACTTTTCACTGTCACTTCCCATCACTTCTCCCTGTCACTTCCCATCACTTCTCCCTGTCACTTCCCATCACTTCTCCCTGTCACTTCCCATCACTTCTCCCTGTCACTTCCCATCACTTCTCCCTGTCACTTCCCATCACTTCTCCCTGTCACTTCCCATCACTTCTCCCTGTCACTTCCCATCACTTCTCCCTGTCACTTCCCATCACTTCTCCCTGTCACTTCCCATCACTTCTCACTGTCACTTCCCATCACTTCTCCCTGTCATTCCCAATCACTTCTCCCTGTCACTTCCCATCACTTCTCCCTGTCGCTCCCAATCACTTCTCCCTGTCGCTCCCAATCACTTCTCCCTGTCACTTCCCATCACTTCTCCCTGTCGCTCCCAATCACTTCTCCCTGTCACTTCCCATCACTTCTCCCTGTCATTCCCAATCACTTCTCCCTGTCACTTCCCATCACTTCTCCCTGTCACTTCCCATCACTTCTCCCCGTCACTTCCCATCACTTCTCTCTGTCACTTATTACCATCACTTCTCCCTGTCACTTCCCATCACTTCTCCCCGTCACTTCCCATCACTTCTCTCTGTCACTTCCCTTCACTTCTCCCTGTCACTACAGTAAATGTAACGTTGGCCACGTATACAGCTACAATGTGGAACATATAATACATTATACACCAGTGTGTAGATAATTTAACGTTCTTTTAAACAAACCCCACTTGTAGCAGTAAAAAGCCAAGCATAAACAAGTTGAATCACAACAAAGTTGTTTTTTCCAAAAAAATTCTTTTTACGACACTGATGAGTCGATCCTTTTAAGGACACGACACGTCGTTTTTAAGACAATGATGACCAGATCTTCTTTAAGACACTGACCAGATCCTCTTTAAGACACTGATGACCACCAGATCCTCTTTAATAAGACACTGAGCAGATCCTCTTTAAGACACTGAGCAGATCATCTTTAAGACACTGAACAGATCCTCTTTAAGACACCAACGACCAGATCCTCTTTAAGACACTGATGACCAGATCATCTTTAAAACACTGAGCAGATCATCTTTAAGTCACTGAGCAGATCCTCTTTAAGATATGGTGATCGGTTGAGGAGAATATCAGCCGTGAATCGATTCCACTACTATATTCCGTGTCGCCAAAGCGTCTGTCGCGACTGGAAAAGTTTGATGACATTACTTGTGCGTAGCTTAATTCTTTATTTTATGCCATATTTCTAGTCTCAAATTAAGACACGTATTGCACAAATGCATGTGCTGCGTTGCCAGCTACAGTAGTTTTACTTATAGTTTCAGATAGAGTGACAGTTGGAAAATTCAGTTGTTACATGAATAGTATGGGCTGCAATATTATTTCTTACGCAGATTCTCAAACAGCTATTCAACGGTGCGTCGTGCACTGAGCCGAGCTGTCTCTGGGCTACCTTTGAGTGTGTGTGTTCAAGCGTGACCGTCGTGTACACAGTTAATCGGATGTTGTTTGTTTGTATACATGCTGCAAAAACACCAACCCTCATAGCAGCTGTTTTTTCAACATAGTAAGTCCGACAAGTTTAATAATTTACAGGTCGTAGTAATTAATTGCAAACACACCATAAATCGGAAGTATGCGCACTTATCAACCACGCAATGTGTATATCTATTTTTATATCCACGGGTGTGCAGTCACGCGTGACCGAGTACACAACATCATCTGTTGTAGTTTGTAGTCACGTGACAGCTGCGGCAACCCCTGATATGTACGTTATTTTAAACAACTCACTGGATTCAATAGTAATGATTTAAACTGCCATTTGTTGTGACTCTGCCACATTGAACTTAAAACTAATGCGCGAAGTATATTCGTACACAAATACCCATCAATGTGTATAGCCGGTTATTGATTCGTACTGCACAAAGACTTGAAGCAATGAAGAGTGAAGGACCTTGTCCAAAGTTTGACACGACAGCATCATTCGATCCCAGGTTTCTCTCAAAGTACACACATGTAATGCAGGAGGTTACTCATCAACCAAGTGACTGAGATATGATATGGTAAGTTGCAATTTATCCTTCAAGTAACGGCGCATCTGAGTTCTAGGTTGACCGCAGCAATTTTGATTACACTTAATTAGCTTCTACATTTAGTCACGCACAGACGTCATTAAACTGGCAATCTCGTCAAACAGGCATATGAAAGAAACAGTTGTCAAGTGCAGAGGTCTAATGTCACCTCCATAAATCTGGCATTCAACATAAAAAACTGTACCCTTCCCTTACAAAAAGAGCCAATTGTATAGGCCTACCACTGAATACCATTCAGTATCAATGACATTTCAGTAGGACTCACTGGTACTCTCAACGATAATTAAAAATACCATTCAATACTACTGAACAGTATAAAGAATCCAAATTACCATTCAAAATATCATTCCAACAACCATTCAGATACAATTCATATACCCTTGGTCTTAATACCCCCTAGGACCATTCAAGTACCATTCAAAAACCAATAAAAAAACAATGGTATTTGAATGCTATTTTTGTAAAGGTTGATCTAGGGACCTTTTGTGTCATCATCTCCCATTAGAAAATTAAGTATTAAGGGCAAAACTGATGCATGCACGTATTTAGCCAATATCAAACTTTGTTATAACGACGTCTCAAATTTAGTTACAACGAAACAATTGAACGGGTTCCACATTCGACAAAAGCGTGCATCAAGTGGCCAACGATGGTCACAATATACGTTCCATTGGTATTTTATTTCAATTTTTCGTACGTTTCGTTGGTACGTCATCTGCCCTATGTGTTCAATAACAATTTCATTTAATAAATATAGAGGTGTCATTGCATAACTATAAAGACGTGATCCTTATATCAATGAGTGGTAAACATATTCATATACATTAATCATATTAAGTATATCATTGTTATATTTACACCTCCAGATATGTTCACCAACTTCCAGATATACTCTTAGCAGTATAATAAAGCTGTTAGTTACCTTATAAAAAATACCATTGATACCACTGGATGGCATTTGAATGGTACTTGAATGGTCCTAGGAGGTATTATGGCTAAGGGTATTTGAATGGTAGCTGAATGGTTTGTTGAATGATATTTTGGATTCTTTGTACCGTTCAGTGGTATTGAATGGCATTTTAAATTAGCATTGAGAGTATCACCGAGTCTTACTGAAATTTCTTTGAATGGTCTAATGATACTAAATGATACAGAATGGTATTCAATGGTAATCAGTTGTATACCATTGGCTCTTTTTTAAGGGTTATATAATCGGTTCGCATCTAGGAAGTAATTCCAGTAATATTTCTTCAGGTTTCTCATAGAAACTCATCTGTTTATGTATAATTCATCTAGAGAATTACTCGTTTAACAGCATAGATCGACATACACACAGTTAATGTAGTTCGTGCAAGTACTTCCAATATATTTCTCTGGCGTGTTGCATATCGTGATGGTAATTTACATAGAAACAAATTAAAAGATTGTCATGCAACAACTTATTATTAGCTTTAAACATGTGATTGTGTTATAATCAATACAAATGAATGACAAATGAACATTTGTAATGGATGTCCCTCTATAATCCCTCAAAATGCGCATTAAACTGGGATTGCAGCCTAGCTGGTCGCCCTGATGGATACTTATCGCCTACCGCGGAAACAGCGGTGTCCTGCATTGTGTGCAAGTTGATCCCATTTGAGTGATGAGAGATTTCTTTGCCAAAAGGTAGGATTGAGAAGTCCTATACAGGCACCCCGTAACCTCTGCATCTTGTCACCAGGTAAGAAGTTATGGGTCCAAAGTCTATCCTCCAAATTTCTAGTGATTGAGGCGGTCCATGGTCCCTATTCAAATATATGTAGCTAACATAACTATTTTAAATAGCATAATATATATATATATATATATATATATATATATATAAGCTTTTGTTTATTTTAGAATTAGCACCAGACCAACAATAAATTATGATTTATATTTACTAAAAACATATATACATATATGAATATATAAATTGGTCCTCCGTCCCCCCACTTTTAAAACCGGATCGACGCCCTTGTTTATCACATTCTCCTAACACTAATAAGATGCTTCACACTTCGCTTCCCAGCAGACCTCTTCAATGGAGCAACATACAGATTTAAAGGGGAAAGAATAAAGGTGATATAGCCAATATAATGTAAAGGCGAACACAGGTCGCCGGCACATATGACATACTGGCTATTAACTACAGCGCAGCCTATATAGCAGTGAACAGACGGTATGAGTTTCCCACTTATACAAGTAACACGGAGTTGAAACAATACCACCATCTACCCGGGAAAAGTGCACCAATTCACCCCCACAGTACAACACGTCACTACGCGTGCAGTACACCACTTCACCCCACAAGACAATCACTTCACCCAGTACACCACTTCACCCCACAATACATCACTTCACCCCCAGAGTATACCTCTTCACCCCATTTCACTACACAATACACCACGTCACTCCACAATACAGCACTTCACCCCACAATACACCACTTCACCCCACAATACACCACTTCATCCCACAGTATACCACTTCACCCCACAAAACACCACGTCACTCCACAGTACACCACTTCACCCCACGGTACACCAATTCACCCCACAATACACCACTTCACCCCACGGTACACCACTTCACCCCACAAAACACCACGTCACTCCACAGTATACCACTTCACCCCACGGTACACCAATTCACCCCACAATACACCACTTCACCCCACGGTACACCACTTCACCCCACAATACACCACTTTACCCCACAATACATCACTTCACCCCACAATACACCACTTCACCCCACAATACACCACTTCACCCCATAATATACCACTTCACCCCACAATACATCACTTCACTCCACAGTACACCACTTCACCCCACAGTACGTCTCTTCACCCCACAAAACACCACTTCATCCCACAATACACCACGTCACCACACAAAACACCACTTCACCACACAAAACACCACTTTAACTCCACCGTACAATACTGCACCCACGGTACACTAATATACCCTACAAAGAACGCCCAATTATCGCATACAGTTAACCCTTGTTGCTCTCTGCATACAGTTAACCCTTGTTGCTCTCGCTGTCGGTTCACTAGACCCTCGCCATATCAGTAAGACTATTGACTAAACAACCCAAAATACACTTGCTATTTGAATGTTTTGAAACACATAAACTATAAACCAAACATTCATATTCGAAACACTCCCCAATGTTAAGCTGCTCGTACAAACTATGTCGCATTCATACATAGCTGGGTCTGCCTGACTCGCTCATTCAACGTAGTCGATACTCCATAAATGGGCCCGCCATAATCGATCTAGCCTGGTGCTAGCAGTGCTCGGTGTGCGCGCTAACAGAGCGTAACCGCAGCTTTGACTTCAGGCGAACTCGGCTGACGTACTGGCAGTGTTTTCAATGGTCGATATTTATTTTTGGCAGTTGTTATGGTAGGTTATATATCATGTGACCAGCAATCGTACACAGCGCAGCCATTTTGAAAAGACGTTGACGTTTATGACAACCACGTATATGGATTTCACGTAACGAAGACATTGATTTCAGAAATGTGAGTACCGTGATATCGTCAGTGTATTGTGAGTAATGTGTACTTTTCGAGAATTGTAGGTTTGGGACAGTATTACCAACTACTGTTCAAGTATTGGAGTAACCACATACAAGCTTGTGTTCCCCTTCAAACTTCCGGCTTTAGTTATATGAAACACAGGAAAATTGCTGTATATTACAGTTGCGTATCCAGTATTAATCTTTGTTTTGATATTACGTGCTACGACATAACAATGTGGAGTAACCGTGTGTATATGTGCCATGTCATCCTGACCGTCTGTATCCACCAGGTGTGTTGGCCAGTAAACTAGCAAGCCAAAAACAAGACAATATATAGCATGACAACTGGATGTAATATTACTAGGCTTGTTTTCCTACTGGAGGTCATACACAAACTGTTCTTGGCTTCTTTGTCTTGTTTTGACATTGGCAGTCACAACAAAATAACCTCGTTTGCTTTGTTGTGCGTTACACTGGGGGTGTTTTCTCTCTCGCTCTATGTTTAATAAGATTTACCACAAGATTGCCACCTAGATAATCAACTCTAGATGGCAGGTGGACTAGGAAGCCCTTTGGTTTATCAAGAGTCTAATCGATCTACCTAAATGTATATTCATGTCAATATGTTCATAACCATTTAATATTTTAATCACTTCTATCTGATCTCCTCTCAATCTCCTGGGTTCTAGTGTTGTTAAACGACAGTCTTTTAGACGCTTTTCATAGCTAATATTCCTGAGTTGTGGAACAATTTAGTTTCTCTCCTTTGTACCCTTTCTAGCATATCAATATTCTTCTTACGATGTGGCCTCCATGCTTGTATATACTATTCTAAATGATGCCTAACTAATGTTTTGTATAGCGGTATTATTAGTTCTTTTCCTTGTACATTATATTTATATAATAACAACATCTAGTCACTTACTTTGATGAAACAATAATTAAAAATCCCTATCTTAACATAGATGATGTGACGTTGACCTTCAACCAGTAACTTCACAACATGTAACGTTACGTATTACAATTCATGAATTCACGATAGGAAGTGGCATTTTCCTAGTGCAAAATCTACTAGATGAATTGTTTTGGTTACAATGAGGACTACAGAATGCTTAGAGAAAAGTCGACGGGAGATAGACACATATCACGTAAACATAAATGAAATATGCCTAGCTCGTGTTACCCCGGCACACACGAGCAGGCTGTTTATCTGCATCACCTTTATGTTGTCAAAACACTTTTGTATCGTTCGCAAACTTCATCACCTTGCTTGTCAGAGCGTCATCTAAGTCAGTGATATATATTTAGAGTAAAATAGGTCCCAATACTGATCTTCTCTTCTTCTTCGTTCTTCTTCTCTTCTCTCAGACACTGGACGGGGCCCTTTGCAGGGCGTTTAAACTCCAACGATAATTTGTGAGTCCACTATATGTTACATATTTACTCCCTGTGTGGGATCTTTTACTTCCCCTGGGATTGAACCACCGTCCCCCTCGATTGACAATCCGGCACTTTACCACGCGACCACAGCGCTACACCATTTCCAGTTTGAAACCTCCCCATCAACTACTACTCTTTGCCTCCTGTCAATAAGCCATTTTTCTGTCCAGTTAACCATACCATTTCATATGCCATGGGCCTTTAGTTTAGTGTAGTAGTCTTTGCTGTGGCACTTTGTCAAAGACAGTTTCTTAATCTAAGTCTATCATATATATATATATATATATATATATATATATATATATATATATATATATATATATATATATATATATATATACATATGTATATATATATATGTATATATATATATATAATATATATATGTATATATATATAAATATATATATATATATATACATATGTGTATATGTATATATGTATATATATATATATATATATATATATATATATATATATATATATATATATATATATATATATATATATATATATATATACTGGTGATCCCTCATCTAGCCATTTTGTGACATCGTCCAAAAAACATGGCACATTTATTAAGCATGATATCGCTTTTAGAAACCCACGTTGTGATGGATGTTTCAAATTATTTGTAACAAGAAAATCAACCAGGTGATCTATAATTGGTCTTTTTAATAGTTTGCAAATCACCAATATTAAACTCACTGGTCTGTTGTTCTCTGACTTGTTTCTCGAACCTATTTTAAATAATGGTATGCTGTTTGCTTCTTTCCATTATAACCGAACTACTCCCTCTTCTAAAGACAAATTGAACACTGTTGCAAGCTGTATGCTAATTAGTTCTACAATTTCTAATAGGACTTTTGGGAGAAATCCCATTCACGCCAGGTGATTTATTATCCTTCATATCCCTTATCTTCTTAGCAACCATTTTCGGGGTTACAATTAGTTGTCCTAAATAATCTGACTCTCTCCCTTCAAACTTAATCTCTGATACTGGTAACTAATATCGTAAAGTAAACACCGAACTAAAGTAATCATTTATGTTTTCTGTCATTAAGAATCCGTCTGCTATTACGTTTCCACCACTACCTTCTAGAGGACTGACCTTATCCTGAAATGTATGTTTACTTCGGGTAAACATTCTTGCTGTCATGTTTTCTATTTAAAGCCAATGTGTGTTCATAGCTTCTCTGTGAATTTATAATTTCAGATGTGCCTTGGTTGAGTGCTTTTTTGTAAAAGGCATAGTCTGTATGTATTCCATATCTTTTGCTTGCACTTGATTTGTCTAGTGCTTTCTTTCGATAAGTGTTTAATTTTTCAAGGGGACAAATTTGTCGACGATGCAGTCAATTTCATTCTTTAAAATAATT
>OZ024867.1:19456488-19463988 GCA_964017155.1 Oasisia sp. SBJ-2009 | reverse complement strand
AATAGATAGCGTTGGACATCGACTGGCTGTAGTGCACATGAGCCCAGACTTGTGTGATGAGTTAAAGAGACCGTATATTTTGCAGGTGGTGAAGCTGCACCAACTAGAACCATGGAAGTGATCGACAGATTCCTGAATCACGAGTATGTCAACTGGCTGAAGGTTGGCCAGGCACTGTTGTGCACGGCTGAAGGCATCTATGATTTCTGCGAGCGCCCAATCAAGCAGTATCATCATGACCTGCACAACAAGTTTCCACGGAAACAATGCAAAGGCAATTGCCAGTGAGTACCTATTTGGTGACTAACTTAAGCCTACGTTGTCATGAGCTATAACGCAGGTATGATTTTAGTGTTATCATAGTGTGATTTAATATACAGATGCATTATTGTAAATTTATGCGTCCCATCCGAGATGTAGAGAGACCAATCGACTATTTCCGTGATCAATCCCTCCTTGAACCCCTTGAACCAATGACCCCTGACCTCTCAATTGGTGACGCATTTCAGGAAAACAAAAAGTAAATCAGACTAGTGTTATATACACGAATGACTTAAATATTCTTATATTTACTGACATTATACTTTCGCTTCTCAGGGAGAAACAACCGTGCACAGTTTGTTCCTTTCGGCGTCACGAGTGGAAGGAGGATGTGCTATCCCAACTTACTTCGGACCAACGCGGATGTAGGAAGAACATAGACGTGGCTAGGTGCCAGGCCGATCCGTGGGAAATAGCAAAATTATTTATGGGACGTGGAGACGACGAGAGCAGGACCAGTGCTGCCACCACAGACCCTAGCGGGTTGTTTCAGTTGGTACTCAACTGTCAACTCTTCAACGACTGCGTCCACAACAGGGATTCTTTTGAGAGAGTAAGTGAATGAACGTTTATTATAGGATATATATATATATTATATATATATATATATATATATATATATATATATATATATATATACATATATATATATATATATATATATATATATATATATATATATATATATATATATATATATATATATATATATATATATATGAAACATATCCTGTTTTGCGGTAATTATGTATAAAGGAGAGTTATACATGTTACTTTATAGTATTACTGTGTAACAAAAAGACGTGAGGTGACAGATACATAGCTACATCACTTGGGGTAATCGGCTTAACATAAAATATCTACTTCCTATATTGCTATATTACTTGATTCCGGCGCTATGCAAATTGTCATTATTGTTATTATGGTTGTTTTTAGAAAAGGCAATAGGTTCGGTATCATACAAATAAGGAGTCAGCAGTTATTTTGTGTCCACGCATACCAACATATTGACTGAAATGAAAATATATTCAGTCCCTTAATTGAAGTTAAAAATGTTAACTGTCGTGTAAGGAAAGCTTCGTCTGTGTGGTGTTTATTGCATTCATGAGTTGTGTTAACGGTTGCCAAACGTACTATATATATATATATATATATATATATATATATATATATATATATATATATATATATATATATATATATATATATATATATATATATATATATATATATATATATATATATAAAGGAAACGTAAGTTTAAATATAATACAATTGAGATTGGATAGTGGTTGCAGAGGGTTATTGATTTGTATAACATTATTTCATTCACGTGTCTACCTAATTACTAAAACGTTTGTGTTTTTTTAAATTGCCATTCCTCTATATACATGTATAATATATATATATATATATATATATATATATATATATATATATATATATACAATTTTACAGGTGAAACAGATCAGAAACAAAATATTTCACTCTGCTGATTTCAAAATATCCGACACTGATCTGAAGAACTACATCAAAGATATGACGTCATTGCTGGAAGATCCGACGCAGCTTATGACTGATGCTAAAGCCAAGCACGCTGTGGACCAGCTTCACAAGGTAACCTCAATTCTACGAAAGGTAACGGAGTCAACACAGATTCGCCGGAAATAAAAAGTGTATGGTAGATTTCAAATCTACGTTCTCCCTGCATGCTTTTCGTTATGAGTTGTCGGTTATCTCTCTTAAAGTGATCTGCTAAGGTTTTTTCATGATGCTTTGCAAATTGTCAGGGTACATATTCTACGCGTAGAGGAAAGTTTGTTTTGTATGCTTAAGGTTCTTTCAGGTTGAGATTCAGATTACTTGCACGCATTTGCAATCGAACTATTTAGTTATTTATTTAAAACAAATATTTGTATTTTATTTTCAGTGACCACAATCCGCTAAGTTAAGCGGGATTGACATTGTTTTTTGGTTTCTCTGTCCTATGATATATTAATATATTATGTCATATATTTTGTAGTTAAATATCAGGAAATAGCACTGCAGGAAACGATTGGATGTGTTTATTTAGCGCCAGGTGGAGGATTGGTATTTTCCTAATAGTTGCACCTATAGTAGGGTTATAGTTTGTCATGCAATAGTGAGTGACTGGCATACTGATATGTGGCTTACAGCTACCGATTTGAGCAAACTAGCCACCTTCAAATAAGTTGATTAATTAAATAATTACTTGTCCCGCTATCGTTGTTTTTTTACATGGTTTAGGTATAGTTAGGCTAATGGTATGACACCTGTTTAACCTGGCAATATTAAGTGATTTCAAGTAATCATTTTGTTTCATTACAGTTTGAAACACTTGACTTACAAAAGAGTGATTCGAACGTCCTTCAACAAGAGCTGAACATTTGGAAGAGGAAATTTGAAGAGATCGAACAGGAACCGGAAGTTACGCAGGAAATGGTATTTTGGCAACATATTAATTTGCTGTTGACCAGTGTAGACTATGATATCTAATGAGTATACGTTAAGTGCGTACGTTTCAGTTTTTTTGTGTGCGCAAAACTGCACAAAACGTGCATATTGGCTACAAATAACAGTTGATATATATGTAGAACAATGTTGTGTGCACTAGTTGTTACGTCTAGAAATCTTCCTACTCAAGCATGATATATATATATATATATATATATATATATATATATGTATTGTATTTATTATCTTATTTTATTATACATCAGAATTCACCTGACGATTACTGTTTTGTCTTCAGAGAGCCGTCGTGACGTTCATCAAAAGCCAGGAAGACCTCAAGAACCATTTCGCATCCCGCATGGATGCACTTGAAAGAAGACTAGCCGAGTTAGAAAGTAAGTTAACGTTACTCTGGTGTCTTAATATTTCTTAATGATGCAGAAATAACAGATGCTTGAATATATATATATATATATATATATATATATATATATATATATATATATATATCCTTAAAAATATGTTTTCAAGTGTGAGTTAAATTGACCAAGAAAAATTATGTTAGACAGATAAGCTTAGTATGACTAAAACACATTCACTAATATTCTACAGGTAATTGATATATATATATATATATATATATATATATATATATATATATATATATATTTATTTATTTATACATATATTTAAATTACCTGTAGTATATTAGTGAATGTGTTTTAGTCAATCATTAATTATTAATTTATTAAATTGTTCCTAGTTTGATATTAATATATAATCTTAGATTACTATAAAGGCTTCTATACTACGGGTATTTGAAGTCTTACTTTTACATGCTATTATGTTTATCTTATGTAATATATTTACCGTATAAGCTCGACTAATTGCGTATTTATATGTTAGCAATTCAGTAAAGTAATGCGGCTCTAAACAGAATGATATTGTTGATAGACGGTGGTTTATTAATACAATTGTTGTTGTTATTATCATTAGCTATTAGCTATTTGCTTTTAGCAGGATGTTCGCTGAGTCTGTTGTACTTGGTCATAACTTTAGCAGACAAATTACAAAATGCCAACTTTAAAAAAATATAAATGGAAACAGTAATCTGTGAAAACAGTAATCTGTGATAACTATTATCGTCTTAAAACACTCCTTCTTGACAACATCATCATTTTAACTACACAGTTGCAAGACTTAGTGAGACTTCGTGGTCATACATTTACAGATGTCGGTGTTATTTGCTAATAGGCCAATGACGGCAACTAAACCAGTAGGTAGCAGATGACACTGGGTAATACAAAATGGCGTCTATTTCTTAACAGCTCGGGTCAAAGGCTTGGAGAATGAATATACGAAAATCCGAGGTAAGCAACAGTTTATAAACTAAAATATGTATTAAAGAAAGATATGTACATACAAAACACAGAGACTAGAGCGGCGATGTATTCACGAATAAAAACCGGATCCCAAGTCTGTGCTGCTGTGTAATTGCCAGATTCTTCCAAAAAGATTGTGTTAGAATAAACAGGTCTGACAGGAAGTGACATTTTACGTGTTTTAAGTAGTCCCGTGGAGTGGATTCTGCGCAATATAAGATCTTACCTTTATTTTAAGTAGAAACTAGCCTCATATATAGAGGAAATCATCGAAGGCACGAATGTGTTCTGCTGGGAATGCATTGGTCAATGTCATTCTTCACTGACATGTTTTGTCTATAGAACGGCAGGCGGAGCATGGCAAACAACTCACCGAGATGGAACACAGAGTGGAAGAGATGACAAGGCCACAAAGACGTAAAGAAGGTAATGAGTTCGTGTCCAGTATAGGTACGTAGATGTGTGTATTAGAAATAATGATGATGATGATGATGATGATAATAATAATAGTATAATAATAATAATAATATGTAATAATAATATGTAATAATAATATGACCTCATTATAATATGTCAACAACAAATAATACTAGAAACAATATTTACAACATCAATAATATTAACAATAAGAGCTAATGTTTTAGTACCTATGTGTTCAGATTATGAGCTAAAATCTGGAAGAAATTCAGCACATTGAAACCGATTAACCGCCGACGGTTTAGGTGGGCATATAACATAAGACAAATAAGGAACAATTTGACTTCACAAAAGTTGTTTGAAATTTGATTTCATTTGAATATGATACGCTGTCGCGCTTACATTTTTTGGGTCGTTAAAAACGTTCCGATTGACGTTACTGCGCATACGCAATACATGTAAAATCATGAATGTCCAGCGAAACAACAAAGCATTTTCGGTATAAATGCCACGAGCTGTTTGTTATATCTCCTATGATGATTACTGTGAAGAGTTTCTTAAATGTCATTCAATGCAATAAAATATTCCTTTTTTATAAATCACTGTAACGGATTAGGGCGCACTATTGTCACGTGATTTACGCTTGCTATCAAAATATACCTCAAAACTTGTTTGCTTCGTGTTAATTTGCGACAAATAACTTTGCTGAGAGGTTATATACATCGTAACGAACAACCCGTATTATTTATACCATAAAATGCTTTGTCTTCTCGTTGCATATCGGTGATTTTACATATATCGCGCATACGCAGAAACGTCAATCGGAACGTTTATAAAGCCGGAATAATGTAAGCTGATTGCAGACAATTTGAAAGTGACATGTTCTGATTCCAGATTATTGTTGCAACTACAGAGAAAGCCCGTTCCCCAATATCCAACTTAATATTTATGGATAAACGTGAAAGAAACGGTTTGAATGTCCTGTGGATATTTTAGGGGAAGGGGTTTCAATTGGTGTCACTGCAAAAGGTTGTCGTGAATACTAGAGTCTAACTGAGTGAATCAGTTAAATGGAAGACATTGGAAATAAACATAATGTATAGAATGCAAATGTCAAACACAATTTGTGTGGGTCTAATATAGTGATCGATGTTATGATCACTATTGCGACTGGGCAAACTGACATCAATAGCGAGGTGATCGTATTAACGGAGCTAATGTCGTAAGTTTAACGTTACAAAATATAATCTGGCACCGTCCTGTAGTGAGCAACATTTGCAAGTTTGTATAGGCGTTATCGTAAAAGAAACAATTCAACAGTAGTTGTATTGTCTTGCATAATGAAAAAAACCCAGATATCTGTATAGAACGGCAGCGTTTGCAGAAACAAGAATGAGCAATTCCAATCACCCAATATATATATATATATATATATATATATATATATATATATATATATATGTATGTATATATGTATATATGTATATATGTATGTATATATATATGTATGTATGTATATATGTATGTATGTATATATGTATATGTATATATATATATATATATATATATATATATATATATATATATATATATATATATATATATATATATATATATATACCTCGAGATGCCAATTAAGCATGGCTACATTGGCTTATCAACAACACAACATTACATATTTCCATAGGTGAAACCGTCTCCTTCTGAGATATTTTATAAGTTGTGGATATTTCGCAAATATTTACATGGGTGACTTATCAAGGTCTATCCGTTTGGAGGAGAGCAACATTTGATCTGCTTCTAACAATATATCCCTCTATCTCATTTACAGAAGAACTGAAGACACTCAGGGAACGGCTGAAGGATGCTCATAGGTGCAAGATCCAGGATTACTTGAGGAAAAAGCAGTTCTTTGAAGACATCGCAGTCAAAACACTCAACGACATGTATGTTGAACCACGGATACACGAGAGTGGACACTACAAGAGGCTCGAGACACGACTAGACGTCACCTCTCTGGAACATCAGAAGGACACTGAGCAATGCAAGCCAATCAAAGTTAACGAGCTGCTGGATCCACATAAGGGAATGTCCGCGTCGAAGGTGTTGATCACTGGATCGGCTGGTTCTGGCAAGTCCATGTTATCACTGCGGTTGCTCAACCTATGGCTAGACGGTCAGTTGCCTGCCATCGAAGACGTATTCTTTTATTCCATGAACGAACTTTCAGGTATGGAAGAATGCTCACTGGCTGAACTTCTGTTTCTGCACCAAAGCATCGAAAAACAGCCAAGTGCCGACGTTGCAGACGAATTCATGCAACGAATGTCAAGCAACACACTGGTCATACTCGATGGACTGGACGCGTTTGACTGCCATTCACTGAAATCGCAATGCTTTGATTGCAACGAGAAAGTCAAGATGTCCAGGTTGATAGGGTCAATCATCAGTGGCCGGACCTTGAGTCCAGTCTCATTGCTAGTGACCTCACGGACAGTACGTGCCGACGATTACAAGACGTTTGACCGCCTCGCTGAGCTACATGGCTTCACAGAACCAATGGTCGAAGAGTACGTGCAGAAATTTTGCCAACAGGACGAAAAACTGAGATGTCACATAGGCAACTACATCGACAACGACATCCACGTAGCTAGTCTGTGTAAATGGCCGCTGTTCTGCAATCTGCTCTGTAGACTCGGGAAGGGAGGACTGGACCAGGGTAAGCAAGAACCTTTCCCGACAACACTGACACAGCTGATGACGAAATGTGTACACAGCTTTGTGAAGGAGCAGTTTCCTCAGTTCACAGGCAGAAAATGGGCCGAAGGTGAAGATGTAATTGCCCAGATCAGAGACGAACTCCTCAACATTTCCAAACTGGCAAAGGACGGCATGGGTCACCAAC
>OZ024867.1:19398988-19451488 GCA_964017155.1 Oasisia sp. SBJ-2009 | reverse complement strand
ACGCATGTATGTATGTTGTATGTATGTATGTATGTATGTATGTATGTATGTATGTATGTATGTATGTATGTATGTATGAATGTATGTATGTATGTATGTATACATGTATGTATGTATGTATGTATGTATGTATGTATGTATGTATGTATGTATGTATGTATGTATGTATGTATGTATACATGTATGTATACATATATACATGTGCGTGTCAATAAAGCAAACGGGCGCGC
Organism: Oasisia sp. SBJ-2009; assembly: GCA_964017155.1. Taxonomy (NCBI): domain Eukaryota; kingdom Metazoa; phylum Annelida; class Polychaeta; order Sabellida; family Siboglinidae; genus Oasisia; species Oasisia sp. SBJ-2009. Next base: position 19,451,258 of record OZ024867.1, on the reverse strand, counting down.
GTGTGTGCAAATATTCGCATGGAAGTATATGTCATTATCTTATTTTGCAGCGAGAGTGACGTAGATGAACCTGTGGACTGGAAAATGCACAAGGACGTCAGTTACTCGAGAGACAAATGCAGCATCTCAATTAGCCACTTTTGTCCGAAGGCACTGAGAACCGCAAGAACCACCAGCTCTGGGAAAGAGGTGCTTACTGGTCTCTTCACAGCTTTGGTCTACATCACGAGTCATGAATCATGTTCCAGAAAGATTGAAGTGTGCTGTGTTGACACCGCAGAAGTAGAGGTATGTAGTAAATATGCAAACATTGACTGAACAAAACCGGTTAGCATGGGTGAGTGATGTTTTATACTTATTTCGCAGTCAAATTTACGTTTCTTCCGACGACTACTCCACAGCTAGTTAGTTGATGACACGGTAGTCGTTCCGCGCTGACTTAGTCCTATGCCTCGTGTTAGCACGTCCGACTCCTATTCTACACATTTGGTCTCATCCCAGTCCACCATGCCTGGCTGATTTGTGTATCTTATGCTTTTGATATTTTGTGTATATGATTTGTTTGCTGTTGGTCCATTATGGATAACTGCTTCAATTTGGATTAGATGTTCTCTTCTTCTAGCATCTCACGTAGTTTCTTATCGAACCGTGTTTTGTTTATTACAGCCGTAGAACATCCTTTGGCGAGTGTTATGTTTCTATTTACTTAAATGCTTTACTCACACGAAGGGAGTAAGTCTGTGCCGAACGAATACTATGTCGACAACGAGCGGTAGCCGTGTGGAGAAGACATATCATTTTAAATACAGGCGTCCTCCTGTTTGCCTATTAATGAGCCGAATGCTTCACAGGAAAAAACCTGTCAAAATTCCATGTAAAAATGTACGAGGTAGTATTGTCCGCTTTGCTTCCGTTTCTTTTCTTTCCTTTCCTTTCCTATCGGTGTTTGATGTTCTGAAAGCCCTGTTTAAATGTTTCCAAGGTGTTCAGCATGCTCTTTGTAGGACATGCCACAACATGATGATGTCAGGAAAGAACGATCGTTTGTAAGACGCCGTTTTTCTATGCGGAATATTGTATTTACGATTGATATAGTTAATGTAGACATATATTATTCAAGGTATATGTTTTGTTGACTGCTTGTTTTGTTCATCACGCATGATGGTCACACTGCTGTAACACCTTTAGTCACGCTTCGTAAACCATACTGATCTTTCTGAACGGTTCCTAGCTTGATGGTGGTGTCATGAGTGAATAAATCCCACGCTGTAACGTATATTCTAGAATGGGTAGGACTTATGTTGTATATTTTTGAGGTCTCTGTTGTCGTCGCTAATAATGTTGTGTAACGATGTTCTTGTTCAATCAGTGCAACGTTACTCAAAAGTGTGTTCAAAGACAGTTTCTTGTGAGTTGTAACACTCAAATAAGTAACCGTGTCCAGTAACTGGTTGTGGATTATCTACAAGGCCGCAAGGTATAATCTTATTTATGACTTGTAAAACATATATTTCGTTGGATAGAAGTCCATATGCCATTCCTGTTCCAAGTTATATACTTTATTCTGGTCTTACTGAAATACTTCACAGTCATAGTCCAATGTATGTCATCTACAAGTTGCTTGTTTTTATCCAAGATTTATTAAATAAACTCAATGCTGTGTTTGGATGGCACATATCGGTCGATCGGTCAATGGAATAGTATTGGATGTAATACCATATCCTTCTTTTCAGTAACAACACTTGTTTAATTTGCCATTTAAAGAGCCAGTTTGTTGAACCTCTTCACTCCTGTTATCTAAGGCCTCAAAACGTTTATGATGTGAAACCATTTTTAAACTTTGGGTATTTACACATGCAAACACCAAATGCTTAATAACAGTGTTTTTGTTTTTTTCAGGGCTACAAAAGTAAAAGATCAAAGCCAAGCAATGTTGTACTGGAAATGGCAGACACATTCGTGATCCAAGATGGTGGACAGTCTGTTCCAGGAAAAGACATTCTCATTTCCCTCAGTGATGTTGCCCCAAGATGGTCTGAAAGCTTAAAAAGGCCCAACAAGGCAAGTGATATATATATATATATATATATATATATATATATATATATATATATATATATATATACATACATATATATATAGAGAGAGAGAGAGAGTGAGGTGCTTTAGATGTTATATTAACGTTGTCTAAATATCCTATGAGTAACATTAAAGTAGTATTGCGTTTGTTGCGATTCTAGCTCTTTTCTCATATATCGTTACTTTGAATTAATAACATTGATAAAACTAATGTAACGCAAATTACAATAACTTAAGTCATGCTGATCTGGAAATAGTTGTGTATGTTGTTACATATAATTTCAATATGCCTATTATTGCTTTGAAACCCTTTTATATATGATTCGTTCAAAGATATTAATTATTTGAACATATATTTTGAGGAAGAATTAACATATATCTAAGTAGATTTCAGTGTTCTCCTTTTTATTTGTCGTGTGTGACTATAATTAAGGGGCATTAAATCCATGCCACATAACCACTATTTATATGAATACTTATGTTAAACATTACGACAGATCGTTTCTCTTTGCACAAGATGATATATTTATACATATTATTATAACGTATATACATGTCCGACGGATGTTGCATTATACCTGCTAGATGGTACTATAACTTGCATACATTATAATGAGGTACCATTCCGCATATTTCGTGATCTGTATAAAGCACTTGAAACGTTATATCATAATTCATTACTGTGGAAACGAACATTTTTGTTGATGGGAAGTCACAGAAATTTCATGAGGAAAGTTGTGGATCAAAAAGAACACAGTATGTCGGCATTACTGTATATATGTAAAGTCAAACAGATGGTGTATCTCTAAGATCAATTCTTGGACGCATTGTTTTGAATATTTTACTAATGAATTTTCAAAAGATAAACTCATATTTAATTTCATATCTTATACAGATGGCACCATTTTGTTAAATACAACGAACTGTATCATAATGTCATACAATATTGCTGTTGAAACGTTGATAAATTAAATACTTTATATACAATAAGTAGACGGTTACATGTAGTATATATATATATATATATATATATATATATATATATATATATATATATATATATATATATATATATATATATATATATATTATATATATATATATTACATGCAATCATCTACTTATTGTATATACAGTATTTCACTTATCTACGTTTCAACACCATCATTGTATATATATATATATATATATATATATATATATATATATATATATATATATATATATATATATATTTACACAATGTTATACGTTTCTTATAGCTCATCAACTTCTTGGCCGTGTGGGAAGTGAAACTTGCTGACAAATACCCGAGTCGTTCTTTTGTGTTGGACCACAATGCAAACGAACGGTTTTCTTCGCAATTTTGCACTTTGACAGTAGGACAACAGGACAGTGAGATTGGCACCATGGCCGAATTCACTATCATGACAAATGAGGTGACGTATACGTGACTATACGTAATATTTACCTATTCAACAGCTGACTTGTTGGCTCTTTACCTGTTTATATATACCACGATAATACTGGTACCTTTCTATCATGTATATATAATATATATATATATATATATATATATATATATATATATATATATATATATATATATATATGTATATATGTATATATGTATATGTAAATATATATATATATATATATATATACATATATGTATATATATATATATATGTATATATATATATATATATATATATATATATATATATATATAATTCAGTTTTATATATAATTCAATTGTAAATATAATTTGTAATGACATTTTAGACCTCTTATGATATATATTTATTTGTGTGCTAACTTAAAATAATATTTTAGAAGATAATTTATATTTTAAAAGGACATGATATATATATATATATATATATTTATTTATTAACTAGTTGAACATTATTATTTTTAAATTGATAATCTATTATTTTAATATATATCTGAGATATGTTATTTATTTGTTAGTTCAAAATAATATATTGTTTATGATTTTAAAGAACATATGACTTTATTCAATGAAACATTGTTACGTTGATACAAAATAACTCGAACAAGCCACATTTTCGTATATTACTTAATTATTGATGGTATTCATATTATTGGCCTTAGTTTAAGTTTTAACTCCCTATCACCGACATTTGCGTGTGAATGCATTTGACATATATTATTTCATCGCTGTGCGTGTAACACCTTCATCCAGAATTCCAAATGAGAGCCATGAATGAAACTATATTGGTTATACTGGTACATATATGTAATCTTGCTAAGAGTGTCATAAATCTGTAGTATATTAATGATTGGTCTCGTGCTTCTGTTACAGGTATTGCCGGATCCAAAATCGTCACCCAAACCACCGGTTAGTTTAACAAATGATATGCTTAATTTGGGAAGGTATGCGTATCAGTACTACATACGTAAGACATGAGTCCCTGTAAGCCGCACACATATCCACACACACACACACACACACACACACACACACACACACACACACACACACACACACACACACACACACACACACACACACACACACACACACACACACACACACACACACACACACACACACACACACACACACACACACACACACACACACACACACACACACACACACACACACACACACACACACACACACACACACACACACACATTGTCATCATCATTGTGCAGCCATAGTATCCTGTGGTTGGGCGAAGGCCTCAGCATGCTGTTTCCACATTTATCTGTCTTGTTCTGTTCGTCTCTACATCGTTTGACCGGGTTTCCTGTCGATTATTTCCTTTCGTAAGGTCTCCAGATCATAATATGCGACGTTAATGTATGTTTTTGTCCCGGTATGCTATCGTTCGAATACTCCTTTCCATATTTGTCTGTGCCACTGCTAGTTTGTTCTTTGCTTGGGTGGTGAGTTCCCATATTTTCGCACCGCGCGCCATTGTTTTCTACTACTTTTAACGTCTCGCAGTCTACATGATCGTGACTGCTGCTGTCCCATTATACATACATCTCAGCGCTGGTCCCATTATATTATTCTGGTATCTCTTTTGGGATCAGTGTGGATTACGGTACTGTCGTATAGCTAGATGTAAAATATGAAACCAGTAGCTAATCTAACCGAAAATGCTTTAACTTGAACTACACCGTGTCGAATATAGATTTATATAAAACCAGTTTGTCTTGTAAATGATTAGATTTCTATCACCACAAAGGTAGACTTACATAATATATATATATATATATATATATATATATATATATATATATATATATATATATATATATACATTGCAATACATAACATAACAGTTTCGTTTCAATTACTCACTAATGATCTTGCAACACGCTAATAACTGGTAAACGAAATTCCATGCATCTTTTCCACCTATATTGCAATTAATATTGTCTGTGTGTTGATCTTTTCAGCAAATTGTCGGAGAAAGCGTGCGCTGGAACAATGAACTAGATGCACTGAAGGACAAACCGGACGACAAACTTGTGAACGGTCTCAAAACAATTCGTCTTTGCACAGATGCTTCATTCAGAATTCCTGTACAGTGAGTATCCCATGAAGAAAACAGATAATAATTAGTACGATATTTGTCTCCAATCCATTTTATGCCAACCACCTAGGACGATTGTGCTAAGATCTATGTATTACGTTTCTTTCCACATTAGACATAGCAGCTGCTTATATGTGTTTATTTTGTTTCCAATTTGATACATTGACAATCAACATTTTCCATACCTGTCTTCTTGTTAACAACCATCCTTGCATAAGCAATATAGCTAATTTAAGCCCGCCCGCCAGCCCGCTCGTCTGCCTGTCTGTCTGTCTGTCTATATATATATATATATATATATATATATATATATATATATATATATATATATATATATATATATATATATATAGGTGTGTGTGTGTCTGTGTCTGTGTGTCTGTGTGTCTGTGTGTCTGTGTGTGTATGAGTGTGTGGGTGTCAGTTTTTGTGTGTTCCACTATCTTACTCTGTCTATATAACTCCTTCCATGTTTCTCTTTATTATCGTCACAGCTCTCCTGGCTGCCTAACGCTAGAACACTTTACGTGATACATCACTTGTATGTAATTATGCCACAGGTGCCTCGGGACAGATGTCTATGTAGGCTTGATTAATGGCGACGGAAGAAAGGCAGCTGTCAAAATTGTCCATGCCGATGACACAGCAAAACAGAAAGAACGAAAGAACGAGGCAAAACTGTTGGTGTTGTTGGACCAGCCCAACGTTGTGAAGTTCATGGTAATTTTTTCTCTGTTATAAAATAACTGTTCATCTCTTTGTTTGTATATTTGTAATCCAAAATATATGCAAGTTTTGTACGTAGGGTCTATCGGTCTTACATTTTGTATGCGATCTAGCGGGTCTTCAGGGATGGTACGCAGGTTTAAATTTAAAATTCGGGGAGGTGGGAGAATTTGGGATGCTGTAGAATGCAGTTCTATCAGCAGACTGTCATTTATGGTCTAATAATTGTAAAGATAATTGAACCAGCTACCATATTGTTGAATATCGGACAGATTTGTCATGCTTCTTAAATTATAGGCGTTTGAAAATCGGCATTGTTTAGCACAGACACTAGTATTTCGACCTACATCTTCATCAGGTTTACGTGTATGATAAACATTATCTAGCGGACCCAGATAATGGTTTGTGGATTAAGGATTAAGGCATTTTCAAATTAATCAGAGGGAGGGTGGATAACATAGTGCTTAACATTTCTAATTATTTAAAAAAACTACTATACGTATAGTATCAAAAGCAGGATCTCAAGTTTCTTTACATCATCGTAAAGCTAATTTTGCTATCTAGAACTATGTATGCGGATGTCCGAGAAATGATGCATATCTTTCAAGTTATTAGCTTTTGAACATTCTAACAGTTCCACACCTTATGAGCACCCAGTTTTTTTCCGGAATACGCTGAAACAATGTATCGCAATTTTCAAACATTTTAGCGAAGGATAATACCCTTAACCAAGCTTCTCCGGGCAACTTTGCTAGTATACTGATATAAAACATAATTAATTGAGCATCTCATAGTTATACGTACGTGTATTGTTTACTATATGTATTAGTACCTAGCTAAAGACAGAGGTGGTTCTTTGTATACGCATAATCTTCGTGCATTAATTGTTTCCCAGATGGGTAGTCTGCCTGGGAATAAAGTGAAACGTGCTACCAGCAGACCTGAAGACTGGATTCTGCGCTATATAATAACTTACGCTTAACTTGTTTATTCATAATAATAATAATATTTTATTTAATAATTATTTTATACTTGTAAAGCGCCGTATATCCAGAAAACATCCGCTCAAAGGCGCATACAATGCATTGTAACATACACATATTAAAAACATACATAATCAGTTTAAACTTGAACGTAAAGACGAAATATTAAATGATAAAAATAGATAATTAAATCAAGCTTCTAAAAATCCTAGTTGATAAGCTAAACTTATCAGCAAACAATTTTAAAATAAGATAATAAAATATATTAATAACTTAATAATAAATAAGTAAACAAATAACAATAAAAACAATAATTACAGTTAACATATAAAATACCCTACACATGCGGCCTTAAAAACATGTGTTTTTAAGTTGGACTTAAAAAGTTCAAGTGAGTCTATTAGGCGCAGACTCTCCGGATGATCCTTATTTATTCATCACAACCTCAGCGGTATTGATACTATATTCCTTATTCTCAAGAATAAGACATGGTGTGGCTACGTAGCCCACGCATTCAGTGTATGTTTTAGATCAAAGAGTCAGTCGATGACATTGACTATTTCGCCACAATGCTGTGCGATTACACTCTGACTGAGTGGATGAATATGAACGCGGCAACACTTGACATGGTGACAGGACTTCTGCAAGGCCTGGAATATATTCACATGTTTGGAGACGGGGTTCTGCACTGTGATTTATCGGTGAGTTACGTATATATTTCATAATGACACGACGAGTTACTTCCTTACATATTTTGCATGAAATCAGTTAGTTTTGCATATCATGGTGGGCATACCTCCTTTTAACTAAATTGTAAATGATCACCATCACCTTAGGAAGCGACATGTTAGCTCCGGTACTATTTGTATAAAGTTTATTTATCTAAGAATTAATGTGTTAATGTTAGATCATTGGAAGTGTGTCTGCTCCGAAGCGCCAAAGTCCAGTTGAAAGATCCAAGAGTAAAGCGCTTTGAACGGTCCTGAAGACTGGATACTGCGCTATATATGAACTTGCCTTTTTGACTTTTATCCTTTTGTCTTGTTTATTCGCATCCTAGAATCATTATTCTCTGATCGATACATATAATAAACAGAAACGATGGTTATAAAGGCCTATTTAGTGCTGCGTGTGAGACTAAATGTCGTGTAATTGTTGTCACCTTTCGGAAAATAAAGCAGTCGTAAACCGTGACCCATTTCCGCACAGAGGGACCAACTATTGGTTTAATGCAAAGTAATGTTTAGGCAAGTGGAGTTTTATTCTGACCGGACTGGGTGCAGTTGGAAGATCTAAGGGGGCGATGTAGTTGCTTTTGTGCCCGTGAAACTATTGTGAATTTCAAAATGCAAACGTTGGCAGGGTTGATATGATTAAGAGTAATCAACATTTGGTTTAGCTCACTTCAATCCCGATCATCTCATTTACGATGCCAAAAGGCAGGACTAGTTGTTGTAGTTTTATTACTACATGACGTCACTCAAACTATTCCAGTAAGTGATCAATATGATGGGCATACACATGGGCATACACATGCATGTTTTTATTCGTTGCAGCCTGGCAATATATCAACGATAAGCAACAGAAAGAGTCATGTGAAGATAGTTGACCATACACACATGCATGTTTTTATTCGTTGCAGCCTGACAATATATCAACGATAAGCAACAGAAAGAGTCATGTGAAGATAGTTGACCATACACATATGCATGTTTTTATTCGTTGCATCCTGGCAATATATCAACGATAAGCAACAGAAAGAGTCATGTGAAGATAGTTGACCATACACACATGCATGTTTTTATTCGTTGCAGCCTGACAATATATCAACGAAAAGCAACAGAAAGAGTCATGTGAAGATAGTTGACCATACACACATGCATGTTTTTATTCGTTGCTGCCTGACAATGTCTTAGTGATAAGCAACGGGAAGAGTCATGTGAAGATAGTTGACCATACACACATGCATGTTTTATTCTTTGCAGCCTGACAATGTCTCAACGATAAGCAACGGGAAGAGTCGTGTGAAGATAGTTGACCATATACACATGCATGTTTTATTCGTTGCAGCCTGACAATGTCTTAGTGATAAGCAACGGGAAGAGTCATGTGAAGATAGCTGACTTTGGGTTCAGCTGCAGAAGCTGCAACAGCTGCCGTGAACCAGAAGGTGACCTACTTATATGTTGTCACTCTAATTACAACAGTAAGGCAGTTTGTCAATTGTATCTTTCTTGCGTACAAAATAAAAGTGGGCTTCGATGAAATGGCCTAATCATTGTTTGTCCAGCCGGTTGGTGTACATTGCTAATATATAATTAGACAACAGTAGTATTTCTTTATACAGTGTTTGCGAAATTCATATATATATATGGCAGTGCTACATACCTAGGCAGACAAGTGTATAGCTAAATTCATTGTAGTATATAAATTATACGTCTGTGCACATGTGCATTATATTATTCACATGCGGATACAAATAGGTACATTAGCCATTGCATTCGCCTTGTACAGGAACAGAGTGTTGGAAATCGCGAGAAGTCCTACTGTGCCGGGGTCAAGTCAAGTACGAGCCTTCAGCTGACGTGCAGGCTAGTGATATTTGATATTTATTTTACTACGATAACATTTCCAAAGTCAATATATTTGCCTGATTAATTCGACTGATATATTTCATAATATTTCATGTGCAAACGAGTATCTAAACGTCTAGATCTATATTTCCATGCATACGGAAACGACATGTTGAGTAGTAAATACCTGTGTAATAACATCATTTCTAATATTCATATATGATTCATGTGCAAATAGGATTTGAATAAGTGAATAATTGAATATTGTGCATCGACGTGGAAGAGACATCCGTTTATGTTAATAGTATAACTGTTTATAAGACACTGTGCACTATAGTCAATGTCGTGCCTCATACCGCGTGATATAACCGTACGTAATATAACCGTACGTAACTTTAGACGGACGAATATGCATTAGCATAATTTAACGTTTTATTTGGCATTTTCTATATAAAAATGGTAACTGAAATAACCATCGCGTCAATGTGTATGAAGTACAAACGATATTTCATGGCGCTACATATTTTACCCACATACCAAAATTTACAGAACAACCATGGACATAACATTGACTTTATCCGATTATATATAATTTTAATATTATGCTCATTACGATTTTACTACAGTGAATATTATATAGCTTACAAAAACAATTTTTTTTATATATGTATAAGCAGATTATAGTAATAGATGTTACACTGTTTTGTTTTATAGTATTTATGTCAACAATGTTGTCTGTGGGATTTGCAGGTGGCTGGAATGTTGGTGTACTACATGTTGTCTGGAGGTATTCATCCATACCATGCAGCCACACACTCTGATGTTGAACAGAACATCGTGAACGACAGGCCAAACCTATCCTCGACGTCTCTGACAGATATCGTGGCCCTTGATCTAGTTGAGACAATGCTGTCTGCAATCCCCGCCGACAGGCCATCTGTGTCCACACTATCCAGGTAACGCATAGAATAGTTGTGCTATGATAATTGTATGCACGATTAGCACGATAGTTGGCTTGGCCAATCATGTACATTGTCGGTATCATGTAATATATTTACAAATACGGATCTGTAAAAATACAGTTAAATTATTGCTATATGGCACCGGACGCGTGGAAGGCACCTTATTGTTTTCATAGAGTAATAAGTCTTATGTTTTGCTATCCCGTAAATCGGTTCTGCCATGAAATGAGAAAAAGGCAAGCGACGTATACAGTAATTTTCATAGAATTAATTCATAAAGGTGAATACCAATAATAACATAACTATGGGAATTGCTTAGACAACAGATTGCCTAAAATGAACTGGAGAAACACGCAACGAAATAATGTTATTTTTGTCAATGTAGACGTTTTTCAGTTGTGTGCGAGGTCATAACTAACCACGCTATTGAAACAGGTTGTCTCAGTGCCAATTCCTAGCATAGGCCTTTAGTAAATATTATATATATAATATATATATATATATATATATATATATATATATATATATATATATATATATATATGTATATATCTGAGTATATAACCATCTGATTATATAACATTTGCATATTTTACACGTGGAATTATTTATATACTGGTAACAACATGAAACGACAAAATGGTATATCTAAGTAATACAAAAATATGCCGCAAAATATACATGCAATATATATAAATACATACATGTATGTATGTATGCATGTATGTCCGTCCTTCCGTCGGTCCATCTGCCGTCCGTCCGTCCGCACTTCCGTCCGCCCTTCTGCTTGCCTACGTGTGCGTGCCCGTGTGCGTGTGCGTCTGACCCATCCTACACACTCCTTCTTGTGTAGTAATCTGCAATAATCACACGCTGTTAACTGACGAAGCAAGTCCTTTCTTTGCTAATAATGATGACCAGCATGTCATTGTTTACAGACACGCATATTTCTGGGAAGAGAACAAACGCTACCAGTTCTTGGCTGCCATCGGTGACCAACCAGAAGTTTCGAAATGGTGAGAGAATGCCTTGTGATCGCATTAATAACTGTGGAGCCACTGGTACTATTTTTAAGATTTCTTAAATATTTTAAATTGATATGGTGATTTGTACTGTATGTACTTGTGTATTATGTCATGATGTGTTACTTAATATACTATATATATATATATATATATATATATATATATATATATATATATATATATATATATATATATATATATATATATATATATATATATATATATATATATATATATATTGGGGAGTAGCAAATCATTACATAACGCAGTGTTTATATATATATATTTTTATATATATATATATATATATATATATATATATATATATATATATATATACACACCGATGTATTGTGAATGTTATCATGTTAGCATTCGCGTATCTTTATGTTTCTTCATGCTGAAATGCAAGTGCTTGAGAAGAAAACAATTTGTTAACACTGCTTTTGATATTGTGGCCACCTGTCTGATTATTAATAACATGGATGTGTGCGCCATGGTCTATGTAATAACACCCCCATTCTTCCGTCGAGTAACAACCTTTGTCTGAATTATCCAAACTCGCTATTCGGGGGATTGAGTGACATCTCCGATAATTTTTCGTAAATATTGAACGATTGAATGCTGCCTTTTTATGCTAAGTGCAATCCCGTTTGAGCCGTACGTAATACAACTAAACTATATAGCGAGCTGTCATCCTAAAACAAAATAATAACTGACGTGTTGGATCACGGTAATGTTAAATAAAGAGGTATATAATGATATATAATTGTTATGTACATATATAAGTGATTAGTTAGATATTTGTAATTGCAGTGTTTAAGAGCAAACATATACATATGGTAATTGACGGGACAATCAGTTAATCGACATATAGGTTTTAAGCAGTGCATACATGTTTTGTAGTATATTGAATGTCCTCAATGATTTCTTTTTGTACAGTCCCTCAAAAAAGAACAAGGCACTCGTGAACAATCCAACAAGGTTGGCAATTGAAGGACTGGATGTGCTCCCAACATTACCATCAGGAAAGAAAGATTGGGTTAGTGTGACCATGTGCAACATACTGCAACATTACATTTATCGTCTTTATTATCATTTAACGTAGAGAAACTACGTCTGAACGAAGCTTCTCTACTTTTCAAATTCTTCTTCCTTTCTTCACCATTCTCATTTCTTCGTCGCTATCGTACGAGCGACATGACATGTTCTCCAAAACATCGTCCATAACATCTGATATAGGCAATGAACAAACGTTCAGTTCTTCTGAATTCGAGCTTCCATCTTATACTATATTTGTGCACTGTGTTCGAATGGTTCATCCTTATTGCGAGCATACTATTTGTTCTGACATGCAATGTCTTGCTCTCAAGTTCAACTTTACATGCATTACTTGTTTCTTCGTATCGCCTCTAAGGATTAAAAAATTATTTACATACATTACTTGTTTAGTTGTATCGTCACTATGGATTAAAACATTCTTTACATACATTACTTGTTTATACATATCGTCTCAATGGATTAAAATAGTCTTTGCATACATTACTTGTTTATGTTTTAACCCACAGAGATGTCTCTATGGATTAAAACAACCTCTACATACATTACTAGTTTCTTCCTATCGTGTCTATGGATTAAAGATTTCTTTACATACATTAGTTGTATATTTGTATCGTCTCTATGGATTAAACGTTTCTTTACATACATTAGTTTTATATTCGTATCGTCTCTATGGATTAAACAGTTAATCTTGAGTCCATCTATGTAACGGCTGTGAACATTTTATTTCAAAAACGTCTCGTTCGTCTGATCTTCAATCCGGTTGTTCCGTTATTCACACGTTTTGTTTATTGGACCCCTACATATACCATGTTATGTGCTCCATTTTTATCTATATTACAAAATCGTGTTTCCCTGTAGGTGTATCCGTCAACTTTGCACATATCGAGCTGACGTTTAGCATGCGATCTAGCGTTCCCATACAGATGGTCCGTAGATTTAGTCATTTTCAAAATTGGTTCTGGCGTGGAGAACGTGGGTCAACATTGCATAACGTGGATTCTGCCACACGCCAACAGTTTGTTGTGTCAGGACGTAATCTCAGGACGTATCCTGGAATACATTGAAACAATGTAAGGGCATTTTAAAATGTGTTAACTCGGGAGACCATCTTTTTTCAGAAGCGAGATTTAACTGTGCCAGCAAATTGTATTTGGTCAGGGCGGTTGGGGTGGGACGTCGGGATTGCAAAATGTTCAAACATTTCAGGTGGTGACTGCCATTCCCCCGATCATTGCTGGGTTACTCTGCTAGTGGTTATATAACGTAGGCCGTTATTGGTCAGTTTCAGGCTAGTCGCTACTGTAACATTGGACTATTAGTTTATATCAGTAACGTTGTAAACGCGGGTAAAACGCACGTCAAACGCACGCTAATGTTCCGATTGATTCTACATCAACAAAACGTCAGCATTGTGTAATTTATGCTAGATATATGAATACAAGATCTATTCACCGTCTGATGCGTCTATGGTGACCCACGGTTCTGTATCTGTTGAATGATTGGCAATTCCCAGCTGGGTATCAGGCCAATGCTGTTCGTTGCTCGATGTTATTGTAAGCATTACGTGCGGCATATCGCTAGTAGTTTGTTAAACTATTGGGAGTACTTTGCCTTTAAGATAGATACTTTCAGAAAATTCCAGGTGGTTATGGTTCGAGGGAAAAACGAGTTTATGTTTTATTTAGTGTTGACTCCAATGTGTTTTTGTTTATAAGGGTGATTTGAGCATGTTCATGGACGGAATAAAAATCTGATTGTGGGTGATATTATAGTCCTAGTCACCTAAATAGGAAGCCGGCTCCCTTTCTTTGTATTGTTTAGTGAGTTTATATCCCATCGTATGCTATGCATCCATGTTATAGAACCGGGCAATCAAGGGTGAAATAAGCTCTTTCTTTTATAAGTTGCGGGCAAGATTTCACATAATTGGATTCAGTAATCCAATGATTTGTTTGTAATACTTCCATTTCCAGGCTTCTTTGTTACCTCTCCTCTCCTAATTGAAATAAATACTATATGTGGCTTTGCCAATAGCAGGTTTTCTACGAAAGCTATATGCGATCTATTGCACATATAACTTCCCTCTCAATAAAATATCATCACAAATCAAAGAATCCCACCAACTATATGTTATGTTTCTATTAATTATTTGCCAGTTAATAATGTTAACATTATTACTAGAATGGTGATTATTTCTGATTTCAGGGAAGTCTGAGTGTCATTCCTGAGTTGGATAACTTCTTCGAGAGTAAATTCAAGAACGGTGGTTACGACCCAACGTCGGTCTGCCGTCTGCTCAGATTCATGCGGAACATCCGAAGTCACTACGATCAGCAGTAAGTGCCATTGCTGTATAACAATTATTACAATCACGTAGAGCGACATCATAGCTCAGAAGTGTAGTTTCGGACTCTCCACTAAGAGAACGTGGGTTTGAATCCTGTCATGCAGTGATAAAACCTTGGGCAAGTTTGTTCACTCTACATTGCTCCAGTTCACTCAGCTGTATAAATGAGTACCTGGCTATAGACGATGGTGGATATATGTATCAGCAGCCTTCGCGCATTAATTGTAGCATGTGGCTGAATGCTTCCCAAAGAAGCCAAGATGGTGTCTGGGTGAACAGGTCTGTCAGGGAAGTAAAGTTTAAAGGGCTTTGAACGGTCCTGAGGACTGCATATATAAACACTTGCCATTTTACAATGTCATATTGGCGTCGTGAAATAATTGCTCGCAGTGATCATGATAACCTATGCAAGTAACTTTCTTATTACAACAATTTGCATAACAAAATTTTGTTACCTTACAAATTGCACCAATTTCTAGCACAGATTCTATCCAATGAAAATGCAGCGTTCTAATACTCCAAATTGATAAGTTCAAGTTTTTTTGACAGTTTAGTCACTGAGGTAATACATTTAAATGTATATATATATATTGTATATATATATATATACATACATTTAAAAGTATTAAATATATATATATATATATATATATATATATATATATATATATATACAATAATATACATAATATATAAATATATATATATATGTGTGTGTGTTATAATAACGGTATATGTTTTGGATTTGTAGGTCAGCCATCGCTAAGGCAATCCTCGGAAATACATGTGACCCTTACGCATATTTCAATGCTCAATTCCCCAAGTTGTTCCCAGAACTCTACGTCCTGATCAAACATACAGCTGGCACAGCGGATGACTGGGTCCAGAGAGAGATGCTGCGGAAGTATTTCTGCTAAGATCGACATACATGCTCAGCTGTCATGAAACAGTCCACAAGACAAGATGTGTGAACTTTGGTTGTATTACGTCATTACCGTTAGTGCATATTTTAGCAAGACCGTTCGCTAGATTACCACTCTTTTAGAAACTGCCTAGCGACATTGTCATTTCAGTAGCTAGATAGTCATTTAGTGATACCTCAAAATACTACTGTAAGTTTCTATATATTATTGATAAATACCTGTTCTGAATAAGTATTTGTCAAATATTAGATCACGTGTATCATTGCATTATGTACGACATGCAATTATTACGACTGCCTGTATATTTATTTGTTTTATTTCATACACAATGGCCAACTATTTCGATATTGCGATGCTGATGGGTGATATATGTTTACGCGTAACCAACATATGAGATCTACAACATGTAAAATATCCATACTATGCATTAGCAACGGCCACAGACCGTTGAAACAACGTGTAACATTACACGATTTCATCAGCGATAGGGCGGCCCACGTGTATGTCCTATGTTAACAAATAGGATTAAATTATGTAGAAATTACATCAAACATGTAAGAACACCCCTAAATGTGTATTCCTAATGTGTTTCTTTGTCGGGCTGAATAATCAGAAACAATAAACGGCAACGTTGCATTTGCGCAGACAAACACCTAGCGCATGAAGTTTTGGAAACATCGGGGGCTAACTCTTCAGCGGCTCCTAGCTATAACTTACCATGCCAACCAATAGTACCAGCTAATATGTATCATGAGAAGGTAGAGGATGGATATGTTTATTTCATGGAGTTGAAATAGCACGCACATCCTGTATGTGTTTCCTGATGTGTCTGTATAATAATACAGTGGATCAGCAATATCTGTATTAAGAAATCGTCATTGCGCTAATTGTCCAGTTCAAAATCATGACATGATAAAGTTATGCGATCTTTGCCTGAGAAGCTAACATATAAGTTAAGTTTAAACATACATACATACATACATACATACATACATACATACATACATACATATATACATACATACATACATACATACATACACACACACACACATATATATATATATATATATATATATATATATATATATATATATATATATATATATATATATATATATATATATATATATATATATACTGCGTAGATGCCTACCGTTTTAACAAATTTAATTTACTATTGCGGATATAATTACTTGTTAGAAACATCATTTTGTTAATTATGTATTATTGAAGCTAACTATCATATGCACACGAAGTTAACATAATATGTTAATTTGTAAGTTAGTTTGTGTGTTTCTGTGCTTGTGTAATTTGAAGAAAAAAAAACTTCTGTGATGGAGGGGTCCGTGTATATAAATTATAGTCTTTTCATTTTTCCGTTTTGAAATTTGAAAACGTAAAAGGAAAAACGAATTCGTTTTTGCATTTTATTTTTGTTTCGGCCATCCAGCCACGTCGGCTAGCCGGTAAAGGTTGATGGTTTCGGCGGGACACTTCGATCGCACTGGCGAGCGTTTTGAAAACAAACTCGTAAACATTGCATCGTGTTATCTCTACGTACCTGTAGGCGAATATTGGTCGTTTCGGCGCTGTTTTTTATGTTTCGACAATTTAATAAACCATACTCAACTTTCTGTGATAAACTACTGTAAAAGATCTATAGATATATAGCACGATAGATCGAGAGTAAGATGTATTTATTTGGTAACTGCAACTATGTGATGTAATATATATTTATATTTGGTTTGTACAATATTTGGTATAGGAGACCCCTATTGTGACTAACAAATAGTAGATACCGTAGGGGCCACTTTGTGTTTTGACAATTAGCTATTTTTTATATAATTATTGTATTTCATCAACATACAATTATGGATAGCACAATCACATTTAGGAGCATACATATTCTTGTGCGTTTGTTAATGACAATTGATTTTTCACGCGAATAGTAAGTAGAACATTTGTGGTAAAATATAATCTGTTTATGGCTGAATGTGTGTTGCTAGAATTGGTGTTCATTCATTATTATTTTGCACACGTACCAACTTACAATTGTACAAGTATATGTACAGTATCATAGGATACTGCTTTATATAATATATCAATCCTTTTAAGCTGCGTGTGGTTATCTTTTGTTTAATAATATCAAAGGTATTGTTTATTGTGTGTGGCTATCTCCTATTATTCACTGTGTGTTATTTTCTATGCTTTCTGGACTCTAAAATGAGAAGTAAAATTGTTTAATTACATTGACTTGGTTGAAACACACCTAACAGCCAACATAATAGAAAACAACTTATCACCACGCAAAGCGGGATTTTGAAAAGTGGGGTACTGAATTGTACTATTCATCAGCTTACATATTCAGCAGTAATGTATCGTGTTTTGTGTGTTAGCATAACAGCAACACATCATACAAGTCTTAACATGTCTACCATTAGCAACATTCCCCTAAAGACATTGCTATGGGTGCCTTTTGGCCTTACTTAGCCCTGGATTAAGCTAAGCGTCGATACGATCATTTGATTCCGTCTTTCTACTTTCCAAAATTCTTGATGCAGACAACCGTTCTAACAGTATGCTTACAACTGTAACAAGAATTAATACATTATACTGAAAAAAATTGTGCCCCAGCAAGTGCACAACGAAAACAAATTTCATTATTTGGGCCTTAGCCGGATTGCGTCACTATGTGTGTGGCTGCATATTACCACGCCGCCTAACGGAGAGGGCAGGAAGCTTGGCATCGCTCCTCGTGCGTCGTCCATGTTGCGGTTTCATCACATTGTACAGCAGCACCACCTACACATACGGATCAATACACTCATCGTTGAAGAGACACGCTGTTACACGCACTCGAAAAGGACACCGACCGCAGTATGCACGTAACCAACCAGCTACAAAACAAATTTCATGAACTTGAATCTA
This sequence comes from Oasisia sp. SBJ-2009, assembly GCA_964017155.1. Classification (NCBI taxonomy): domain Eukaryota; kingdom Metazoa; phylum Annelida; class Polychaeta; order Sabellida; family Siboglinidae; genus Oasisia; species Oasisia sp. SBJ-2009. Next base: position 19,432,069 of record OZ024867.1, on the reverse strand, counting down.
TGGGAGTGCTCTTTCGCCCCGAAGATGTCCCCATCAGTATTGAGTATCTCAACCCATCGTTTCTAGTCAAGAAGCACACTGAGGGTTTCAGACTAGTGACAGCTTTCACATATGTTGGTCGTTACAGCAAGCAACATCCCGCTCTCATGTCTGACGTAGACAGCACCCTACGTAAAATCGAGCAGTGGAAACACATAATATACATCAATCTATCCAATGGTTTCTATCAGATTCAACTGTCGCACGACTTTATGAAGTATTGCTGCGTTGTCACCCCTTTCCGCGGGGTACGAGTATACGTCCCTTGTGCAATGAGTATGTCGGGTTCCGAGACGGCGCTGGAGGAAATCCTAAGTCGCGTTTTAGGAATTTGAAGAAGGCGTAGTTGCGAAGCTCGCCGACGATATCAACGGTGGGGGAATCACTATCACAGAACTCCAACGCAACTTCTGAAGACTACTACAATGCCTGGCCAACAACAGTCTCCGCTTATCCGCCGCAAAAACGATAATCTGTCCATCAAGCAGTGTGATACTTGGTTGGGTGTGACACTTAGGCACAATTCAAGCCATTTCAAATCGCATCGCCACATTGGCCAGCTGCGGCAGACCCTCAACAGTGAAATCAATGCGCTCGTTCATCGGAGCATATAAGATGTTGCACGAGTCGTCCCTGATTGTTCGCCATTACTTGCTCCACTAGATTGCACGACAGCCGGCCGTCAGTCTAACGATCGCGTAGAGTGGACAGACACACTACATGAAGCGTTCAAACGCGCACAGGACAAGCTGTGGATCTTAACCGATGGATCACTTAAAAAGTGTGGCACAGGAGCCACAATGTATGCCATGCAGAAAGGCTTCTTCAACGCCAAACTAGGCGGTCGACGAGTGACATGGTTACCTTGTGAAATAGAAGCACTGTCTATTGCTGTCGCAATCAGACATTTCAGCCCATACATTGTACAGACAAACCACAAGGCTTCGGTCCTTACCGACAATAAGCCATGCATACAAGCATACGAGAAGCTGTGTCGCGACGAATTCTCCGTCAGCCCACGCGTATCGACACACCTGTCCGTTGTCAGCAGATACCAAGCATCAGTACAACATTTGTCTGGTACAGCCAACGTTCCATCCGACGTCGCAAGTCGAAACGCATCCACGTGCACTGATCGGCATTGCCAAATATGCACAGTCATCAAACGGATGGAAACCCCCGTCGCCCAGCGTATAATCACTGCAGATGTAAAATTAGTTACGTTTGCACTTCAATTCAGTAGCAGATCAGCGTGGCTCGCTATCTGAATCGAATATCCAGACATGCGTCGTACACCGCACATCTACGGAAAGGAACACAACCATAAAAACATAGCAAACGCCAGAGACGTTAAACGCTATCTCAATGTTGCAACCGTCGAGCAAGATGGTACGCCGTAGCGATCCGTTGAACAACGTATGAGACTGTATCATCGTTCCCCGACCTGATCACTGCCCTACATATCCAATTAGATCACCCGTACAGCCACTAACTGAAACAAATGAAGCACCGATATATATATATATATATATATATATATATATATATATATATATATATATATATATATATATATATATATATATATATATATATATATATGCATTCGACATCGACAAGGCTACCGAGAGAGTCACTCACTCACGGATGTCAACACTGCGCGTCACTGCGTAATGTCCCTCACACATTGACACCGCAGTTTACGAATGACCCCCAGAAGGAATTGCCTATGCCGCTGACGTCATCAAGCGGAAGCGACAATTGAACTTGGTACCCCGCGAATGCGTAACGTCGTACGCATTACGTAGGAATGAGACCACTCGTTGGCCATCCCACTGTCATACGAAATGATTCAGCACCAGGATTCGCTTCAGTTGTAAACGACGAACTTCTCTCCCGATATCGCGTGTCCACCGAACTGGAACGCGAAAAAAACCCAAACAAAAACCAGTGGCAGAGAAAGCAGTTCCGGAACTCGAAGGCGAAATCGGCCATCAACAGCCACAAGGCGGCGCTATAACGCACACTGGCCGTCGCTATTGCAGTACTCAATTCCCGCGTGCGCGGTCGGGGCTTGTCTGCACGCGAAATGTGGACTCAGCGCGACCAATACACCAGCGAACACATGCCTGTGTCCGATCACATGCTCATAACAGAACAACATTTACTAAGGACCACGAAGCACACACGCAGCAAGCTATCCAATAATCCTGGTTGTACCGTTTTCCCCGAACCACCCGATGGTGTCGGCGATATGGTATACAGCTACGCCGCCCGTAACAAGTCTCGGGCACGTAACCGATGCTTGGTTGTAAGCACAGACGGCGTTTGAATAAATTGGAACCATCTGAGTGCCACTTCGTACAGAGTGAAACGGATTGAATGCTACCGCTTTCCTGCCGAAGAAAATACACAAGTCGCCGTTCACCAACAGCCATGAGTCGCTTCAAGACGATGTGCAGGACCCGATGTCGCCGCCACCTGTACCGTTAAAATTGCCCGAACCGGCGATACAACAATTCGTCGTACCCTCGATTCTCGATATAAACGAACCTTCCGTTATGGATGACCCCCGATGTCGACAAACAAGAGAACAATCTTGCCGTATAATAATAATAATAATATATTTTTATTTAATATAGCGCCGCATCCAATTTCAAATTATTCGTGGCGCTTTGCAAACATTAAAATCCTAAAATATAAATACACACCAGAAGGAAAACATATAAATATACTAGTAACATATATAAACCATTATAAAAACAATATAAAAATATAAATATAAATATAATAACACGAAGTATTGAAGCTGAATAAATGTATATATGTATAATAAATAGGTCAAATAAAATATCGATAAAAGTACACAAACATAAGCCGCGAGAACAGTCAGAAAGATATGTGTCTTTAGGCGTGCCTTGAAGGTGGCTAAACAAGCAGACGTCTTAAAGTTGCATTCTGACCTAATTTCCCCTTTTTAACGAATTTTAGAAAAGTCAATGTACACCATGACCGATATTTGCTTATTAGTGTACTTCCTACCACATGTCTCACTTTGTGGTTGTATACGTTATTTGATCAAAGATACGTTTGCAACAAACAACGGCTCTGGAGTTTCCCAAAAGTCGATCTATTTTTACCATCGGAACTCTCCGGTCAACGTAAGTAAACGATGGGGCAAACTAAAAGGCGGTTCCACATATCCACGTTAGTCGCTAGAGGCGCCACTAGGCAACAATACCCTAGTTATTTAAATCATCCTCAATTAGCCATTGACCGTACAGGCGCGTAGCCAGCGATAGTTTGTATGTGGGCAACTGGACATGCCGTAAATATGGAGCGTATCGAGCGGTGGCATCTTTGTGAATGTGGTATATCGTTTCCGTGCGGTCTGCCAATTGTGATCCGCCTTTTAGTGTGGCCCTAGTGTGGTTTCCTGACAGCGCTTTTCATTGGAATTCCCTTCTTCGAGGTCTAAACCAATCAGTGAATTTTAACTGGTGAGGCTCACCATGACAATTTTTCATCTTTTGGTCCTTTTTATCTTAAAATTACATATTATGTGAAAATAAGTTGATAGGTAGTTGAGGAAAACAATATATACTGTATGGAGAATGCTGGTTTACTGGACAAATTTATTTTAAACATGGCGGAAGTCAGAATGCAACTTGTTAGGTACAGCATTTCATAAGCCTGATAAGGTCGCTGCTGCGTCCACAAATGAATTATATCCAGCTTTCACGTGTGTGCGCACAACCGTTAATAAGTACCCCGACAATCTACTAGAGATCGCAGGCCCCCAAACATATTTAAGTGACTACATCATCATCACGTAACAATGAACAACGAATGTAGCGAAAAACAAACCACGCCACTCGCTAGATGGCGTAAGTTGATACATGGTTATATTTCTCTGCCAGTTCAAATTGTCATTTATAATCCAAATTCTACATTGATGTGTTTGACATTCGTGTAGTATTAAGACCAAAACACTATTTTATTTTGGATTCGCAGAAACTTGTATACAATCTACCAATTACGCCGCTGAAATTGTATAGTTGTAACTTGCGGGCGATAATACAGGCCTTTTCATTGTTCGCGTCGGCATAGTCACCATACAAACGGGTAGTCCTTGTAAATTGTTTACTAACAGGCCCTCTAAGACGTTTCTTTACACCCAGAATCGCCCTGGGGGTGAAGACCTCTGAAAGTTTCATTGCACGGTCACTAAACGTCTTATTACCTTGCACAGGCTTGCCGAGCGCGAAAAATTAAACGATCTGTATTTAGCCCTTTTATCTATTTATTTATTTAGCCTTTTAACCGATTTATTTATTCTGTTAATCGATTTGTATAACGTTTGTGATTACTGTTTGTTTTCATAATTTATTAAATGTGTAGTTAATTCATAAATTAGTTTAAATAAAAATATAAATAAATAATAAATAAATATATAATAAAAATAAAATAAAAATGTATAAATAAAGTCTGATATGGCTCCGTGCAAACGACAGCTTAAGACAAAACGACACTTGGTTTGCAATGACTGCCAGAGCTGGGTCGATTTTGCATTGTCTGGCTGCACAAAACAATGGGCAGAGACCAGAAAAGACGGATTTACGTTCCGGTGTAGGGGATGTTCGAGGGTGGAATGTCTGATGAAGGAAGTGTATAGACTGACAGCTGTGGTAAAGGAGATGGAGGAGAAACTCAACATGGAAATAAATAACATAGAAAATGTTGACAGGGAGAGAGTTGGGAATAATGTGACACATAGAGAGCAGATTTGTGAAACAGAGAAACAGATCGGGGGGAGAAGGGTCAGAGATACAAGTGGTCAACCGGTAGCTGATAATACTGATGAGGAGCAACAACTGATGGGAGGCAGGAGCTACGCAGACGCAGTAGTTAAGGGGAAAGAGAGGAAAGTTCGAGTGGTCATGGGGGATTCTATTGTCAGGAAGCTGGACAAGATAATAAACAGGGGGGATGACGTGACGGTATGTCTACCAGGGGCAAAGATTGAGGATGTCACAGAAAGAGTAGGACAGGTGATGGGTAACGGCTATGGGGGATCCATTCTTGTGCATGTGGGCACAAATAATGCTGAGAAGGAAGGTACAACAGCCATTATTGAAAAATACAGAAAACTAGTATGCACACTGAAAAGGGTACGTGTGGGGCAGATTGTGTTATCGGGAATTCTGCCGATAATGGACAGCAGAGAAAAATACTACAAGAACTGTAGAAGAATGGCCACCAACACATTACTACATAAGTTATGTATGGAGGAAGGAATCGGGTTTGTTGACATGTGGGCAAGCTTTGTAGAGAGAGAAGATTTGTTCATGAATGACGGGCTTCATTTATCGGGAAAGGAAGCAGCAGTTCTGGGGAGTGAGTTCATAAGGTGCATAAATGAAGGCACAGGCACAGTTGAGTGTTTACACTAGGTGCTCAGGGGGATACATAGAGCCACTTCAAGAAAACTGTACAAACAAATCTACAAGGAAAAAATTACAAAATATCAATAAAAATGAACTTAGATGTGTATGCTTAAATGCCAGAAGCATAATTAAAAGGAAAGGTGACCTAGACTTCATGGTATCGGATATAGAACCCGATATAATAGGCATCACAGAATCATGGGCACATAAAGACATGGTTGATGCCGAACGAATGCTCTCAGGTTATGTAATGTTTCGAAAAGACAGACAAGAGAGAATGGGAGGTGGGGTAATTATGTATATTAAGGATTCTATACAAGCATATGAATTACAGATGGAAAAGGAAGCAGAATGCGAAGAAGGTATTTGGTGCAATATAGCCACAAAAAACTCAACATTAACGAAAGGGCTAATTTATCGTAGTCCTAACATACGACAAGAGGATGTTGAAAAATTGCACAATGCCATAAAGGAGATTATTAAAAGAGAATATGTTATAATGGGTGATTTTAATCATGGTCATATTCAGTGGAAATCACTAGAGAGTGTTGGAAGAGATGACCAGCAGTTTTTACTACTAATACAGGACTCTTTCCTTACACAACATGTTTTAGAACCAACTAGAGGTGGAAATGTGTTGGATTTAGTATTCTCCTCTCAAAACGAATTAGTTGATAATGTTAAACTATGTGAGCCTAAACAAAATTTGGGGGAGCTGTTTGTCACTCCTGAAATGATATCCCAAAAAGTAAAAATGATGAAAAAAACAACACCTAAATTACTTAAGGAAATTTTAAACGAAATAAGTATACCACTTGCTAATTGTTTTTAATATATCACTTACAGAGGGAATTGTTCCAGCAAAATCGAAGGAGGCAAATGTAACACCGTTATTTAAAAAAAGAGATCGAGGAGTAAGAACAAATTATAGACCAGTGAGCTTATACATCAGTATTCTGCAAATTATTAGAGACCACATGGTAGACTTTCTTGTAAAAAACAAATTAATGACTAAATCTCAACATGGGTTCCTAAAAGCTAGGTCTTGTCAAACCAATCTTTTATGTTTTTTAGAAGATATTACTAAGTGGGTTCACCGGTGGATGTAGTATACTTAGATTTTCGGAAAGCATTCGTTAAAGTGCCACATCAAAGACTGTTAATTAAATTAAAAGCCTATGGCATAGAGGAAATTATGATAAATTGGATACAAGCATGATTGACAGATAGAAGACAGAGAGTAATAGTAGAAGGAGATATATCAAACTGGAAACTAGTTTTGAGTGGAGTTCCACAGGGGTCGATGTTGGGACCAATACTGTTTTTGATATTTATAAATGATTTGGATGAATGACTTATCAAATAAAGTACTTAAATTTGCAGACGACACAAAAGTGTTCAGAACTGTAAAAACTGATACAGATAAAGAAACTTTACAAGATGATCTAACCAAGTTAGTCAAATGGCCTGAAAAATGGCAGATGTTATTTAATTTTGGTAAATGTAAATGCATCCACATTGGACATGGTAATGTGAGCAAAGAATACTTTATGGGCATTAGGCACAAGTGTAAAAGAAAGGGACTTGGGAGTTACAGTTAGTGTCGACATGACAGTTTCAGAGCAATGTGGACTTGCTGCTGCAAAAGGAAATCAAATGTTAGGATTAATTAGAAGAAACATCACATATATGGATAAGACTTTAATCATACCATTGTATAAGGCAACAGTTAGGCCACACTTGGAATATTGCATTCAGGCATGGAGGCCATATCATAAGAAAGACATTGATAAACTTGAAAGAGTTCAAAGGAGGGCAACTAAGCTCATTCCAGAACTTAAACATTTATGCTATGAAAGACGCCTGTTAGAATGTAGATTGACAACATTAGAAACTAGAAGATTAAGGGGAGACTTAATAGAAGTTTTTAAGATATTGAATGGATATGAAGATATTGATAGCAACATTTTTTCAAACTAAAAGAAGATAGTTTGATAAGGGGGCATAAGGCAGCGTTAGTCAAGCCATACTCTAGATTAAATAAAAGAAAATTCTCCTTCTCCCAGAGAACAATAACTGATTGGAATAATTTAAGTCATGATTGTGTAAATGCCAGCAGGGTAAATATGTTTAAAAATTAAATTGACAATTATCTGGCAAGGGCGGGCTATACCTAGGTTGAACACTTAAATGTTTTAGACATTATTTTAATACTGATTAAATTATTTATTCATATGTTTATTTTAATTAATTTATTATTATAACAAATGGTGTTATTGTAGGATATTTTATGTATTTATTTATTTTACTTGTATATTTTTGTTTAGAGAAAACGTATACTTTTTATTTTACTTATGAATTTTTAGAGACAACGTATTTTAATTAGTAGCATTTTAGTGCATTTTATAATATTGTATATTTATAATTTTTATGTGAACACTCGATAAGCCATAGGCTTCCTTGTTCACATGCCGTTTGGAGCTTAGTTCTGGACGGCAACTTGTTAAACCCTTGTTAAAAATTGTGAGTAATGTAATTAGCATATTTAACCGTTATCAACATTACGCCCTGTTGTAAGTTGACAGCGCCCTCACGCGGATGGAACCAATTTGTTTCGCTGACGCAGTGTTCAATATTACGAAACCGTAATACAAAATGTTAACATCGTACTACTATGGTGAGGTTTGCGAATAACATTTGTTTATCACTGAAAATGGAACATCATTGGGAGATACACTTCTGTCACGGTTGGGCAGATAACTGATGACGTTGTGGTTTGTTTACGTCATAATTATGCGCTAGACATGCGTCAAACTTTGCTTTTTACTAGAAATGGTAACTATTTTCCATTACTACTGCGACATAGAATGTCACAGAACAAGATTGGTCATACTTACTTTTTGTAAGAATCGAGTACGACGTTTCGGTCCGTCAGCTACGGATCTTGTTCACGCACTGGTGTCACGTGTGTTGCCTCGGATTTCGGCGGGATTATTTGGTTGTAGATGACAGGCAGATGGTATGCCTGATCTCTGTTCATGGTAGGGGCTCTCTGTTTGATGTATATGGCCTCCTTCACCTTTCTCTCGTGCCAGTTGGACTCACGGGTCAGTAGTTTTGTGTTCTTCAATGACACTGGGTGTCCTGTGGCCCGACAATGGTCTCCTACTCCTGTTGGCCTGTCCAGGTTTGTGTGTTCTTTGAATCTCTAGCTGAGTGTTCTCTTGGTTTCACCTATGTATGTGTGACTGCTGTCGATGTCACACGTGATGTTGTAGATGGTTCCACGTTGGTGTTCTTTAGGTGTTTTGTCTTTAGGGTGTACTACCATCGAGCGGAGGGTGTTCGCCGGCTTATGGTTCATGTGTACGTTATGTGACTTATAAATCCGGCCAAGCTGTTCTGATAATCCTGCTACATATGGTAGTCCCAACATAGATCTTCGTGGGTTGTTATTCGTGTTGGGTGGTCTTTTTGCACTGGATGGTGGAGGTGCGAACGCCCATTCTGGGTATCCGTTGGCTCTCAGGGCATTGTGGACGTGTGCCAGTTCTGATTTTCTGTCTTCAGCTGTGGTGACATACTGCTGTGCCCTGTTGGTGAGGGTGCGTACAACTGAACGTTTGTGGGTTAGAGGGTGATGTGACTTGAAGTTGGGGTACTGGTCCGTGTGCGTCGGCTTCCGGTAGATGGATATCTTCGTGGATCCATCATCCATAATGTGGGTGCATAGATCCAGGAAGGGAAGCTTGCTGTCCTTCTCAGGTTCGATGGTGAATTTGATGTGTGGATCAATACTGTTTATGTGTTCAGTAAACTCTTCCCCGTCGTATGTGTGCAGTACGGTGAATGTGTCGTCCACGTATCGTAGCCACAGTGATGCGGTGCTGTAGAGATGGCTACTTTCTAAAACTGTTCCATGTAGCAATTAGCTACTAGGGGAGATATGGGTGATCCCATAGCTGCACCATGTGTTTGCTGGTAGTATGTCCCATCGTATATGAAGTAGGTTGTGTTCAGGCAGAATCATTGGATACTGCTTTATATAATATATCAATCCTTTTAAACTGCGTGTGGTTATCTATTGTTTAATAATATCAAAGGTATTGTTTATTGTGTGTGGCTATCTCCTATTATTCACTGTGTGTTATTTTCTATGCTTTCTGGACTCTAAAATGAGAAGTAAAATTGTTTAATTACATTGACTTGGTTGAAACACACCTAACAGCCAACATAATAGAAAACAACTTATCACCACGCAAAGCGGGATTTTGAAAAGTGGGGTACTGAATTGTACTATTCGTCAGCTTACATATTCAGCAGTAATGTATCGTGTTTTGTGTGTTAGCATAACAGCAACATATCATACAAGTCTTAACATGTCTACCATTAGCAACATTCCCCTAAAGACATTGCTATGGGTGCCTTTTGGCCTTACTTAGCCCTGGATTAAGCTAAGCGTCGATACGATCATTTGATTCCGTCTTTCTACTTTCCAAAATTCTTGATGCAGACAACCGTTCTAACAGTATGCTTACAACTGTAACAAGAATTAATACATTATACTGAAAAAAATTGTGCCCCAGCAAGTGCACAACGAAAACAAATTTCATTATTTGGGCCTTAGCCGGATTGCGTCACTATGTGTGTGGCTGCATATTACCACGCCGCCTAACGGAGAGGGCAGGAAGCTTGGCATCGCTCCTCGTGCGTCGTCCATGTTGCGGTTTCATCACATTGTACAGCAGCACCACCTACACATACGGATCAATACACTCATCGTTGAAGAGACACGCTGTTACACGCACTCGAAAAGGACACCGACCGCAGTATGCACGTAACCAACCAGCTACAAAACAAATTTCATGAACTTGAATCTATGGGAGTGCTCTTTCGCCCCGAAGATGTCCCCATCAGTATTGAGTATCTCAACCCATCGTTTCTAGTCAAGAAGCACACTGAGGGTTTCAGACTAGTGACAGCTTTCACATATGTTGGTCGTTACAGCAAGCAACATCCCGCTCTCATGTCTGACGTAGACAGCACCCTACGTAAAATCGCGCAGTGGAAACACATAATATACATCAATCTATCCAATGGTTTCTATCAGATTCAACTGTCGCACGACTTTATGAAGTATTGCTGCGTTGTCACCCCTTTCCGCGGGGTACGAGTATACATCCCTTGTGCAATGAGTATGTCGGGTTCCGAGACGGCGCTGGAGGAAATCCTAAGTCGCGTTTTAGGAATTTGAAGAAGGCGTAGTTGCGAAGCTCGCCGACGATATCAACGGTGGGGGAATCACTATCACAGAACTCCAACGCAACTTCTGAAAACTACTACAATGCCTGGCCAACAACAGTCTCCGCTTATCCGCCGCAAAAACGACAATCTGTCCATCAAGCACTGTGATACTTGGTTGGGTGTGACACTTAGGCACAATTCAAGCCATTTCAAATCGCATCGCCACATTGGCCAGCTGCGGCAGACCCTCAACAGTGAAATCAATGCGCTCGTTCATCGGAGCATATAAGATGTTGCACGAGTCGTCCCTGATTGTTCGCCATTACTTGCTCCACTAGATTGCACGACAGCCGGCCGTCAGTCTAACGATCGCGTAGAGTGGACAGACACACTACATGAAGCGTTCAAACGCGCACAGGACAAGCTGTGGATCTTAACCGATGGATCACTTAAAAAGTGTGGCACAGGAGCCACAATGTATGCCATGCAGAAAGGCTTCTTCAACGCCAAACTAGGCGGTCGACGAGTGACATGGTTACCTTGTGAAATAGAAGCACTGTCTATTGCTGTCGTAATCAGACATTTCAGCCCATACATTGTACAGACAAACCACCAGGCTTCGGTCCTTACCGACAATAAGCCATGCATACAAGCATACGAGAAGCTGTGTCGCGACGAATTCTCCGTCAGCCCACGCGTATCGACATACCTGTCCGTTGTCAGCAGATACCAAGTATCAGTCCAACATTTGTCTGGTTCAGCGAACGTTCCATCCGACGTCGCAAGTCGCAACGCATCCACGTGCACTGATCGGCATTGCCAAATATGCACATTCATCAAACGGGTGGAAACCCCCGTCGCCCAGCGTATAATCACTGCAGATGTAAAATCAGTTAAGTTTGCACTTCAATTCAGTAGCAGATCAGCGTGGCTCGCTATCTGAAGCGAATATCCAGACATGCGTCGTACACCGCACATCTACGGAAAGGAACACAACCATAAAAACATAGCAAACGCCAGAGACGTTAAACGCTATCTCAATGTTGCAACCGTCGAGCAGGATGGTACGCCGTAGCGATCCGTTGAACAACGTATGAGACTGTATCATCGTTCCCCGACCTGATCACTGCCCTACATATCCAATTAGATCACCCGTACAGCCACTAACTGAAACAAATGAAGCACCGATATATATATATATATATATGTGTGTGTGTATATATATATATGCTTTCGACATCGACAAGGCTACCGAGAGAGTCACTCACTCACGGATGTCAACACTGCGCGTCACTGCGTAATGTCCCTCACACATTGACACCGCAGTTTACGAATGACCCCCAGAAGGAATTGCCTATGCCGCTGACGTCATCAAGCGGAAGCGACAATTGAACTTGGTACCCCGCGAATGCGTAACGTCGTACGCATTACGTAGGAATGAGACCACTCGTTGGCCATCCCACTGTCATACGAAATGATTTAGCACCAGGATTCGCTTCAGTTGTAAACGACGAACTTCTCTCCCGATATCGCGTGTCCACCGAACTGGAACGCGAAAAAAACCCAAACAAAAACCAGTGGCAGAGAAAGCAGTTCCGGAACTCGAAGGCGAAATCGGCCATCAACAGCCACAAAGCGGCGCTATAACGCACGTCACACTGGCCGTCGCTATTGCAGTACTCAATTCCCGCGTGCGCGGTCGGGGCTTGTCTGCACGCGAAATGTGGACTCAGCGCGACCAATACACCAGCGAACACATGCCTGTGTCCGATCACATGCTCATAACAGAACAACATTTACTAAGGACCACGAAGCACACACGCAGCAAGCTATCCAATAATCCTGGTTGTACCGTTTTCCCCGAACCACCCGATGGTGTCGGCGATATGGTATACAGCTACGCCGCCCGTAACAAGTCTCGGGCACGTAACCGATGCTTGGTTGTATGCACAGACGGCGTTTGAATAAATTGGAACCATCTGAGTGCCACTTCGTACAGGGTGAAACGGATTGAACGCTACCGCTTTCCTGCCGAAGAAAATACACAAGTCGTCGTTCACCAACAGCCATGAGTCGCTTCAAGACGATGTGCAGGACCCGATGTCGCCGCCACCTGTACCGTTAAAGGACAAAAAAAGTTAACTGTTTTGTGGCATACACCTAATAGAGTTAACATAAAGTAACAATTTCCACATATACCCACTTTTTTTTACGCCAGCGGTTTACCAGAATTTTTTTTAAACACCCAGCCATCCAAATCCTATGCGCTACCCCATCGTAGACAAAGAATGACGTCACGACGGTGAGATCCTCTCCACGTACATTCCCTGCATGGGGTTTGGCTGTTGTCTCGCAACTCGGCAACGCGCGTAACATGCTGATGACGGTAAATATAAAGTTGTCTATTATTGTTATCGCCGGCGTTACAACAACTCGTCTTACCCTCGATTCTCGATATAAACGAAACTTCCGTTACGGATGACCCCCGATGTCGACAAACAAGAGAACAATCTTGCCGTATAATAATAACAATAATATATTTTATTTAATATAGCGTCACATCCAATTTCAAATTATTCGTGGCGCTTTGCAAACATTAAAATCCTAAAATATAAATACACACCAGAAGGAAAACACATAAATATACTAGTAACATATATAAACCATTATAAAAACAATATAAAAACATAAATATAAATATAATAACACGAATTATTGAAGCTGAATAAATGTATATATGTATAATAAATAGGTCAAATAAAATATCGATAAAAGTACACAAACATAAGCCGCGAGAACAGTCAGAAAGAAATGTGTCTTTAGGCGTGCCTTGAAGGTGGCTAAACAAGCAGACGTCTTAATGTTGTTAGGAAGAGCATTCCATAAGGTCGCTGCTGCGTCCACAAATGAATTATATCCAGCTTTCACGTGTGTGCGCACAACCGTTAATAAGTACCCCGACAATCTACTAGAGATCGCAGGCCGCCAACCATATTTAAAGGGGCACTCTATGGGATTGAACCTTCCACTTGTAACGGCAAACTTTGGCCGACCCGCTAGGAGGCAGCACCGTCAGTACCTAAAAATATCTTGTTGACGTTTGAATAAAACATGGACACACGCCTCTCTTTTCCAATCTATTACAGATGTTTCCACAACTGCACTGTCCAGGATCACTTTTAAAAGCCATGAGTTAAAAATAGCAACAACAGTTATCATGCGGCACACTTGTCTTGTCAGTTGTCGCAGTTTTGTCGACAAGATATTTTTAGGTACTGACGGTGCTGCCTCTCGCGGTCCAGTCAAATTTTGCCGTTATGAGTGGAAGGTTCAATCCCATACAGTGCCCCTTTAAGTGACTACATCATCATCAGGTAACAATGAATAACGAATGTAGCGAAAAACAAACCACGCCACTCGCTAGATGGCGTAAGTTGATACATGGTTATATTTCTCTGCTCGTTCAAATTGTCATTTATAATCCAAATTCTACATTGATGTGTTTGACATTCGTGTAGTATTAAGACCAAAACACTATTTTATTTTGGATTCTCAGAAACTTGTATACAATCTACCAATTACGCCGCTGAAATTGTATAGTTGTAACTTGCGGGCGATAATACAGGCCTTTTTATTGTTCGCGTCGACATAGTCACCATACAAACGGGTAGTCCTTGTAAACTGTTTACTAACAGGCCCTCTAAGACGTTTCTTTACACCCAGAATCGCCCTGGGGGTGAAGACCTCTGAAAGCTTCATTACACGGACACTAAACGTCTTATTACCTTGCACAGGCTTGCTGAGCGCGAAAAATTAAACGATCTGTATTTAGCCCTTTTATCTATTTATTTATTTAGCCTTTTAACCGATTTATTTATTCTTTTAATCGATTTGTATAACGTTTGTGATTACTGTTTGTTTTTATAATTTATTAAATTTGTAGTCAATTCATAAATTAGTTTAAATAAAAATATAAATAAATAATAAATAAATAATAAATAAATATATAATAAAAAATAAATTAAAAAATATAAATAAAGTCTGATATGGCTCCGTGCAAACGACAGCTTAAGACAAAACGACACATGGTTTGCAATGACTGCCAGAGCTGGGTCGATTTTGCATTGTCTGGCTGCACAAAACAATGGGCAGAGACCAGAGAAGACGGATTTACGTTCCGGTGTAGGGGATGTTAGAGGGTGGAATGTCTGATGAAGGAAGTGTATAGGCTGACATCTGTGGTAAAGGAGATGGAGGAGAAACTCAACATGAAAATAAATAACATAGAAAATGTTGACAGGGAGAGAGTTGGGAATACTGTGACACAGAGAGAGCAGATTTGTGAAACAGAGAAACAGATCGGGGTGAGAAGGGTCAGTGATACAAGTGGTCAACCGGTAGCTGATAATACTGATGAGGAGCAACAACTGTTAGAAGGCAGGAGCTACGCAGACGCAGTAGCTAAGGGGAAAGAGAGAACAGTTCGAGTGGTCATGGGGGATTCTATTGTCAGGAAGCTGGACAAGATAATAAACAGGGGGGATGACGTGACGGTATGTCAAGAAGATGTCACAGAAAGAGTAGGACAGGTGATGGGTAACGGCTATGGTGGATCCATTCTTGTGCATGTGGGCACAAATAATGCTGAGAAGGAAGGTACAACAGCCATTATTCAAAAATACAGAAAACTAGTCTGCACACTGAAAAGGGTACGTGTGGGGCAGATTGTGTTATCGGGAATTCTGCCGATAATGGGCAGCAGAGGAAAATACTACAAGAACTGTAGAAGAATGGCCATCAACACATTACTACCTAAGTTATGTATGGAGGAAGGAATCGGGTTTGTTGACATGTGGGCAAGCTTTGTAGAGAGAGAAGATATGTTCATGAATGACGGGCTTCATTTATCGGGAAAGGGAGCAGCAGTTCTGGGGTGTGAGTTCATAAGGTGCATAAATGAAGGCACAGGCACAGTTGAGTGTTTAAACTAGGTGCACAGGGGGGATACATAGAGCCACTTCAAGAATACTGTACAAACAAATCTGCAAGTACAAAATTACAAAATATCAATAAAAATGAACTTAGATGTGTATGCTTAAATGCCTGAAGCATAATAAAAAAAGTGACCTAGACTTCATGGCAGCAGATATAGAACCTGATATAATAGGCATCACAGAATCATGGGCACATAAAGACATGGTTGATGCCGAACTAATGCTCTCAGGTTATGTAATGTTTCGAAAAGACAGACAAGAGAGAATGGGAGGTGGGGTCATTATGTATATTAAGGATTCTATACAAGCATATGAATTACATATGGAAAAGGAAGCAGAATGGGAAGAAGCTATTTGGTGCAATATAGCCACAAAAAACTCAACATTAACGATAGGGCTAATTTATCGTAGTCCTAACATACGACAAGAGGATGATGAAGGAGCATGAAGTTGCATAATGCCACAAAGGAGATCATTAAAAGAGAATCTGTTATAATGGGTGATTTTAATCATGGTCATATTCAGTGGAAATCACTAGAGAGTGTTGGAAGAGATGACCAGCAGTTTTTACTTCTAATACAGGACTGTTTCCTTACACAACATGTTTTAGAACCAACGAGAGGTGGAAATGTGTTGGATTTAGTATTCTTCTCTCAAAACGAATTAGTTGATAATGTTAAAATATGTGAGCCTTTGGGATCTAGTGACCATAATCAGATCCATTTTAGTATAAAAATACAAACAGAGATTACTGGCAAAAAGCGAGGGAGGAGAAATTTCAACAAAGGCAAATATATACAAATAATAATAATAATAATTAGTTAACTTCTATTGCGCCTATATCCTTAGAAACCAAGCTCAGAGGCGCATCAAAACAAAAAGGATTAATCGATCTCATAGTCGGTAAACAAATCAAGTTGTCATCAGATTGATTGATGCGCCAGGGAGCTATGGTGGATAGGCCAGATTGTACAGATATGTTTTTAAATGACGACGGAATTTAGCAATATTTTCAACTGATTTCACGCTAGAAGGAAGCATATTCCATAGAGTAGGCGCACCCACAGCAAAAGCCCTGGTCCCCATATTAGTATTGACCTTTGGTACAAAGAGTAAATCAGAAGTAGATGACCGAAGTTGAATAGGTTTTCTTATAGGAGTAAGTAAAGTATGTAAATACGATGGCTGCTTAGAAGAAAGTGCCTGGTAAGTAATGGTACACATCTTAAACATTAATGATATGAGAACCTACTTAGCAAGCATAAATTTGACTGACTTAATGAAGGACAAGACAGCAACAGAATGTTGGATAATTTTAAAAGATGAGATGGAAGGCATTATTGAAACATTTGTTCCTATAAAAAATCAAGGGAAACGATCTAGGAAGAAACACCTGTCAAAAGAAGCTATACGAAAGATTGCCTACAAACAAATAATGTGGAAAATATACAGAAACACTGGAAATATAGAAGACTATGACAATTACAAAAAGGCCCTAAATTTAGCTATTCAGCCTCAAATAAGTTTCTATCTATAATTCTTGCGTTGGTAAGTATTTATGTATATACATACATACATATTTATTCTCTGGTAGGCCATTTTTATTTGTGCTAATTATTTATTTTCTTAGTTATTCAAAGGATATGGAGAGCATTATTTAAAAATATAATTTTCCCGTTGAAAACACATACAAATGATCTATTTGTGTGACGCAATAGGTAGAAATTAAATGATAACGTTAACGGTATTAAGCTTCCGTTTTATTTGTTTAATTAAAAAATCTAGATAACTCCGAATGGAATAAACTAAACTGTACAAGTGTTTTCTTCTTGTTATTTTTATTATAAGTATTATTATTATTATTATTAAACGTAATGCCAGTTTTTAGTATTACATCAGTCCCGTTCCAAGTGGTAGCTGACAGTCTCCTGTCGGTTCTCTCACTGACCAGCGCGGCATCAGTCTGCTCTCGGAGATCCCCGTCTCTCGCACGTGCCAACAGGCCGACATCGCGCCTCACTGGTGCGGTTGTCTGAGCTGGTCGAGGATGGAGCTGAACGATTCGGAGGTGAAGAAGGCGGCGGCTGAACTGGTCAACGCCATCAACTCGGAGACGTTGCTCTACCAGGACAAGAGCGAGCCGTTGACACTGGCGCAGATAGTCGACGCTGTCAGGATAGGGCGGAGTTGGTGATGACCACAGATTGGGTGTATATGGTTGTGTGTGCGTGCATGCATGCATGCGTGCCTACGTATGTAGGCGTATGTATCATTATTTGTACATTTTCGTATATATGTGTTTATTATATGTTATTGTTTGTATTGCTCTCCTCTGTGATCGCTAGACAAGTTAGCGATGTGTATAAAATAAACCCACCTAGACAGAGTGGTTGTTTTACTGTACGCGTGGTGCTACTGATGAACCATTCGCCAGAGGGCGCCGCAATAGATTTACGTTCGGTTTACCCGGACATAGTTATCATGGTTTTGCGGAAACACAGCAGGGTGAGTAGAAACGAGTTTAAGCGGAAATGTGTGATGTAAGGATGGAACGAATATTCGATTTGTATTCGGAATTTCGGATATTCGCAGCTGTATAAACGAATGTCGCTCGAATATTTTTCTTCATGTCCTCCGCCGCAAAATCAGTCCCGGGCGATCTTTAACTGTCTGACTTACCTATGAAAACAACTACAACGGCCAAACTGCTCCTCACATATCGTATATGTATACATATACACACACTAGGTTGCAAGATAAAATCACTGACATTACTTAAAGAAATAAACTTCACAAAATAAACTCGCGTAAAACTCGCCGGCAACGCGGTGTTATCGCCGTCCGTGGCCATAGGCATAGCTTCAGGTAATATCGGTATTTTGCTAGCAATGTCGGGTTATGGTTTAAGGTTAGGGTTTCGGTAAGTATATGATTAACTGAAATTAGCTTAGGCTTACGGTTAGGTCAGAAAGTAAACAAAAAGATCGATGCGTATGGCCACGATGCCGACGACTCCGGCAAGGACTTGTGCCCATGGCCACGGGATGACGCCGCGTCCCGGCAAGACATAACGGGACGGTAGGTATTTTGTGCGATATCTCACACTTTGTGACGTCATGCAAGTCGTGGTACTCTGGGCACAAAGACGCTGTCGTAGTGATACATATCTTGTCTATTAACGTGGCGGTAGCGCCTTCATTCGTTCGTTCGTTCGCATAGATTTTCGTAATTGCCCAGAATTACAGTATAACACATTGTAATTGTAGGTATTAATTAATCACATGCGCATACATATTTTAATATTATAGATTACGGTCCATTAAAATATAATTAAGGCTATTTGAGTAACTGCAATGATTCGTAAACACTGAACGAATGTTCTAGTTCTGATTACGCTGAACTATGTAATATTAGCGTGACTCAAAGCCTTGTTTGTTGTTGCTGATTACAATTAAATTATTACAACATGGATGTACAGAATTGCCGACGTACTAGTTCCCTCCTGGACTGATAAAAGGGCCTTATTCTGGAGGTGACCCTGTTATGGAGGGACTACTTTCCTATAGTTTTCTCTCATGAGAATGACTTGGAAATAACTTTACCGTAGTGTGACCGTAGAAGCGAAGTGGCTGTTTTATACAAGTGACCGCGAATGATGCACATATAGCCGTTAGCTGAGAACAATGCTTGTCACATAATGAAATGAAAGCCTTTTACTTTGGTACTGTGATCTTGTTTTGTTCACGTTTTTTATTTGGAGAGGTTTGATTAACACATTCTGTTTCAGGATACTGCCAATAACATTCTACACATATGTAGAATAGTTTGTAAAAATTGCACATCCAGGAAGATCATTACAGAATTATATGGCCTGCTGCCAAATTGTGTACGATGGATTTGGGCCCTTTCGAATTCACAGATATTTTCTTGAATTCCCAAGTGACCCGTCATTGTCTATAAACCCGCACAATGACACGATAAGACAGATTCAGGCCAGTCGTCATGGTGACAGTTTATTGGAGCCACACCATCAAGGCGCCACAACGTGGCTAAGCATTACACTCCGCAGCGAATTCTTCAAAATACCAAAGCCCAGGGAAACGTGCACATTTCCAACAAGACACAAACGTTATCATGTATCAATCGTTTACGTAAATATACTCTTCAACATAAATATGATAAATGAAGAAAGTGTGTCGCAATCACTGCACTTTCATTATAATTAGATGACGACCTGATTATATCCGGTGTTTGTGCAGTTGATGCTACAACGCTAAATGTTTACACATTTTTGTCACTGACAGTGATAATAACAACGGAAAAACAAACAGCCACGCGGTGCTATGTATGGCGTGTTGAAATCACACCTGACAGAATTCCGCAGACACGCGACCCCTCCGCAAACCACAACTACGTTAAATAGGCGTTGCTCTTTTCTTGTATACTAATTGTCACTCCACATAACGTCAGTTTAATATTAAACTAAATCCCAACACCACAGCACTGTCCAGTTAGTATAATGACATTCACTAACTCATAAACAAACTGAAATAAAAACATTGATGAGAGTAAATAATAACGGTACACAACTGAATGTCTATTTCCAGCTATGCAGTTAGTACATACATGTTACATAAATATAGATCTAGTGATTATACGTCTACAGATTCATATTGGAAAGTTTTTCCAGTCCACTGCGCTATCGCAGCTACACAACAACGTCAAACCATAAATTGAGAAAATAGATTCACACAAAAAAACATTCCACAGACTAAAAACTATTCTTTCCGGAAGCGAGATTCTCCTCGCGTGCAGTATTATGGTGACGTCACGTGTGATTACAAGACAAACACGAGTTGCATTTACATTATCCAAATTTCTAAAAGTACGTATTTTGTAAACGTCAGTGCAAGCATGTGTCTCTTAGGAAGATGACATTCTCGTCATCATGTTGCCTCAAATATTCACCCCACCCTCCCCTTATCAGTGTCTATATCGTCATCACCCTCCCCTTATCAGTGTCTATATCGTCATCACCCTCCCCTTATCAGTGTCTACATCGTCATCACCCTCCCCTTATCAGTGTCTACATCGTCATCACCCTCCCCTTATCAGTGTCTACATCGTCATCACCCTCCCCTTATCAGTGTCTACATCGTCATCACCCTCCCCTTATCAGTGTCTACATCGTCATCACCCTCCCCTTATCAGTGTCTATATCGTCATCACCCTCCCCTTATCAGTGTCTACATCGTCATCACCCTCCCCTTATCAGTGTCTACATCGTCATCACCCTCCCCTTATCAGTGTCTACAGCGTCATCACCCTCCCCTTATCAGTGTCTACATCGTCATCACCCTCCCCTTATCAGTGTCTACATCGTCATCACCCTCCCCTTATCAGTGTCTATATCGTCATCATCCTCCCCTTATCAGTGTCTACATCGTCATCACCCTCCCCTTATCAGTGTCTACATCGTCATCACCCTCCCCTTATCAGTGTCTACATCGTCATCACCCTCCCCTTATCAGTGTCTACATCGTCATCACCCTCCCCTTATCAGTGTCTACACCGTCATCACCCTCCCCTTATCAGTGTCTACATCGTCATCACCCTCCCCTTAACAGTGTCTACATCGTCATCACCCTCCCCTTATCAGTGTCTACATCGTCATCACCCTCCCCTTATCAGTGTCTACATCGTCATCACCCTCCCCTTATCAGTGTCTACATCGTCATCACCCTCCCCTTATCAGTGTCTACATCGTCATCACCCTCCCCTTATCAGTGTCTACATCGTCATCACCCTCCCCTTATCAGTGTCTACATCGTCATCACCCTCCCCTTATCAGTGTCTACATCGTCATCACCCTCCCCTTAACAGTGTCTACATCGTCATCACCCTCCCCTTATCAGTGTCTACATCATCGTCACCCTCCTCTTATCCTCGTCACCATCTGCATCCTCTCCATTACCTGATTCTCCAGTCTAATTATTATTTGTTGGCAATCACATCATTTGCTGATTATTACATGCTCTCTAGTACTTGTGATAATATCGGTGTAACAGACACGCTCACACAGCTAGTTACATCACAAAGAGTTGTTGTCTCTTTATATAAAACTAACCACGTGGCAATAAAATGACTGTCAATTAACTGTAGATCAGTCAAGTCACGAACCGTACACCGCTGTGTAGAAGTGCTACAACAATAATGTATGCATAATATATGATGTAAATAATGCAGAGTGAACACTTGAATACACTGTGTATATGTGACGTTAACACTATTACTTGATGATAAGCCTGGAATTGGTGTCTCACATTAGTAAGTGCAACGTGCACACAGAGTTCTACTAGATCTAACAGTTCCTGTTGCAGAGTGTCCAAGGCACACCTTGTCATAGACAATGAAAACACATGTCCAACACGAGGTAGTCTGATGACATGTGTTCATTACACCTGAAGGACCCGTTGTCATCATGGGGTGTCACGTCTCAGTGTCAACGTGTCCTGTGCTTGGGACCTTGACGACTTGTCATAGCGTGTTGACTGGGTGTTCTGGAAGACAAGCAGGTCTTGTTGACAGACCGTCGTGGAGAGACCGTCGTGGAGAGACCGTGAAGTCCTGGTGACCTGGTGTTGTCAGAACGTTCTCGATGACACTGGGGTCTTGTCGACAGTGGGGTGGTCTGAAAAAAAGCGTCACAATGTTTCAAATATTCGTCCATCTTTATATTGTACGAACACACATGATTTGCTTCAATGTACTGTATACCCCATTTGAATTGATAATTTCTTGGTTGCACACTAGTGCAAGGAGACAGACAGACAAAAATGTCCTCGGCTGGAATAAAATAATCTGGGTCAGAACTACAGCTTAATTTGACATTAAATGATTAAAGTGAACAAATAAATAAATGTAGACGTAAACATCTGAATAAATACTACCCTATTTTGACAAAATACGTCACGTGTGTACATTTCACGTGTTCGATATCAAGTCTGCAACGACAGGGTATTTGCCTCTGCCCTGGACACGCCCTTGTCACAGCTCAACCCAGACACTACGTCACGTGGGTGATTTTAGCCGTGTCCCTTGTTAAGTAGATCGTGTCACTAGATAACCGTGTCACGGTGAAGGTGTGTGACAAGAGACTGAGGTGTGAGCGAGGTACATTTACCTGTGAGTGGAGTCAATGACGTGGTCTGTTTTGATGTATAGCCTCCCATCGACGCCACAGTTGTCGTGCTCTCTCCTCCACAGACCCAAGGCCAGTCTCCCCGGCCCTCTCGGCCTGGACCAGACGCAGCGTGTCTTGTACGACGGCGAGTTGACCTTCCACCTTAACGACCTCCAGCCCCCAGTACCACTCTCTGTCCCAGACAGGTCGACTCAGAAGTCGCTCCAGTCCTCTCTCGTACATCGCCACTTGGCGCTCCCAGTCCACGACCCGGTCGGGATGTGTCAGTTCTTCACCGGGCGGTCGTTGTACATCCAGGCTAAAAACACGACACACGACAATTGTACACAAACCTCTCTATTCATACTGATGCTAATCCACGTGACATGTGTCATACGCTGTGGCAATGTCAACGCACTGTCGTACTCACTCTATTAACTGCACCCGGCCCCGGGGTGTGTAGATCGCGTGGACAGAGTTCCTCACCAAGTCGATGCAGGACGGCGACAGCCAGTTCATTCCGAGCCTACAAACAAGTGTTGTGTCACATCACATGTCACACTCAGGGTGGCGACCACACACCAACGAGTCACTCACAGTGGCGACAGTTGTTTCTTGTGACACGATTTTTTATATTTGGATAATTCATTGTGAAAATTCTGTCACATCCCTAGAATAAGTTTGCTATTTAAAATTGGTTATTTTTTAAATGTACAATAATAATTCAAACACAATATTACTGTAGTAAATAACGACATACGACGGTGACAATAAACATCGTCATCTTGTCATATTTGGTGACACCGGATATTGAACCAGCTTCACATGTTTTCTAGTAAATAGTTTCCTGAAGTCTGGCAGCAGATTTAAAAATAAACAATGTTTGGCAGCAGATGTAAAAATAAACAATGTTTCAATTTTTGATGAAGCCACATTTCAGGAGAGGGACACTTAAAGGCGGGTGGACTCGGTGGACTGTCAATGGGGAAAGGTATATGGCCAGTTGTCACGAATCGTCGACAAATGGAGTTTAGAGAGGTGTTTTTTTAAGGGCGGATGGACTCAGTGGACTGCCAATGGGGAAGGGTATATACCCCACATTAAAAAAGTTATTGTGGTTTTGTTATATCATATTGACTCTGTGTGACATAACTTACCAGAAATGTGTTAGACGTGGCAAGGTGCAGACGGCTTCTGTCACTCTGAGTGCGCCGTTGCCACTGATCGAATTCCCATGCAAACTGTCGCCAGAACAAAACATTTAAAATTAATGATGTGACATTTGTAAAGTGTGGGCCTTTACTGCCGGGTGACAAGTGACGGGGACACAATACACACAGTGAGTACAATAACTCGGTCGATTTAGTTTTACAATCAAGGTGTTGTACTTGCGGTTGGCATTGCGTGCGTGCGTGCGTGCGTACGTGTGTGCGTGTGTTATTGAGTTTATTTGTACAGTAGGTGTAGTCTTCAGAACTCACTCTATTCGCATCAACCTTTTCAGCGACAACAGCGCATACGACAGTTCAACCACGTCCGAGTCGGTGAGTCCACATGCAGCCAGCCTGTTGAGACACAAACACAACTGTTTATTTAATATAGTGTAGAGAACTGTTGACACTGGTGTGTCATTGTCATCAACAAATCACACGAAATAATAAATACACCCTCTCTCACCACAGCCACAGATTGTAATTATTTCATAACATTTGTTATGAATCTGACCTGATATTCCGGGAAGAATTATGTTTTTAATAATTAATAGTGAATAGTGAATACACGTCATTAAAACATAACAAAAATTTATTATACCATCAATATGATTTCAGTTGTTGCAATACAATACATTATTACCCCAAAGTAATGTAATCAACATGCCTGAGTTCTTCCAACTGGACGAGTTCTGTTAGGCTGCTGGACAGAACGGTCCTCACTTCATGACCGTGGAGCTCTTCATTGTCGTCGAGTCTAAGAAAGACATACATGTATGATATAAATTCATTGAGCGCACGTTAACATTTAACTGAAGATAGTATAATGAAACACATATTATATCCATACTACTTACTCAACACTGAACTGTTCACACAATCAGGAACGCCTTTTTCGAAAACAACATATTACATTTTGTTTTGACAGAACGCAGATTCAAGAGACAGTTATTTTAAACGTGCTGCATGCTGTCCTGTGAAATAGTTATCGCCTGAAATTTATGCAGAAAAATGGCATTGGCCATTAAACCAAGGATATTATAGCTATAGAGTCCTTGATTAAACTATTAAAAGAAAGCAAAACACTAATATCACTTGAGAATATTAATAATCGAAATTGCTTGTTACTGTCACACTGGTGCAATTAAACATATTATTCGTGACACGTTTCTGTACTAATTATTGTAACATACAACTGCATCAGTTAATGTGTGTTATATATACAGAAATAAACTTGCAGCTAAAATTAATATTCAATATGATGATTATCTTCAAAAATCAATAACAATTTTAGTTTATGACACAATTTATCTTTGATTCCAATATATAACTTCACGCATCTTATGATTGAACAATATATTAATACCTTATTTAAGGAATCTATTATATTCGTTTAAAGGTAATATATTGGAAAAAGCAAAATTCAAATATAATATTTAGGAGGTATAGCTATTTAGAAGATGATGACCGAGATCGATAACTATGCCAATTAATCAACTTTTAATGTAATTGTGCGTGCAATTAAAACAAAAATAAATACATTGTTAGGGCGTTATATCTTGATTTGAAGTGCATTTTATATTCGTTTGATAATTGCAATGTTTACATATGTGCCATGCTATTAAGATGATTGTTGGGACATACGTCAATTAACGTATATACAAATACTTTCTCTAGACGAAGTCGACCAATACCTCAGGTGTGTGAGCTGTGTGAGACCTCTCAATCCAGCAAGCAGTTCGGTGCCACTGAGACCGCAGTCATTCATGCTGAAATATTGAAAGTAATGTCAAATTATTCATTGACAGAAAATTACAATATTGAATAAGAGTAAAAAAGTAATATTAAAAAAGGTTGCAGGAAATTGGTGTCACGAAAAAGAATATTATTATTTCAAGGTGGGGGTGGGGGTGGGGTGGGGTTGGGGTTGGGGGTGGGGGTGAGGGTGAGGGTGAGGGTGAAGGTGAGGGTTAGGGTTAGGGTTAGGGTCATATTGTCGTCCATCTCTTATTGGTTGATACATGTACTATGTGTACCAAGTATCCTAGGAAAAACATGTTCGCGCCTGGGTTTAATTTATCCCAAAGGATACCCTTGAAACACATTTAATTTGAAGGGTTAACATATAGACAATGCATTGTGGCCACCGGTGCTGCTCAAGTTGATGGAGTTTTATGCATTTATTTGAAGAGCCCTATTTTTTGAATTAGCATAATGACGTCGGTTGGTCCGAATCATTTGACTGCAGGAAAAGTCTGCCAGAGTGTTTGCTATTCAAGCAGTTTCAAGCATCGAATATAATCACTTTAGGCGATGTTTCATTTCGAAGAGCGTTGTTGTCGGGAAAGTTGGTCGGTCAAGCTCATTTTGTAAACACACTGCGTCTATGAGATGAGTACCATACTCGTGACTACCATCACTAAACGACGCCCCTTGTAGACGAACACGCTGTGTAGTTCGGCAAATGCTCTTCTACCAGTTTACTCAGCCCTGGCCACCAATATGAGGACTTGGCTCGTAATCGACATTACATTTTAGCCATACCCTGGTGGCCTTCGTGTAACTTGTCAAACATCTCCAGCCTGATGCGTCTGGGAATTATGAGTCTCTCTCTTTTTACCAAATGTACCCTGTTGGATAGTCAGCTTATTCTGAACGTGCCAGTACGGTTATATTTTGCTGGTATGTCGGGCATCCCTCTAAGCAGTGTGTCATTACTTGGCGACATACTTCGTCTTCCTGCTGGCTTGCTCTAATCTCCGTTTGTCTGGTCTTCGTTGCTGGAATCTTTCCCATTTCTAGATTTGCATGCTCTGAAACCTTCTACGTGAACTGCGATTCGTCGCTGCCAGTGGTCGTAATGATGGAGAGCGGGAGAGAGCATCTGCTGCAATCATATTGTTACTAGGTACACGACTGTTTGTGTATTCGTACCGCATCAATCGCATGCGGAAACGCATCTAAATTTTTATTTGAGCTTAACAAAGACACCAATGGGAACTGCATCCGAAATAGGTAATCTGAAAATCTCCCAAGAGACCATGGCGCTTCTTTATCTATCTCTCTTCGCCCTTGAAGCATATGCATGGTTTCTTCGTGTCGTTGTATGAGAACTGCTCCTAGAACAAACGATGACGCGTCTAGAGACAGTGTTATTTCATGATTGGGGTCATACAGAGCTATAACAACTATCTTGAGCTTGACTCTGTCAAATCTCTCAGCAAATCTCTCAGTAGCTAGTTTCCGCGAAACCTTTCCCAGCTGATTTGTCAAATCAATGAAGCGCCGAATGTTACCCATATTGGTAGGCTGTTCCATATCCATGATCGCTTGCACGCTTGCTTGGTTAAAATAGTTCCCCTGGGCTGAAATCACGTGACCCAAGTATGAAATGCTTAAATTCGGGAATTCACGTTTTCCAAAGTTCGTTGTCACGCCATTTTGTTCCAGACGTTTGAGCACTATTTTCACCCTTGCGTCATGCTCGTCATGGGAGTCTCCAAAGATGATGAAGTCACCCAACATACATAGAACGTCTGAGAGATCGTCGAGCATTCTATTCATCCTCTTGTGGAAATACACAGGTGCTGACGTGATTCCGAAAGTAGTACCCCGCGAATGGAGTGGTGAACGTGGTAAGTTCTTCTGAACTGGGCGAGAGAGGTATTTGCCAAAACCCGGAACTATCGTTTAGCTTCGTGAATACCTTTGCCCTTGCCATACTCCTTAGTGTCTGGACAACTCAGGGCAGATCATGTTTCTTTCTTGTTATGCTCTCGATGAGTTATGTCTATTCCACGCAGATGCGTACCTTCTGTTTTTGCATCTTGTCGCCCTCCTCCATTCGTTGGAGATAATTTCTCACTGTCTCAAGCAGTGGAATTTAAACAGGCCGCGTGGTGATTGCGAACGGCCGGGAGTCAGTGCGTAATTTCATCTCATACTGCACAGGGATGTTTTCCAAGCTGTCATATAGCTTCGGATGGTCGCTTTTGAAGATCTCCGCAGGCTCCGCCGTGTCAACAGACACTCGTCGTATGAGGCCGAGAATATTGCATGCCTGCCTACCTAGCAACGAACTCTTCGGACTCCCAATATATCCTTTTCCAACGTGACATTGTTTATAGGCTTGTTCCAAAATTACTGTCATATCCGCACCTGTGTCTAAATTCCGTCAAAATCCTACTCTCTAAGGCCTCAAGGTCAAATTTAGCTAACCATGGTTGGTCACCATCGTCCATCTCTCCAAGGAAAGCTACATCAGAATTGTTAACAACTGTCTCAACCATTTTCGCCTATCAATACATTGCACTAAAGTCCACACGACAATGCGATCTCGAATCATTTCTTCTTCCAGGACGCAATATTCGCAATATTGTGCTATGCAATACAGCGACGTGATGAAGTTTCACCTTCTTCCTGCGAACGTCTATTGAACACAGCCCTTCCAAATATGGCATAGTAGCGAACTACAAAGTGTCTATCAAACCTAGTTTTAGCCATAGTCATCTTTTTCATCGTCTGTCAATCCTGTCATTGTATCATGCGCCTTTTCCCCCATTGCATAAATCAATACATTTACATATGTGACTTTCTCCTTTTCGTCCAACGCAGATGCAAGCCGGAACCTTTCAAATATACGAATCCCTTTCGGCCATTCGTCATGTATTTTGAACCAGAACTGTTCTGGTGGGACGACTTTAAATAGTTGGGCATATCGAATATTGTTAATTAACTCACACTTGGCTACACACTTCTTCACCGTGTGTTTCCTTTTCCTAGTGAGACGGAGGTTTTCTACTGATTTCTGACACAATGTGGAGTCCCGACCAATACTGACAACAGACGGATTATCAGAAAATACTGTCTCGTTATAGGGTGTGTTTTTATTGCCTCGTGTACGCAATAATACAGGTTCCCCTTATTCATCCAGGTCGTCGCGCTATGTCTTACAAACAGGAAGTCGCCCGACGATAACACTACAATGTCAAAGACAGGATAGCGCGCGGCAGTGTTATCTTGACGCCGCCTATCCATATTATGCTAGCAAACATGGCAATGGCAGGGTTTACCTTTCTCAAGATGTAATATGTGCCGGTTTCATCCGGTGAAATGTTGCGAATTAATCGCTCTCTTCGCTACGTATTCAAGCTATAATGTTTTGGCACGCCTCTTTCTCGACACGCTCACGAATGTGTGACTTAGCCCAGCAGCATTCTTCGATCTTCTCAACATATTTAGTTTGACTTCGGTGGCGTTGACGCCGGAGTAAAATAAGCATACCCAATGGATTGTTGTCCAAACACAAAACAAAAACCTTTGTTTTGTAGTGTACGCCGGGCTTAAGACACACCATTAAGATATCACTAGTCTATTTGCTACAGACCATTATTTAGAACCTTTGCAAATAGATACCTTATGGAATAATTTACTCAGGTTACTGTTAACATGATGACACATTCAGGTAGTCTTTATCAGGTATTTGCTGATTTTCTGGAATTCTATCCCAATCGCTGGCGTTTCCCTACATAAAGGCATAATGAAATTAACCTACTAGGGGGTTCAGTTGGTGGTACAGCGGTAGGGCTAACCAAGTGCCGTAAATTCATTATGAATAATGCTACTTGTCTAGTCTCATTAAGCCAAGACTAACAACAACAGCATCGCAATGATCCTATCGAAAATAAACTGGCTTACAAAGGAAATGCTCAATTAGCTAGGTTACATGTGCAACTTTCCGTTGTTCTTGAATTGCATAGTTGATTTAAAACAAACACATTTAACTGATTTATTATTCGTTATACAAGCTGTATTGTTAATTAATCTTCCTTAGCGCTTTCGGCGAGCCGAACACCAGGAGAGTGTGATATTATGTTTTATTTAAACACACTCAAATTCATACACATCCATACACACGCACGCGCACACGCACACGCACACGCACACGCACACGCACACGCACACACACACACACGCGCGTGCGCACATGCACACGCACGCACACAGACACACAAAGCCGCAGATATAAAATGATACCGTGACGCGACTAGGACACCTTCTACGGTGAAGATGGGAGAGAAATGGGAGAACGGAAAGGGACAGGGAGAGCGAAATCGAGAGTGGGTTGTTCAAGGATAACAGAATATAAGATAGGTGTTTGGTAGTTCAGATGTATACGAATACTAAACGGAATATTTGGCATTTATACGAAATCACTTAACTCTAAATACCATAGCCTCGAATGATACCAAGCGAAAACATGATAACATTAACTTTATATGATTCATCCATGAATACACTAATCGTACGTCTAATTTATTCATAAGACATATAATAACATCTGACATGTTTTCTCATATCAAATTCCCATATTCTGCTACTGAAACAAACGTGCCCAATTACTAACATTGAAAGGCATGCGGTACTTCCTTACAAAACACACTAATGCAAAATTTTCAGATATGATGTTTCATCAACAAACAATTAACATAAAACGTTTTCGAGATGTGCATGTGTATGCATTTCTCCATATTTTATATCATTAATTTAATACCTACTTCAACATGGTGACGTCGTCCATATTTGGTATCACGTAGACAAGTGCCTGCTGATCGACTGGATTGATGCGCGTGCGTTCAAGGTTCAGTTCCTTGACATCACTCAGGAAGGCGTCGTCCTTCCTCTCAATCAGGACGAAGTCGTTGACCAGTGCCCAAAGATGAGGCTGGCGTGATTCGTACATAAGTCTCAGCAGTAGTAGAATTGTTGTCTTGAAATTGCGCCTTCTGTTCTCAGTGTCCTGCTTAATGATTAGCCGGATCAAATCGCCTGCGGTCACAGTTGTCTGGCATCCCAACGACTCCAACAGGTCTTTGTTGGCAGGATCACCTGTCAGCCCTGACATATATATCAAGACCATATCTAGCTGTCCAAGATTTGGCGTATTCGCCATTTGCGTTTCAATGTCGTCAATGTTTGACAAAAACGCGATGGCTGCGAAGAACTCCTGCACAAGTGAATGCACAAAGTGATGTACCTCTGTTTCTTCTCTGGACACTGATCCCTTTACTTTGTACCCCAGTACCGTCAAGACACTGAACTGTCTTGCGGCGAACTTTGACAAACCACACCTTGCCAAATCTTCTTTTGTGAAAAGAAATTTGATTGGTAGATGACTCATGCCTTCCTTTGCCAGTTTCGAATGGTAGAGAAGCGTGTCTTTGAAATGAGCAACTACATCGTCGACTTCTTCCGAGAGTGTTTTCCATTTGAAGTCCGGATGATATTCTGTTGCAAAGTGGATTACGCTCAGCTTCAGCAACTCTGTAACTGTTATTGGCAACGTCGTCTGATAATGTCCCTTCTGCAGCATCTTTGCGATTTGACATATCAGATTGCACATCATGGGCAGATAGCAGAAACTACTGATGTTCTTGTCGTTGTCTATGTACCTTCGTATATGTGATTCTAGAAGGCCATTTTCTGTGTCATTCGCTTCGCCGAACAGTGACACGTACCGATCAATACATGTTTCATCGAAACCATATATTTCAGCTCTCCGGTCGAATACCTGGTGTTCGGTTACTGCACCATTCCGTGCTGTCACCAACACTCTGGCTCCAGGTATGACTTTCCCGCAGATGATAGACCCTATCAACTTGGAAATTTCGATTTCTGTGTCAGCATAATAGGGTTGCGATTCAGATTCAGACGTGTACATGTCCTCCCCACAGTCTTCAAAAATGACCAGACTTTCTGACATGTTGTCCAAATACGTGTCCACAATGTCATCTCTTGGTTTTTTGATACGTTGTTGGGTAAAGAGCAGTTCAATCAGAGAGCATTTTCCTATGCGTGAAAGATCACTAATCGAGAAGAAGAAGATGCTTCTAAATGCAGGCAACTGACCATTTAACCAGGTGTCAAGCAAGTAGAATGCAGCCATTGTCTTGCCAATGCCTCCCGGGCCATATAACAACACTTTCCGAGGAGTCTTTCCACTGAACGGTTCTGGAGAAAATAATTCTTCAACTGTGATAGGTCTGTTCCGTACATCTTCTGCTACACATGGTTCAACGTAGATGTCTCTAAGAGTGTTGATTGTGATGTTTTCGTTGTAACTCTTTTCATGTAGATATGTGTTGATCCTGCGCATGTGAACCTCTCTGAATTGTTGCTGTACACGTTGCAATTGGTCTGAAAGAAAGAACGTTTAAATATTCACCAGTAGACATAGTATTTCAGCGCTTATTGAATGCATATACAACCTATGTGAGACAGTGCCGCATTCGTACAAAAATAGTTGTAACCTTGCGTTACAAATTATATTTTCGACAATTCTGTTTAAAACAAATCAAGTCTCTGTTACTCTTGAAGACATAGGAGATTTGCTTTGTTTGTTAGGGTCTGACTGCCGATAAAATAGCTTGCAGTCGTTTTTTGTTTCTGATGTTGTTGTTGACGTAATTGAAATGTTAGTAAGGTACCAGTTACGTATTCATTGCTTTCATAGGACAGTATGTTTAAATGTCACATATTATGTCCAACTTAGTTCTAGAATGCAGAGATAACTCCTTGATAAAATAGCAATGGTTTCTTTGTAATATAACATACAGTATCGTGTACACGAAATACATATACTACTATAGCTTATATAGTGAATAATATGTTACGTTTGGTGTTATAGAACTACTTTTATTGTCCAATTCAAACATTTCATCTCTAACACCAAACGAAGCAGTCACACCCTAGCATCTCTTGTCTACTTTATAAACTTCCTATTTGCGACACCTTTTGAATAGGTGTACTGTTTAGTTGTCTATATTTTACTTTAAGTGAATATGGTGGTATACGTGGACACAAAACACCCGCTGAATCCTTACTGTAATGACTATTTAACACTGATCCTATTGCCTTTCCAACAACAAGTAATATAACAATATACGGTTATGATATTTTACGTG
>OZ024867.1:19393988-19396488 GCA_964017155.1 Oasisia sp. SBJ-2009 | reverse complement strand
ACTATTGTTAAACGTATCGCATCTATAATTGACAAACAGTTGAAATAAATGTTAATAGCTAATTAATATGTCTGTCATATCAATGTGGTTAACCATTTGAATGTCCTCGTGTAGTACACAACGGAGTGATATTTTGTGCAAACATTTACGAATGCTTTTTTACGTGTGTCAGAAAAAATAATAGCAAACGTGTAATTGTCGCGAATATATTCTTGATTATATTCACAACGATATGTTGCATACTGAAGTGTAGTTTGTTTCTCTATCCTTTACCAACGTAATAGATTACTCGTTGAAGTTGCACAACAGCTTGCATGGCGAGAGCATCAGTGGCGAGCCGCGGTGGATCTTTAAGCAACGTCGTCATCGCCTTGATGTAGTCATTCAACACAGTGTCCGCCAGTTTGAAGCTGGGTGATTGGAAGATATGCCTTCCGATCTCATTCACCTGTATCAGGCAGAAACAACATCTAATCACAGGGTATTCGTGAATAGATACATCAGGTAAATTATGCGTATATTAGTATCAACTCTGTGTTATCCCTGGTTGCGGTCGTCATTAACATAACAGCAAAACACAGAAGAGAACAGGTGACAATATTGTACAGCCTGAAGAACACGCAAGACCACAGTATTACTAAAATGTCTTCATGTGTGAAACTATTTATGCTCGCCGCATGATATAACAATCAATAGCAAAGTGTCAGCCCGCTATTACCAACTGAAAAAAACACTTACGTCATAGATCAATGATTAAGTTATGTTATTCCGTAATCCGTATATATAAAAGCAGCATGTCTTGCAGAACGATGGGTTAACATAACACGAAATTACTTAACATGATAATTAGTAAGTTGTGAATATAAAACGCATGCAAATACACTGCAATTACTTGTCATCGCAATTCATATTTACATGTGTATTTACATAGAATCATAAGAATAAAACATGATAATGATATAGCGACACACACTATCGTTTATCAGAATGAAACCGTCATATGACAACAAATAAATGGCGATACTTGCCTCGTCAAACGATTGCCTGTTGGAGATGGCGCTGTCAAACAGTTTGCAGTTGAGAACCAACGCGATGGTGTCTCCACATCCTGCAGTGGACGCCTCTCGCCCTGAACCCATAAAGACCCTCGCGATCTGCCAGGCGTCGTTGAACCACAGAGACTGGTCCGAGTTCGTCAGGTTTGCGTTTGCGCCTGGAGTCAGCTGGGAGTAGATGTCGTCTTCCCAGGCCCGACGCCGTGCTGCACAAACGGAGCACACATTGTGCACCCTGGAAAATAAACTCGATGTGATGCTGAATTGAACACACTGGCATATAATATTAAACATATCTTGTTATAATAACACAAGGCAAAGGCAATGTAATAGGCTTCGTTATAATACGTTTCCTAATCGTTAAATTGTTTTTGATCCAACACATTAGAAAAAAAGAACATATATTTGCAATGTGTTATAACAAATGTCGAAGATTTAACCAAATCACAATTGGTTAAGCAGCAATGAAAACGACATTCACTGAACTTACCTGAATATGATAAGATTAAGTAAGAGCACACTGGAACAAGACATGTTTTGTTCAGTTACATACATGAAACTGAAGAATATACATACTGACAATGACCATCACATGGCTGGCGAGGAAACCGTCGATGTAGAGATCGATGATACTTATTGACCTCGACATCGCAGAAGTCATAGATCCCTTCGGCTGTACATATCAGCGCCTGGCCCGCTCTTAACAAGTTGACGTACTGGCGGTCGTGGAAGCGGTCTGCCACAGCCATGCTTCTTACTGCTGCAGCATCAACATCAACAACACACGCATACTTTATATGTTATATATATATATATATATATATATATATATATATATATATATATATATATATATATCCAACAATAATCAACCACAATACGATCAAACATTAATATGCCATATCTTGTCAAACAGATAAATCGCTTACATTTTATGAAATGGTGCTTTATTTGTTATTTAAGCTCAACGCCACCAAATTCCACAGCATGTTTCAATAGCAAAAAACTTACATTTTCTTCCCTCTTCATAAAATATATGTTATGGCATCACATGTGTTTGAAATTGCTTTAGTTAAGATCATAGGCATGTGGAATAAAATGTGCTACCCACCCTTCTAGTTGTCACGTAGATATCTTGTTCCTTCCCATTGGCTTGTTCCTTGAGGAAAAGCGGTGTCCGACGCCATGCCATGGCGCCGGCGATGTACTCCATCTCCCTTACAGTCTATCCCATCTTGGCTGAAATAACACGCATCTTGTAGTATGACAAAGCACAACACATCATTGTTTAACATGAGTTTGTTTAGTCAATATACGCAGATTAATTTCCACGTTGTCAGATATGCAAAATTTACATCTACATGCATATAACACGTCACTCTGATATTATTTATAGCATAGAAACATCTTAGCGCGTCAAAAAATCCAACTTATTCCGTCGTAAA
>OZ024867.1:19328988-19381488 GCA_964017155.1 Oasisia sp. SBJ-2009 | reverse complement strand
GTTCCGTTGTTGTCCTTGTTTAAACCGAGCACGTGTAGACACGGAGATACGGTAGCAGCCAACCTGACATAAGGTGAAAGGTCATCGCTCATGCTCCTCCTCTTTCAACACCGAAAACATGGCGGACGAGCAGGCACAGTTCGAAAGTTTACTCCAAAATCTAATGAGTACTGACAATGAAGTCAGAACTCATTCGGAGGTAGGTGTGAATGTGTTACCGCATGTCGAATCTTTGTTTTGATCTCGAAATGTCGTTACGGAATCAACGATTTACGTCGAACATTTCAGTAACGGTAATCGGCCATAGTCAAAATGTCAAAAACATGCTTTCCGGATGCACAAGTGTGAGCACATGTTTGGCTCAAACGTGGCCGAACAACATTGTGATGCATTCCTGAGCAGTTTTATGGCTCAGTTTTTGTATCGTAGCTTCGCGTTTCGTCTGGATCCCTGTTTCAGATTAGTGTAATGACTGAAATTGTGGACAAATTACGAGCGTTCGTTATTTGATAAATTCATTATTGGACAGAGTTAGTCACTGAATTGGCCCAAGAATTCGGACAATTTTATGACGACGTGCTTAAGATTTATCGGAAATATCACCTTGTTTTGTAATATACCAGTTTCAATTAGTATGAAATCATCCATTGTTTAAACTTGTTTTGGTAAACAATGTTATGTTAGTAACAATTCGTAATCCAATTGAAATGAATGAAATTCAATTCATTAATAGATACATTTAATATAAATGACCATTATAATGTATACAGATCTAGTTCATTGGTATTATGTTCCTTATTATTAAGTAAAATAAATTGCTAATAATGTTGTTGGTAGTTAGTTAATTTGTTTGCCAAATGTTTGTGACCCAATATAATTCGTCAGTTTTCATTTTGCAGGAAGCCTATGAGAGTGTTCCACCTGTCACTAAAATACCATTCTTAATCCGCATCACGAACAATGCCACTGCTGCTATTGAGGTAAGGTTATAACAGTTGTAGTCCATCCAAGTCACATTTCTGCAGCATCGCACATTTTGTAGTGGTGCATTTTTGTTTTATTGCTCATAGTGAGTTAGGAAGCACAACGCTATTGGAGAACACGAATAACATCCATTCACATAATATTCGTGACCATTTGGGCATCAAGCCATCGTGATGAGCTGGAAACAACGTTGGACGTGCATTATGAAAATAAAATATATTCTTATATGTTTGCATAAATTGGTACCTTACTGTATTCATTCTGTCGTACTGGGTACAATTGGACATTGCTCTTATTACAATAAAAAGTTATAAATATGAACAGTAGTTTTGTGTGAGCAAGTCATAACTGGTTTACACATAGAACTCTGCTAATAACCAACTGACATTGATGTAGCAAAATTGCCTTCCGTCGTTGTCTTTAAGAGCATCTCATTGGCTAAGTAAGGGCCCGGGAAATGTCCTTTATCTAAATTTATGAAAAAGTTAAATTGCATGTCATATCATCCTTGCAAGCCACTGGAGCTATTTGCAATGCAAACTAACCCTGGCAAATCTCCTTCAATAGAATAGTTGAATATTTGCTTCTATATCCCAAGCATTTCATTTTACATTCATGAGCAGCAGATGGCTGACATTATATCACATGACCAGAGGCCAGTTGCACTCATCGTGAGCGATTTCATTGGCTCAGCTGAAAAAGACCAGATTTGCAAACGGACCTTCCAAGGGTACCGATGTTATGGGCATCATTGACCCTTGGGGCATGAGGATGGTACATATTGATATGCCACAATACAAGCTGTGTATGTCGGTTAATTGCCACATTTACAACTGTTCCTGATGTGTCAATTTCTGTGGTAATTCTTTTGAAAACAATGTCCACATATAAGCCATTTTACAGACATGTTAGATTAACCCTAGGACGGGCCAGCAAAAATTCTGTTTTGCATACTGTACAATAAAAATCATAACTGCAAATACTTAAAAAAATATGCAGTATATACAATTTTACTGCCAAATGAATTCTTTATTATAATAAAATTATACTGTCTCTATTATGTCAGATAATCACGGTGATATTATTACCTGAACGTCATCCAAAAAAGTATGAATAAAATAAACGCACTATGCTGTTCCTAAATAATTACCGAGCGGACACATTTTCTACTTCCAGTGAGACAAACGTAGCCATTCATATTAGCTGCCACATAAAACAAATATGAATCAATCCGTTGAGAACTTATTTTTACAATTTCTTTTCAACATCGCGGTAGGCCATTTTAGGCCGGCCGATTGCTGTTACATGCGCCACCGGTGCAAACCCGTGGCACGAACGGCGAAATGTTGCGCTGACAAATGGTTGACCTTTCACATCAAAAATAATCCAAAGTTGTTCTAACTCCTTAATAGACACATTCTTGAATACTGTCAGTTGTTTTTTCGAAACATAGACGCGGTAACGAGATATTCCAAAGTAAACGTTTGGATCTGGAAAGTTCTTCGACACGATCGGCCGCTATCTTGTTGTTTACTTCTGCTCCAGCTGGAAGATGACGCGGTGTGTGAACGCTTGCTTCTGATTGGCTGGAACAGTCTCATTCAAGTGTTTATTTTCCCTGATTGGGCAAGAGCAAAGCTTTCTATTGTTACCATGTATGTGTGGGTCGGGCCTTTATGAATGGGTGCGTAAATTTGTCACGGAAGGCGTAGTAAACCACTCAAATTTGGGCATCAAATTTATCACGTGTTTTGTCCGCCTACGCGCAACTAGCTGTCATTCAACCTGCTCTTGAATAGATATACACCATCTTGAAAAATCTGTTAGCTATTTGGTGATACCAAATGTGCGCGGTTCGGTTACTGATTACGCAAACGAAAAATGTGCTTATGCGGGAAGGTGTCTAGGGCCGAATAATCGGCCATGGCCGGCCCCAGGGTTAATCGCTACATCCATAACACTGTCACCGTGCAGGTTAATGAGTTATCATCGTTTAGTAGTGTACACACGTGTACTTGTAGATGGCATAATTATATTTATAGTAATGAAATACAAACAATTCCGCAGCTGGACCGCAATATACAGCCGTTTGAAATATTGAACTACCCAAGTTCACCAACACCTTCAGGAGACAAAGTTTTAACTAAAACACTACAGGCCGTTGCCATGGGCCTGCTAGATCACACACAACAGTTCAACATGCAAAACAGGGGTTGGAAAAAAATCTTGATTTTATCGAATAAATCACTTTTTTTTTATTAAATCAGACTTTTTCAATTAAATCAATTTCTTAAATTTTTTCAACAATCTCGACAATCATGAGAAATAATATGTAATTCGGAAAATAAATAAATATGTGGAATATCATAATATACCCAATAGGCTGAACATTTCATTCTTAGCATTTCTAAAGTAAAACAATCTGGGCCTAATGATAACAAAATGTCAGCTGTCTTACTGTTGAGTGTTGTTGATGATTATTATAATAAATTTGCACAAATAAACTAAGTTAACAAGTAAGTATACTTTTAAGATAACCCCAAAAAATCAATATATTGATTTTTTCATGTTGATTAAATCAATGATTTAAGTGGGGATTTAATCAATTTGATTAATTAAAAACCAACCCTGATGCAAAACGTACAGTAATGTGGGTCTGCAAACAAACATACAGGGAAACACTCGTATCATGTATATGCTGGGTGTGTAGATTAATCGTTGTTCATATATATATATCAACACTATTTCCTACTTTGTTTGACGGGTAGGTTCGCACAATGGCCTCCGTGCTGCTCCGGCGTCTCTACACATCAACATTTGAGGAGTTCTGGGCGGAGTTTCCTCCAGACATGCAGAGCAGCATCAAAGACCAACACCTCGTTGGCATCCAGAACGAGGCTAACGCTGCCATCCGCAAGAAGATGTGTGAATGCACGGCCGAGTTTGCACGAAATATGCTCGGTAGGTGGCGCTGCGTGTGAACGCACAGGTTTTTGCGACATGTCAAAACATCACCAACCACCCGATCGCCATGGTTTTATGCAGGAAAAAATTATTGCCAGTCACATGTTTTGGTGGACACATGGATCCCCATAGTAACTGTTAAACTAGTTTACAAACTTTCAAATGTGTCTGATGACCTGAAAAGGGCTACAAACACACATATGACCCCATTTACACTCACTTTCAAGTCATAACTAACACTATCTAGGGTTTTGGAAGACCTTTTTTTCCTCGTCCACCACCCTTCCACCCATATTTCTGCACTTCCATATTCGTTTTTACCCGTCCTAATGATGGGTGGACGGTAGTGCTGGTTCGATACCAAAAATATCGAAGTATCGCGATACTTGCGAAAGTTCGATACCGATATTTAGTGGTATCGCGATACTTCGATATTTTTGGTATCGAACGCCCACTATTCGATACCTTCGATACCTTCGATACCTTCGATACCTACGATACCTTCGATACCTTCGATACCTTCGATACCTTCGATACCTTCGATACCTTCGATACCTTCGATACCTTCGATACCTTCGATACCTTCGATACCTTCGATACCTTCGATACCTTCGATATTTCGATATTTCGATACTCGACATCGAGTCCATTGACGAAGTCGATGCGAAGGCCCAACATCGTTGTTGATGACGACGTTGTTTACGGGAGCTATCACTACAGCGCTTCGCAGCCTAAATTGACTTAGACGTGGTTGTTTAAAAATAATATAACATAAAATGTGAATTGTTTTCTAAAACTTTATTGTAGAATTAGTCTGTATAATAACTGTTTTTTGTGTGCGATCTTAGCCTAGGCCAGACTTCGGTTAGCCTCGTTACCCAAACCAAGGTTCGAATGTGACGCTCTCGTTTGGTGGCAGTACCATGCCATCTTTCTCCCTACTTTATTTACGGTTACGCGTACAAAAACACACATCGTATAGTATTTGCATAGAGTGTTTAGTGCACGCACTAGTATTTATGAAACTAGTTTAATAATAATATTATTAATATAAATATTTATTCGAGCGCGATGCGGAGGTTATGTTTATCCGGGTTCCGTTTGGTGGCGCCACCATTTGCCGTACACGATGCCCACAACCAAGGCGAACGACAACAAGTCGCAACGTTCATCGCTAATAATTTGGCAGTTTTCTAAAAAAAAGAGTGTCTGCTGTGCTAGAGGCGTCTCAAAGATAGCGGGGGAAATACATCGAATTTGACGAAACATGTCACCATTCAAGAAGCTACGAAAACGTGATGATCAACTTTCATCGTATGGCGTCGTCGACGTCGTGGACAACGTCGCATTGCCATTGCCATTGACTCGAGAACGTATTCTATCGAACTATTCGACAGTGAGCGAGCAATGGACATCTAGTTACAGTCGAAGCGAATCTGCTAAGTAACTGCGGCAAACATCGCCAAGAAGTGACATACACGACGTGACTGATTAACGATGACGATGTGCTTACTGCATGTACTGTCACTCACTGTGACACTGCCAGTCACTGGCACTGGCCGAACAGATTCACCACTGGCAGAGCCAGAGGTAGAGGAAGAAACTGACCGGTTCTTGAAAACAGTTGCAAACACATTATGGGACTTGTTATGTGTACTTGATAACGCGTGGTAATTTAAGTTTCACATAAAAAAAATTGTGTGAACTGGGAAGTGCAATTGTAATTTTTATTAATATTTTTCTATTATTAATTAGTGTTATTTTATTGTAATCGTCTATACAGTTTTGATGTTAAATCACAATTATCTTTACGATACAATTAATTATAAAACAGTTATAACAGTAAGTGTGCAGTTGTGCTGGCAGTGGCACTGTTGTAAGTGATAGGTGTATTTATATTTAATATAATAATAACATATTATTTGTATGTTATGTTTCAGCTGTATTTGTTGATGGTCACTTTAGGAGACACATTGAATTGAAATTAAGCTGCTATATTATAGTGTATTTACAAACAGCTGGGGTGAAGTACTGTTATTAATTTAAAATAATTCAGTGCAATTGATGAATTTATTTGTCACTAGGTATTTTATTGCAGTTGTCTTTATTGTTTTAATTTTATATTACAGTTACCTTTTAGTTTTACAACAGTAATCAATTATATTGAAACTGTTGTTTGTTTACTTACATAAAATGAAAATTGCATTTTAATCATTGTTTGCATGACTATAAAATTATCATATATTTCTCTACTTGTAAGTGAAAAATGTTGTGTGTTTCTGTGGCATTAGTCTAAGTGGATAGTAGTGTGTTTCTTTGGAGATCTCTACTGTACTGAATTACACTTACAAGGTAAATTTTGAGTATCGAATAAAAATCTGGTATCGATTGATATCGAGGAATTCTGGTATCGAACCAGCAATATATCGATCGGTATCGAAGAATTCTGGTATCGAACCAGCACTACTTCTGTTGCATACTGTTTCTACTGGGAACTGTGTTCTATGTGAATATTAGACTTACAACGTAAGTATCGAGTATCGAGTATCGAACAAAATTAAGGTATCGATCGGTATCGAACAAAACCTGGTATCGAACCAGCACTAGTGGACGGGTCCCTACATATAGCTATGCCGATCGCTACAGTCTTTACATTGCTTCAGTCACAGAAGATATGTAATGTGACAGACAATTAACGTTGAATGTGAACCCTAAAATGAGTTTTTAAAACCATAAACTTAAATAATAATAAAATGATGTTACTTTCGCACGTGAACCCCTGCAAGTTTGGCTCGCCTGGTTAAAACATCTATCAGGAAAAGCGAAACAACAATAGATTTATATGCCACCTTATTTCACAATGGATGATTGTGGGTGAACGTAGCTATATCTGCAGATATTGTCATTCAATTTTTTTATTCACTATATTTTAACGCATTACGCCATGTATAAGGTAGTCGATCAAATTGTTTAGTGCATGTATATTATGTTTTACAATCACGAACCTTAGGGAGATAAAATGTACATTTTATAAGGTTATCGTGAGTAAATAAAGTTTATTATTATTATTATCTGTCCACATTTCATTTAGACGGGCGCATATAAGGTTTGGCTGGCAGTTATTGCACATGAATTTCTAAATACATATTTGAATTTGTATTTGAATCTATATATAAATTTTGTGTATTTGAACTAAAATCACAAACCTGGTGTTTATTTGAAAGTATTTTTAAATAGGCAGCATTGAAAAAATAAACCTACAGTGAAGCTGCTGGTAAAACATTAGCATCAATGCCTGAATGAATGGAAGCCAGTGAAGCTTATCACCATCCATAATCATAGTGGGCATGTGTGCCATGTGTCAACCAGGACTTTTTGGACTGGTAAAAATGTGATAGAGAGAGGCCTGTGGGTGAATGACCGTGTGTGTGTGTGTGCTTTGTGTGTTACAAATGAAAATGTGTTGTGTGGTTTGTGTGTTACAGACGAGAGTGGCACAAACACTTGGCCAGACGTGCTGAAGTTCCTGTTTGACTGCGCCAATTCACCAAACGCCAATCTCCGCGAGAGTGCACTGCTCATTCTCAGGTCAGTGATTCAGCCATTTTCACCCCCTAGGTGGAGTCGATGTTGGTTGACATGTCCGTCCTCTAACATGTTTTTCACTCGTATATTAAGTTTTTTCATTGACGTAAATTAATTTGACAACAATTTGACTATGTTTTTGTCCTGTTACAATTGATTATATTTTATTGTAATATCACAACTTGCAGTGGTACTGGCACACATGAACACTACATAACATAACATGAAACAATACTCCTTGTGAACAAATAGGAACTTTTACATGATTCTCAAACGGTCGATGTCTTTGTAGAAATGTCTATCAAATTGTCCATGTCTTGGTAACATGTTTATCAATATGTCCCCTTTTAGTAGAACTGTCTCTTATTTGCATACTGGAGATGCAGAGCTGCCAAATTGTGTCGGAGAAATATGCACACGAGTTCCAGTTCTCTGATTGGGCACCAGATTAATAAGCGCTGTCCACTTATACATATGAATGACTATGCGAACAAGTGCATTAAAATTATCATATTTTAAAAACCTGTTTGACCAATGTGGGTGAGATATTGTAGAGGTATCAATGTGAGACTTTGTAGCTCTGAAGATATCTTGCGACAGCCCATAACTTACTTTTATAAACTTATTTTATATTGTTAGCGCCTTTGAGCAGGTTTTTAACCCGGATACATAACATGGCGCTTTATAAATGTTTCCAAATAATACCAACAACAAGAGCTCTGCCCACATATATTTTAGACAGACAAAGTTCATTTTGGGTGGGTAAAAATCTTATATATGAGTGGTAATTTCACAAGCAGAAAAACGTCATATGATTAACTCTGTGTGCGTGGGGACTGGATTGTGTAGACACACGAGAACACATCTACCAAGACATTTTAGGCTGGTACAGATTTGATGTTGCGTAAAGGCCTGCTTCGGTCTGATATCTCTGGTTCTCTGTCGACAGCATTGTGCCGGGTATATTTGGCAACCAACAGAACCACTACTTGGATGTCATCAAGCAGATGTTGAGTCGCTGTCTCGTCGACCAGGAGAACCCGAAGGTGAGGCTGCAGGCAGTCTTGTGTACCCCCTGTTAGATGGCCTGGCAAAACTAGTAAAACCACAGTCAGTCTCGCTTCCCCCGTTAGATTGCCTGCAAAACTAGTAATAAACACAGTCAATCTCATGACCACTGTTCTGGCAAAACTAGTAATAACCACAGTCCATCTCACATCCCCTTGTTAGATTGCCTGGCAAAACTAGTAATAATCACAGCCAATGACATCGCATGCTGGCAAAGTTTCGGTGGTCCGAATTATTTGTGAGAAGGGTCGAACAAGGAATTGGGATTCTGCAAAGTTGAGTGTTCCGTGTGGGTCAGGCGGTTGTTTGCACTGCTCTCAGGGGTGATCCAGTTGTGACCTACAAAGTCAGTTCTTTGGAGTCAGTTAACATATCCATGTCAGGGGTAGATCTGTCATGGATAGTGAATGTTGTAGCCACCCATGGCTTTTGAGGAAGACATCTTTTAGAACCATGTAGATGCGGCGTG
The DNA here is from genome assembly GCA_964017155.1 of Oasisia sp. SBJ-2009. Lineage (NCBI taxonomy): Eukaryota > Metazoa > Annelida > Polychaeta > Sabellida > Siboglinidae > Oasisia > Oasisia sp. SBJ-2009. Next base: position 19,372,418 of record OZ024867.1, on the reverse strand, counting down.
CTACTGTTTTGCTAACTAAATTGCACGACACCAACAATTGTTTTAAAATGATTTAATTGTGATAGTTGCAGTTATGTATTTCATTGTATTGTAGGATTATTGATACACTGATTTTAGTTCAATAATTTAATGTGATGTGACGTCGTTGGTTTGTAGGTCCGCTTCATGGCTGTCAAGGCAACAGTGGCTATTGTTCTGGGCAATGAGAAAGACTCCAACCTTCTGCATCACTTCCAAGAACTCCTTCCTGGAATTTTACAGGTAAACGCACACTTTCACATCTAGTATTTGTTTCTCTTGTGTGAGTTTCTGGAGATGTATTTATACAAAATTATGTTTCCACCATAAATCCTCGACAGTGTCTTGTTCTGATGATGACTAATGCACCCATAGTTATTATTAATGCCTAACGGTTCTGGCACATTCCTGTGAAAACAAGTCCTGAATGATTTTATTACTGTAGATGTTTATATTAATAGACTCTGCCATGTTCACATAAAAGATCTTAAATATTTAACTAGTGCAGAAAACCAATGTCTGAATAAACTTTGAAGTATAACATGTATTTCATAAAATTACTGCAAAATGATTGTTAGACAATATAGTTTTAGTGAATATTGTCAATTTTCGATCGGAAAAATTTCTTCGTTGAATGTTATAAACTTTCATTAAAATCTGTTTCCATGATTTGTCTTTGAAACGGTTACTTTTTTACCTCCACCCTCAGTGGTATGTTCACCTTATTGCATAACTAAGATGGGGTTATTTTAGTTGGAGACATGTGTCAAAAGGACAATCTGTTGAGTGACCTGTGTTTGACATACAGGGAGTCACCGACAGCCTGGAGTCCCAGGATGACGACTCGATGTTGAAATGTGTAATCGACCTCGCTGAGAATGTGCCCAAGTACCTGCGTCACCAGCTTGAGCCCGTCGTCACTCTTTGCATGAAGGTCGGTTGTAACGCCACCTGGTGTTCATTTTTTGAACATTTGTATCATGTGACCTTCAAGCGAATGTTATCGAGTCACAAAATCTTCAATTATGTCCAGTTGTTTGCCGGCTAGTCACTTCTATCTATAGTTGTTGTTAAAATGTTGTGTTTCAGATTGGTGGGAAGCATTTGAAAGTGAAAGTGTTCAGTCAAGTGCAATGTTTAGGTTGTTCACTCAAAAATACAAGCATTGACATTTTCGTGGCAGCATGTGAATGTGTAGACGACTGTTCAGTATACAAATGTTGCTAACAGCAGCCTCATTTGGTGTTGCGTTCAGATTGTCGGAAACACCGAGATGTCTGACCAGTACCGCCAGCTGGCAATGGAAGTTGTCGTCACATTATCAGAAACTGCTCCAGCGATGATCCGCAAGTTTAGTGCAAAGTTCTTGAACGTCTTCGGTGAGTGGCCCTGATGTGAAAACTTATTTAAAAAACTACTTATCCTGAGCATATTTTCTGTGAAACAATGACAGTTTTATGGCAATATAAGCAATTTGCATACAACCTTGTAAGTGTAAAAAAGCTCAAAAACATTTGTTTGAAATTGCTTTTCTACCGTAAGTATTGACTCTTGACTGTCCCTGTTTATGATTACAGCAAACGATTTTATTTGTTGTGCCTCTGAGCTTGGATGTTTGAGGATATAGGTGCTATAGAAATGTTACAATTACTACATAATCCCTGTATTGTTTGCAGTGTCTTTACAAATATGACTTATGTGTATATCAGGTTTATATTTGTACTAATAAAACATCATAAAATTATACACATTGTATAATGAAGTTGTTTATTTGAAAACGTAGACAAAATTATTAATGGATAAGTGTTTGCTATTGATGTAAGGACATTATTTGGGGGGTATTTATTATTACAGCAATGCTCAGATATTCAACAGTTGACAAAGAATTGTTTTTGAATACCTTGTTTTTGGACACCTACAAGTGTAACTTTTACTTGTTCCTGTGTTATCAGTTAACAATTACTTGTTACTCAAATGCAGTTACATAGCCCTGCCACTACCAGGCGCAGTAATACAGGAATGACATGGATTTGTTCAGGCATGTAGGTGTTATTGTAGAATACTGTATGTTTTTGGACACATGATATATAAAAAAAAAACTAAACATTAACGTGTACATTTGTTAGAGTATTTGTGGAAGTGTCAATATGCCAGTGTTAGTGCTGTGTGTATGCTGGTGAAATGGTCCCTGATGAAATGGTCCCTTTTGTTGCCAGTGCCACAGGTCCTGGGGATGATGGTGGAGCTGGAGGAGGACCCGGACTGGGCCGTGGCAGATGAGATTGAGGACGAGGACAATGACAGGTGTGTGACCGTGTACACTGCTCCCCTCCCCGCCGGTTGTACACTAATGCTGTACACTCCAGCAGTGTTTCTGTGTAGCTATAAACCGCTTTTTCATGCAGCATGTTTTAACATTCTCGTGGTCAGATTCATACAGTCAAACTCGGATACATACAGTCAAACTCGGAGGCAAACAGTCAAACTCAGATACATACAGTCAAACTCAGATACATACAGTCAAACTCAGATTCATACAGTCAAACTCAGATTCATACAGTCAAACTCGGATACATACAGTCAAACTCCGATACATACAGTCAAACTCGGATACATACAGTCAAACTCGGATACATACAGTCAAACTCGGATACCTACAGTCAAACTTGGATACAAACAGTCAAACTCGGATACATACAGTCAAACTCGGATACATACAGTCAAACTCGGATACATACACTCAAACTCGGATACATACACTCAAACTCGGATACATACAGTCAAACTCGGATACATACAGTCAAACTCGGATACATACACTCAAACTCGGATATATACAGTCAAACTCAGATATATACAGTCAAACTCGGATTCATACAGTCAAACTCGGATTCATACAGCCAAACTCGGATTCATACAGTCAAACTCGGATACATACAGTCAAACTCGGATACATACAGTCAAACTCGGATGCATACAGTCAAACTCGGATACATACAGTCAAACTCAGAGATTCATACAGTCAAACTCAGAGATTCATACAGTCAAACTCGGATACATACAGTCAAACTCGGATACATACAGTCAAACTCGGATACAAACAGTCAAACTCGGATGCATACAGTCAAACTCGGATACAAACAATCAAACTCGGATACATACAGTCAAACTCGGATACAAACAGTCAAACTCGGATACAAACAGTCAAACTCGGATGCATACAGTCAAACTCGGATACAAACAGTCAAACTCGGATACATACAGTCAAACTCGGATGCAAACAGTCAAACTCGGATGCAAACAGTCAAACTCGGATGCATACAGTTGAACTCAAGATCTGTTTTATGCTGCTTATGTTTGATATTGCTACCCATCTACAATAGGTTTTACATGTCCGAATGACAGGTGGACAGGTCTTTGTTATGGCTTCCACAGGTAGTCTGCATATCTGGAAGAGCGATTGGTTTATGTCAATGAATAAATTGGTGCCTAATCTGTGGTACGGAGCTGACAAATATTTAGGACTTTTGCATGAACTATGAGCAACCATGGTGTCAGATTGTATGGGGCATGTTTCTATAGTGTGTGGACAGTTTAGTAAACCTACATGCTTCTCCAGACTGGAATAAGAAAGACTTGTGGATGATGATTGTGTGTTTGTCTGTCAGCAATGCTATCGCCGGTGAGAGCGCCCTCGACCGCCTGGCTTGTGGTCTCGGAGGCAAGACAATGCTCCCACACATCCTCTCCAACATCCCACAGATGCTCGGCAACTGTGAGTACCAACAGCATGATGAGGTCAGCTCAGAATGAGGCTGTCCAAGTTACCTTTTGCCGGGTGGGCAGGGGCAATTTCTTCTGGCATTGGACAGTGATAATTTATGCTTCAGATCGATGCTGTAAATATCATTAATATATTGGTATCATCATATTGATGTTTATCAACTTTCGCCTGGGTGGTAGGGGCTGAAGCCAGATGAAAGTAATTTTGTTTGCTATTGAACTTCGACATTCTGAGGTGATGTTTACAGTTGCGCCCAGCATGGCTGTCTGTTATATATTTGACCTAGTTAATAGACAGGCGTTGAGAAGAATCAAATCATTTTTAAATTTCTCATCTTGTTCAAAGTCGACAGATTGCAGTGTCTACTCGCACTGCAATGTTTCATATATTCAGCCTATTGAATGTACATCATCTAATAAGCGTTGACACCCATTTCATCATTAGTGTTCTCCAATCTTTTCCAGATTATGGAATTATCATTGTTATTAATTCCACTAGATGTGTACATATCTATCAACCGATTTCACAAAGCCTTTGTGTCTATTTTGATAACATTGGTTCAGATGGCTGTTTTGCTTGAACCCACCCTCTCCTGGACGAACATTTTCGTTACCATTTGAATATCGTCCTAATGTCATAGCTGAACACTATTTCCAGTTTATTAGACACAATATGTGGGGCAGCATGCCATAAACATAGTTATAGTTTTTAAAACATTATTACTAATTAATAAATGAAGAAAAATAAAAACGTACAACCTCGATACATTTTTTAAACATTTCTTGTGGATGTCTGATTTTACTGGTACGTGATGTGCTGCCCCCTGTAGCTGACTGGAGGTACCGCCATGCAGCGCTGATGGCGATCTCGGCGTGTGGCGAGGGATGTCACAAACAGATGGAGCAGATGCTGGCCACCATCATGGATGCCATCCTTCCGTTCCTCCAGGATCCCGTGAGTTCCCTGCCCCTTCCTTGTCCTAGTTGATGTTACTGCAGCAAGACGGCTAGGTTACCTAGGATCCTGGAAAAGGCGATTTCGTTAAAACGTTAGAAGTTTTTGTTAATGATGAGAGCTACAGTAACTTAAAAAAATGTGAAATGTGGTTAGAAATATCAAAACATGGGAACTCAAGAACAATTAGAAATATTTGAAATTTTAACCGTACAGGTGCCTAACAGTAGATTTCAACAGCATACACTGTTTGAAGCTATTTGTAAGGGTTCTGTAAACATCTACTGGCTACAGTTATGTTATAAATACGATAGAGCTTTTATTTGCTTTTAACAAAAAGACCCTCTATTGCTGTGCATTGATGATATTAGCATAATATCAAAGAATCGTGAGGATAAAGCTGTTTAAATATTATCAATGCAAAATAATTCACCCAGCTATGCAATATTTACGGGTGGACGGGTCTCTGCATAAAGCTACGATGAGTAAACAATTCTCCCCAATGAAGAATAGGTTCATGTAATGATGCTTGTCTTTGGCTTGTTTCTAGGTTATTTTGAGAAATGGAGCAATGTTTGTAAAGTTTACATGATGTGTGTCATACAGGTGTAAATGTGTGTTGCAGCATCCCCGTGTGCGTTATGCAACATGTAACGCACTTGGTCAGATGTCCACTGACTTCGGCCCTGTGTTCCAGAAAAAGTTTCATGCAAAGGTCAGTGTGTGGTACTCATAGAGCATATCCATGTCCAGGTCACAACCTTCTACTGCAATGCTTTGCTTGACTTCTCATGACACTGTTTATTGGTTGCTTTTGACGCGGTTACATGACAACCAAATTAGCACTGCAGTTGCTACGTGGAGATACATATACTACTCAAAATTTGCTAGTGATCACTATTTAGGGCAGTATTATCATTTTCGGCATGGGTATCACAAAAAACTAAAAATGGCATGTATTCGAGGACATGTTTATTTCCTGAATTTTATTGCTGTATGCCAAATGTGAATAATTGGTAAAATGCGTTCTGTCGTCAAAGAAAGAGACCCCCAAAAATGGAGGTTTCCCCTAGCCCCCCAAAAATTGAGTTTTCAGAATGTTACTCCAAGCCACGAAAATGTCCCAAACAGTTCAGTTACCAACAGCAACAACTGTCAGTAGCTTGTGTGTGACCCACGTGATGCAATCACAGCCTGGCAACGGCGTCTCATGCTTCCAATGAGTCTCTGGATGGCTGCCATCTCAAGATGGTTCCGTTACAAACATGCAAATTTGCTTAGCAAATTTTGAGTACTATAAACCAGAGTTGTTTACAGTTTGGTTAGTTTAGAAATGATAATGAGTATAACTTTTTTATTTGTTTATAGTGCATCTACACTGTGTCAGATTAGTTTAATTATGTAGCCACACAGAGTTGATGTTTATGTTTGAATTGACAGGTGTAAAGATATTTTTTAAATGTAGTGTGCTTCACAGCTGGAACTATTTTATAATGTGAGAAACAAAAAAACAAAAGTGTGACTGACCCTGTTGTAAACACAGACCTCTTGTGTTTTATGTTACCCAGAGCACCACATTGCTAGTGTGGCGGTGCTGTTGCAGGTGGTGCCCGCATTGCTCATGGTGATGGACGACATCGCGAACCCCCGCGTCCAGGCGCACGCTGGCGCCGCCCTGGTGAACTTCAGTGAGGACTGTCCGAAGAGCATCCTCATTCCGTACCTCGATCCCATCATACAGAAGCTCGAGATGGTTCTCACGCTCAAGTTTAAGGAGGTTGGTGAAACAGCTGAGTCCGTGTAGCTCTTGGTGTCGAGTGACGATACCGATTACTAGCTGACTTGATGTGTTATTGTTTGTTGTGGCGTCTGTGAGATTATCCTGACTGAGAATGTTGATCTTGTCCATTTGTTGTTGGCCTGTGGACTACCAGAGTAATGTTACTGTGTAGACACACACACATACACACACACACACACACACACACACACACACACACACACACACACACACACACACACACACACACACACACATTGTGACAACTCAGTAGTCTGTGTTCTAATGAAAATCAGTAAGCATTGCCATACTTGTGTTAGTTTAGTGTTTGTGTATTGTATAATGTGTATTTACTTTGGAATATTTTTCATACTCTTCGTTTTATCCTCAGGTTTGGCAGTTCTTGAAATTGAGATTTCCACAATAGTTTCGTCAAGTTTGAAAAAAGTATGATAAAACATATAGTTCTTGAGATAACATTGCAAGAGCAAGTTAATAGAACCTACCTTAGAAATGTTTAACAAAATGCAGTCATAACTTGGTTAAACATATTGAGATATTATAATTTTGTAACGTGAACCAGCTAATTTGAAAATCATCAAAACTAAGATTAGAAATATGACGTAAGAATCTTACTACAACTTCGTTCAACCTGTACGTTTTCGGTTGGTTACTTTCCTTCCTCAGCTGTTGGAGAAAGGCACAAAGCTTGTCCTTGAGCAGGTCGTCACGACCTTGGCCTCGGTTGCGGACACAGCCGAGGAAAAGTTTATCCAGTATTACGACAGGTGAGAGCTTCGTAGTCATTGCTCACAACCCATATATCAACTAGTAGATATATCTCTGTCCTTATACTTTGCCATATCTGATCATTGATACATGTGATGTTTTGTATAGTTTTAACAATTTACAGCAAATTATTTTTATCATTGTATATTATTTTACGTGTTTAATTTGAAACTGTTTAGAAATTGATTGTGTTTGAACATAACCTTGAATTTTAACCAACCATTAATTTATTTTTTTACTTTTTGCCACGAAGTCGTATTAAGTCGTATTCTGTTTTCTGCAAACAAGGCTTTCGCCACAAACTGATCATATATAATTATGTATGTGTGAACCACCCCATTAAAAATATAAGACAATACAAGTGAAAATTACCTAGACTCAAAGATTTTATTTTTTGGCAATTATTGCCAATATCACCATGGCCTAGGTCACCATAGTCTGTCCGGGTTCATCTTGCTTGTTGTTTTTTACAGTATTTTATAGTTTACTTGTGGATTCCTATATTTCCATCACCCACAGCCGTGTCACCATCACCTGTGGTTAACAGTGACATTGTGGTTCATGTCACTTTCCCTGTTGTCCATGTCACCCTCCCCACTGTCTATGTCACCACGGTCCGTATCATAGGTTCTTCGTTTTCATGATATTTTTATGTATAGCCGACTAAATTCTGAGTTCATATAATTCCGTCACCCATGGTACTGTCACATTCCCTAAAGGTCCATGTCACCATTTACCATGGTCCATGTCACCATTCCCCATGGTCTGTGTCGTAGGTTCATCCCATGCCTGAAGTACATCATCAACAATGCGACAAGCAAAGAGCTACGTCTGCTGCGAGGCAAGACTATCGAGTGTATCAGTCTCATCGGTCTCGCGGTCGGCAAGGACAAGGTATGCCTTCTGTGTCTCCTCAGTCTCCCTGCAGGGGACCCTGTAGCCTTCCCTCACCTTCTTCCGTCACTGTTCCCGCACTTCCTACACCCCTCGTTCTCGTGTCCCTAACTAGGGTATTAGACCTCATCCTGGTCTCCCACGCTCTACTCTGGGGACATTTACTCTCTTCTCATCTGCGTAAGTTTGAGTGTCTGCATTTGGGCTAAACCTGTGTTTCTTTTTATGTACTGACATGCCTCCCAGCGATTAATTTATGTTTCATTATTAAATAAAATTCAACAGCATTTATTTCCAACTGAACCACTACATGGTAACAAACGTAACTGGCTGACAATGAGTGTTATATAAAATGAAACATCACAAAGTAAAGATTTTGTTTGATGGTCAAGGCAACCTTTTTGAAGTGCATTGTGACATTCAGTATGTTGAAATGACAATAGATGATGAAAATGTACCATTATTCTGAGCTTTGTTGACCAATCGGGTGTGTCGATTGCAGTTTATGCAGGACTGCAGCGACGTGATGCAACTGCTACTGAAGACGCAGACTGACTGGGAGGAAATACCCGAGGACGACCCCCAGGTGAGTGTATGACCCCACAGGTCAAAGTTCACATTCGTTCACGACTTAAGGCTCCTCGAGAAATGGAAAAACTACTCAATGTATCTTGCCCAAATTTGCAGGGTGTTATGTGTGTTTACAAAGAAGGTTACCCACAAGGTTGTATGCCATTTGCATAAATGTAACCATGACAACCAGAAAATCTTCAAGTTTTTGATAGGTGTCGTTTTATGGGTCCCATGAAACAAATTAATACTGTATTTCTCATTTTATTATTTATTCTAGTATGTAATATACCAAGTTGTGCAATGAAGTAGTTTGAATGAATAAAAATACGTACTCTTGTAAAAAATAAAGTCTTCTTGTTCAATAATATAACAATAAACATAAACAAATATTATTCAACAAATTAATGACTTACCAACAGTATTACGATTGTATTTGTATCTGACAAAATAAATCACGGCTAATATAAAAACCAGTCTGTCTGAGTAAGTTATTACTTGGTAAAACGCTATACTGATGATGTAAGTAATGTCATTGTCCAGTATTGCAGTTAAAGATTTTGCAATTGGTGATACAAAAACTGCACAAAATACTAATCCATGAATAACATGATTGCAATTAAATAATGCACAAAGACTCTGTACGTTGCCAGCCACCACCGTCTATAGGCAGGTACTCATTCATGCAGCGCAGCATAAGATTTGTATGTGGGTTCTCAGTTGTTGAGTCCGATGCATTGGTAATAATACATAATTATTGCAGTTGTTTTGTTAGATGATTGCTTTACTGAATACATAATCTGTTGCCAGATCTCCTACATGATATCTGCATGGGCGCGCATGTGCAAGATTCTCGGCAAGGAGTTCGAACAGTACCTCCCCCTGGTGATGGGCCCGGTACTAAAGGCAGCCTCTATCAAGCCAGAGGTGGCCCTAGTGGACAGTGAGTAGTTGTGTTACCTCCATCAATTGTCTTGTGCCTGTCGGTATTGGCAATTTTTCCTTTTTCTAATGCAAGGTAAAAGTTAATAGACTTGTTTATTTTAAGAAGCGTTTGTCAAATTGTCACCTGAATGCATTTATTGAACCACAACGCTTTTGTCTGAACAAGTTGCTGCTTGTTAACCTGTACAAGAAAACTTGTTTAACTGGTGCTGGATGGTGTTGTTAACTTACGCATACTGGCACCGATCTGCGGATCTTTAGCAGGTACACAGCATAATGGTTGGTTTTTATTAGTCGTTTCCCTTTAGTTGGTAGGATTGTTGGCACAGTTGGAAAGACACGTTTAGTACTCAATGTCTCATTAAACGTTACTCGTCACAGATGAGGACATGAAGGCTTTGGAGAACGACACCAACTGGCAGTTTGTCACTTTGGGTGACCAGGTAAGTGTTCCCTCCCCTTCGTTAACCCTTTAGCTCTCACATTGGTCAAACCTGCCTCTAATGTCACTCATCAGCCAAACTCTCAAAATAGCTACGTAGTGCTGTATTGTAAACTGACACCGTCTAGTTGATGATTATGGAAAGACGTCAGATAACACACCACTGTATCGATTACGGTTTTCATGTTTCCTGTCAAATAAGTGGGAAGATTTTTTATAAAATGGTCGAGACCAAAGGATTCATTCGGTATCTCATTTTGTTGTAGGTTCTTAATTTCACATGTCTGGTAAAATCGGTCATATGATGCCCTAACCTACTCTAAACACTCTCTTTACTACATTTCCATGCAAATGTTTTCAAAAAGGGCAAAATGTGTGAAACCAGAAAATTTGCCTATGATTCAAATTTGTGAATGTTTAGTGGCTGTTGAATGCCTCCATGAACAGTTTCCTGCTTTTACGCAAAAGTACTACTACCAGCATCCGCCCACACTTCTCAATGGATTGGGGTTGTACCGTATTTAGTAGAACACAAGTATAATATCTTCCTCATTGTTTCGCAGCAAAGTTTTGGCATTCGTACGGCCGGCCTGGAGGAGAAGGCAACGGCGTGTCAGATGCTTGTGTGCTACGCTCGTGAGCTCAAGGAGGCCTTCGCAGAGTACACGGAGCAGGTCGTCAAGATCATGGTGTCACACCTGAAATTTTACTTCCACGACGGTGCGTATCCAGTTCAGTCGATGTTTAGAACTCCTGGTGCGTTCCTTCCTTATCTAGATAGAATTTCCTGGACATAAACATGCACATTTAATTTTATAAATTATGTTATTTTGTATCTTATTTGTCATTATGTGTATGTGCACTTGCTTAGTACTGGATGACAGACTGGTGGTGTCATTATAGCTTACACAGATTCAATAACACTACCAATAGTTTTCTGAATTTGAATACAATGATTTCAACTTCACGTTGTTAGATTCTCTGACAAAATTGTCGGAATTGCATTTAAAAGTTGAAGATTTCAAATTGTTTTAAGTTTTATATCCCAGAAATGACACCAGTATTTGGAAGTTTCACATATCTGTCACGATTATGTGCATACATACATAATTATAATATAACTTTCTATGCTATCAGTTACTCATTTGAATTCCTTTGATTTCTTACTTATTTTCTCTACAAGAAATTTGTCTCTTCAGTAGAATTATTTTATTTTTGTTTCAAAATCTTTTTTCTAGTTTCTGTGTTCTTTGTGGCCTGTTCTGTTTATATAAACCAAAAGTGGCTATGAAATTATGCCAGGCGACAGATTGGATTGCGACATCTGTGTTACCATACATGTGTTAAGAGCGCCACCTAGAGAATGTAATTGACACTGCTGCTTTCAGAGCTCGAGAGTTCTTGCGTGTCAGGCAAGTTTAGTGCATCAAGACTGGTGCTGCCACCACGTTCAATGTTCTGTTGCCGTCGTGAGGCATTTGTTTTGTTTCTGTTCCCGGTGGTGGTACTGGGCCTTGTTTTTGATGAGTTTGATATTCCTTCACACCCTGCCATCTGGTGATCACTGTTGAAACGCAACTCGTTTGTTGTTATTCGACATCCCCAGTGAAGCTGGTTTCTCTGTGGTTATTGCTGTTTTCTAGTTACTAATTTCCGTTCACTGTTGCTAAATATTACAGCATTCTTGCGACGTTGTCAATCTGCAAAATGTTTTGTTTAATAACTAAACAAAACGTATCCGTAGTTGGTCTGTTGTGTTGTCACAGTACAATTTTTTAAATTAGTAAAACAACTGTGTAAAAACCTCAGGTGATTCTGTGGTAGACACCCCCCACATTAAGTGTACAGGTGATTCTATAAGACCCCCCACATTGCGTGTACAGGTGTGCGGATAGCGGCCACAGAGAGTCTTCCCTATCTGCTGGAGTGTGCCAAGATCCGTGGGGCCGACTATCGCCTCAACATGTGGCAGTTCATCTGTCCCGAGCTACTGAAGGCGGTCGAATCAGAGCCAGACAACGACATCAAGTCGGAGCATCTCAACGCGCTCGCACACGTATGTTCCCTCGTCGTCTGTCACTTGAAGGTTTCATGGCAGTATGGTAAAACATTTAGTCGGCATAATGTATACCAATGTTTTACTATTGACCAATTGCATGGAGTTTATGATTCAGTGTTTAACTTTAAGTTGAATTATCAAACAGATGTAAAGTTTTTGTTTCATACAGTTTCATACCTTCACTCTTAGAGTTTACATGTGAAGAAAGCTGACCATTTTCTGCTGGCACTTCAAGTGTTAACTTTCAGATATTAATCCTTGGAAGAGAAATAACAGCTAAATAAAAAAATCACTGTTGTGTATACTTTTCTAAAGACGTAATACATAATGTTTTCAGTGGTTGCTCCAGACAACATAGCAATCCGTTATTTTGTTTTTTGTTAAGCTCATATGAGCGTATGTTTGTTTACAGTGCATTGAGAAGATGGGTTGTGGCTGTTTCACGACAGACCAACTGACGGAGCTCGTCGGCATTCTCACAAAGATCCTCTCTGAACATTTTGATAGACAGGCTGCACGACAAGGTAACCGCTGGAGTTGTCGAGCGTTGTTTGGAGTTGTCAAATGAATACTGAGTAAAGTGATAACATCTTGTCTTGCATTCATGCCACATTGCGAATGTCTGACTAATATTATTCGTCTGCTTTACAGAAAAAAGAAAAGATGAAGATTACGACGACGATGTTGAAGAAACTCTCCTTGAAGAGGTATTTCTTCAGACTAACACTACATTCATATTCTGAAGTAGCTATTGGACATTATGTAGTGCATATTTAATATATGATTCTAGGTAGTTTGTGGCAACATGTCTGCTTGTGTACATTTTGCCAGACATCTTACTTGCTCAGTTTGAAGGCCTTATCCCTATCTTTCTACAAGTGGTCGGCCTAGTCCTTCACTCTGTGCGATCTAGGGTCATTTATATAGTGACCCTTGCCTTCCTCATTTTCTCTCTGGTCAGTTGTTTCCACGTCTTCTTTATGTAATCTTGACTGACACCTAGTTGTGTCAAGCTGAACACTGTGGTCGACATCTTCTTTACCAAACGTCTTACTAGTCCAACATACACCAAAGACATGATCCAAGAGGTTGACGCTCTACACCACACCACACCACACCACACCACACCACACCACACCACACCACACCACACCACACCACACCACACTACTAAACATGCTAAACTCAGCTCATGCTACAAATAGGCCCTAATTTTCATACACAATTATTTGAATACACAACACCACTTGTGAAAATAGTTGAATGGGTAATTAACAACACATTTCCTGGCGTTGCCCTTGCTCTGTCACATGGGGTGTCTGCACTGACCCCACCCCAAACTGACCTGACCCCATTTGCTGTGTTGTTGCCAGGACGATGAGGATGTGTACATCCTGAGCAAGGTGTCAGACGTCATGCACGCACTCTTCAGCACTCACAAGGACGCAATACTTCCCTTCTTCGACCAGCTGCTGCCGTTATTTGTCAAACTTCTGGTAGGTGGCGCTTCGCAGTTTGTCGTTTCAGTCGTCTAACTGACAGCCGAGTGAAATGTAATTGTTTTTTAAATGTGTGTCAGGTTTGACTTATTCAAGGAGGAGATTGAATAATATTATTAATTTTGGCCAACAGAATAGATTGGATATAACATTGTCAGCTATGTTTGATTGTGTTGAGAATAGTCATGTACGACATAGTGTGAAGTAATCCATTCATTTCTGTTATAAGAACATATTATAGGATATAAATTATGTCTACTATATCATAGTGACTGCCCAAATACATTTTAGTGGAGTAGAAACAACTCCAGAATTCAACAGTTCAATCAATGCAATGTCATTCAAATCCCTGAATACTGAGCATGAATAATTCCAAAGGCATTGACAGGGCGGCATTACTCTGGTGTCAATTCACTGTCGTCATGACTGGATGTGAGGCTGCGCGTTCCCTGTCATGCGTTTCAATGACACAAACATTTACTAACACGTTTGGTGGTAAATCTGTTGCAATACATCTATATAATACTGCATGATTTTACGATAAAACTCGAACGCATCTTTCCTTCATACTCACTATTGTGGTCACATGACTGGGTGTCGATCTTTGGCTGTGAGGGAGGTTATTAAGTTGGGATGTTTGTGTTACAGGGAGCGGAGAGACCGTGGGCTGACCGGCAGTGGTCACTGTGTATATTTGATGACCTCGTAGAACACACAGGCGCTGTAAGTCTCTTGTCACAGACATGTGTCTAGTCTCTCCTTGTTGCTTGTTTTGTGACACAAGTCTTATTCCAGTCACTGTTAGAATGTGTTTGGAAGTGCAACAATTGGGTGCCAGACAAGATAATGTAGCATTTTAGCTGCACATAGGAAACCACTGATATGCTGTAGTGCTAATAGTTGATTTTTTTCAGATAGATTACATCATTGTCTGGATTAAATATCTGGAGATGGTTTCACTAATATATTTATACAAAAAATAACTTAGCAAAATCTACACAAGGTCTTGAAAATCATTGAATTTGACTCAGTAGTCTTGATAACTGTTGATTTTTTTGGGCCCTATTTCAAGGCTTTGAAGACGTTGAATTTTTAAAAATAGTCTTGAAAACTCTTGAATTTTATTGTAGTTCATTAAAATTATCAGTCACCAGCGTCAGGAGAGCCAATGTATACAACAACTCACAGGCTCATTGCGCTATAAAGTCTGTAAAAGTGGTCACAGCAAAGCTGTATAGTAATGTGAAATGACTAAATATATCTGTGTATTTTTATGTGAATTGTTGCGATTAAAATTATAGCTGTCATTGAAATAGTCATGAATCTATTTTTCAAATAATTTTGAGAATCTTTTAAAGATTTAAGTTTAAAATGTTCATAACTAGCAAACGCTGATGGCATTTTTTCCATTATGAACTTGGTATCACAGTGAAACGTTCCCAGATACCAGGAAACTACAGTTTCCAGACAGTGTCTTCTGTCTAAAGTCTTCACCCCTATGCCAATGCTTTGGTTTGATTGACAGGTGTCACTCAACTACCAGCAGTACTTCCTGCAGCCAGTCGTGCACTATGTGTGTGACAAACAGCCGGAGGTGAGACAGGCGGCCTCCTACGGCGTCGGAATCATGGCCCAGTTCGGCGGCCAGGGATACTCACAGGCACTCACAGGTAGGCAGGTTGTGGACGCAGGGAGATGCCCATTTCCTGGCGGGATAAGTCGGTAGTTCGTCAGCTACCGAGAGTCATATCCATGGTTAGGTAAAAGCAAGCGTCCAAGTCTGGTTTGATAGTTCTGACAGACCCTTGGAACAGTTTTATGAATTGTCTGTCCTGGTTTTTATGGTGATTCACATTTACAATTCCAAGCCTTGTGAGCGTTTGCAGTTTATTCGTGTGGTTAATTTTGTCACATGAAAATACTTTTATTTTATTTCAACAGGCGATGACACTGGTAGTGTCAATGTGTCATGTGTCAACAGAGGCGATGGCACTGGTAGTGTCAATGTGTCGTATTGTGTCAACAGAGGCGATGCCACTGGTAGTGTCACTGTGTCGTATTGTGTCAACAGAGGCGATGCCACTGGTAGTGTCACTGGGTCGTATTGTGTCAACAGAGGCGATGCCACTGGTAGTGTCACTGTGTCGTATTGTGTCAACAGAGGCGATGCCACTGGTAGTGTCAATGTGTCGTATTGTGTCAACAGAGGCGATTCCACTGGTAGTGTCAATGTGTCGTATTGTGTCAACAGAGGCGATGCCACTGGTAGTGTCAATGTGTCATGTTGGGTCAACAGAGGCGATGCCACTGGTAGTGTCAACGTGTCATTGTGTCAACAGAGGCGATGCTACTGGTAGTGTCAACGTGTCATTGTGTCAACAGAGGCGATGCCACTGCTGCTGAAGGTGATCCAGGACCCGGAGTCGCGGGTCCAGGAGAACCTGAGTGCCACGGAGAACTGCATCTCGGCCGTCATGAAGATCTGCAAGTACAGTGCGGTCAGCATCAACGTCGACGAGATCCTGCCGCACTGGTTGTCATGGTTACCGGTGTGGGAGGACGAAGATGAGGCGGTCCACGTTTACAACTACCTGTGTGACCTCATCGAGATGTGAGTGTGTTGAGTGAACGTGTTATGGCACATTATTATTATTATGGTTATTTACACATTGGTAGTCGCTTGCATTTGCGAAGTACTTCACCTACAAGGGTTTGCTCGTCATCGTTTATTGCGGGAAATTTATTGCAGCAGTGGTGCCACCTAGCATGTGAAATCTGTTAATGCAAATTGATGTCGACAGCAGTTTTGTATTGTAACAATTGCAAGCTCGCCATCATTGGGTGTGGCCCAGCCTCATATGTTGCTCTATCTGACTTTGTGCAGCCCCATATAACTTATGAATTGATGAACTGTTCCGACTCCAAAGGAGCGCGCGCACACACACACACACACACACACACACACACACACACACACAAAACAGTTATCTTTAATCATGTCTGTTTGATATCACCCACAGGAATCATCCCCTGGTACTTGGCGAGAACAACCAGAATCTACCCCGGATTGTGTCGATCATTGCCGAGGCATTTGTAAAGGACGCCGTCTCTGCGACCAGTGACGTAGGCAAAAGGCTTACCAACATTGTCAGACAAGTGCAGGTGTGCAAACCTTTTGTCACATTCGTCATGTACTTTTTAGTCTGGCACTCCTGTGTGTAGATCACTAAGTGTTAAAGATATGCTCTTGAAGGAGGAGATATATATATATATATACACACATGTATATTATTTAATATTACAGTACAATCAACATAAGGTGATGTTTGTAACAAGTTTCATTTCCATCACACGTAACTGACACGTGAACATGGATGGCTGGTATTTTTCATTATGCAGATTCGATGATAGATTTTTCACAATCGAATCTCTTGATGTTGTTGCCGCCCATATTTGGGAGATTTTACTATGCTCTGATAATGAATTGACATATCCAATCATAAAGTCTACACCCCCACACATTTGGTATCAAAACATTTTTCTTTTCTTTTTCTTCAGATATCCCCATGATTTTAGTATGTTACACGTGTATTGTAAATAATATTGTAAATAATGTTATTTATTATAATAAAGTAATTCAATAGCATTAAAATGATGCATCTTTCATATTTTTTATGATCAGGCCTAGGAAAATAAATACCTTGTTTCCGATGTCATGCTTGGAAAAAATAGGGTCGGTAGGTCAGGAAATGTTTTTTTATCTTAACTTTTTATGCTCGTCAAAATAGGGTAGGTCGGCATTTTAAACTTTTTTTAATAAATTATGCTCTTCAAAATAGGGTAGGTAGGGATTTTGTAGTTTTTTTTTAAAACCTAAATCGATCGAAGTCTTTGGCCTGACAACGAAACTCCACCATGTTGATGCCAAAAACATCCAACTGATGGACGGACAGATCGAGAGAAATCTCGCCGAATGAAGAATTATGTGCCGTTTGCACATAATTATCTGGGTCCAGAGGTGGATGGTATGTCTGGAACAGTTCTTGAAGCGTACCACCGAAGGACGAGATGTTTTTTTAGCCGGAATGTGCGGGCACAAACTAAATCTCATGGCCAAAATACGTGCAGCCATTTTCCACGCTTAGTGCATGAAATCATGTCATTCGTGACGCGGCCACGCTCACAGCCAATGAGCGTCTTTGTAGCAAATGAATATCTCGAATTGACCCAATTGCGATTGAAACTACGGAAGCCGAACGGTGACATAAGTTTAAAAAAATAAAAAAATATAAATGTCGGTCGTCTTAGTCAGGGTCGGTCGGAGCTTTTTATTTTTATTTTAGTCAACCCATAAAAAGTTATTGGGTCGCATGCATTATGTAGGGTCAGTCGGGAAATCGGAAACAAGGTATTTATTTTTCTAGGCCTCGATACTAGCAAAGTTATGATTTTTATTGGAACAGTAAGCTACAGAGGATTTTTCTTGGTCACGTGCAGGGCTAAGTTAAATCTTGTCTCTATCCAGACAGTCTAGTCTATCGTGTGCTATAATATAATTCACATAAGTCAAGTTTTTTGGTATAAAGTCGATTTTGTTTCACTTTCCACTCGTAGGTCGTTCATTTGGACTAACACAAAGGACCATTAAAAATCATGTAACATTGTAACGTTATGTTACATTGAAAGTCCATTGTGGACGTGAATCGGAAGAGTGCAGGCTTTAATATGAACGTACGAGTAGCGACCATTTTGTGATAAATTGATACACAAGTAAGAATGAGTCGAGTACAAATAAGAAGTTCCTTGGTTCCATCCCTGGCTAACTGTTGACTGTTACGTTGTGTCATTGCAGAACAACGGTGAGATCTTCCAGGCTTGTCTCGCGCAGATGAACGAACACCAACAACAAGTGCTGTCATCAGCCATGACGGAGTCGGCCACTCCGTCATGCTAAGGACACGACGTCCACTTGCAAACACCAGCGAGGGGCGGACAATACACCCGGCCATCCTAGTCGCCAGAACCACCAAATGTCCGAGCCCCAAAGACCACACACGTCTTACCGACCGACGGCTTCCAATCAGCCGTCGTTTACCGCCACACAATATCCAACTGCAACGTTGGTGACCGCCATCGACGGTCACATTCCCCGATTAACATTTCACTGCTGCCCCCTGTATGCAACTGTTCACATGCACAGACACGTAGATATACATATGGACGTGAACTTATACACTGCGGCTGGTTGGCCGTTTTCACACGTCATCATGAGCGAGATCGGCTTATCTCGTGCATATACCCAACCGGCCAGCTTTCTTCGTGTCGTGAGCACCACCATGCGGGCATATTGATACCCAACAGTTGCACAAGGCGGGCTTCAGTTTATACCCGTTGTTGTCTTCGTTATTGTTGATTTGTTACTGTTTTTGAGACGTTTGGCAGCCGTTGTCGGAGAGAAACGCGTGGTGTTCCGACGATGCACCCGTGCCTGGGTGGCGACCACGATTAACGGCCGAGTGTGGTTTATTTATTTATTGTTGTGGAGGTGGTCAGACGTGCATTTATTTATTACCTGAAGTCAGATGTGCAGATGACACTTGTGGCGCCGAATCAACATCGATGACGGATCGGCTGCATCTGGTGGTGCCACCTAGGCGTGCACCTGTATCGCCCGAGACGTTCGCTGTCAGCCAATGCAGCCAGACTTGTTGGAATGTTTGCACGGTTGCGTCACATTTCAGTTTCAGCTGGCACCTTAGGGAGGGTCGCTGTCACAGTTTCCTGTTTGTATTCGTTTCTGATACAAGCTATAACTGTATATATACACGTGTGGACCTGAATGGCGAATGTGCATGTCTAGGTGTTGATATGCATATTTGTGTATATAAAGTAACGAGCTGATGCATGAAGGTAGCACGAGACATATCGCTTGTTTAGGAGAACAAATGGTGACAGACGACAGTGGAAGCAAGGTGTCAATTTAATTGTGGGTTTTCTGTTTACACAAATAATTCATATCTCAACAATAGTGTCTGTTTCAACGTTGCACTTCCAACCAGAAAAATCCAGCCTGTAAATAAACACTGTCTTTTATATCGTGTTTGTTGTTATTTACATGAGACTTTGTCATAGCTACAATGAAATAATTTCAGATTAATCACTATTCTGTCCACTGTGAAATGTTTGTTATATTGGTATGTCGTCAACAACTCATTAAATTTTATCCAGAATGCTAAAGCTAGGATTCGCTGAGCAAATCCCATATATTATAGTAGAACCACGGTTGAGTTACCATGCCTTCAGCTCAGCATGTGGTCGTCTATCACAAGTCAATGTAAAGGAATTGAGCAAGAATGTTTTGAAGCATAACTATCAGACCCGTCTACCAGGTAGTGATTTTTTACAGGTAGAAACTTCAATGGACGTATAATGAATGGGTAAACAATAAGGAGCAGGTCTTCAAAAGGCATATATATTGTCAATTATTCTTTGAAGATTGATGTGGAACACAGACTCGATTTTTCCACAAAACATTAGCCACATTGAAATTAATGTGTGAAGTCTATTTGTATAAAAATATCCACTACCGACTATAGCCAAATACTCATACTGATGAATGAACTAGAGCAACATAGAACACAAACTTGCCCAAAGTTCAACACAGAAGCACAGGCTTTGAAACTAGGTTATTTGTACTGAAAGTTCAATGCCTTAGCCCCTGCGCTCCACATTTGGTAGCCTAAAACAGTTTCTATTTCTAATATATATTCAAATAACTAAGAAGATAAATTTTAAGAAAACCTGCTTTATTTAATCACTCTTCCTACTTGAACTTTTTTTATGAATCCTCTGATTTGATTTACTATAATAAATGTAAATGGATTTATATGATCTACTAGCTCTGGTATATACATAGCCTAAAGATGCCTACCAAAGAGAACAATGATTTTATTATATCTAAGCCAGTTTGGTATTTTGCTTTTAAATATACGTATTAATAAAAATGCAAACTGTATTAATAATTTAGAAATAAAGAACAATTACAACATCAAACTGAAAAACAAATCATTTTTTGACAAACAAACGTCAGAATGAGACATCAAATTTACTGTCGGTAAAATAAGATGTATATTTTATACTAAGAAATTTGATAAGCACGTTTATGTCCATTGCATTCTGACCCAAAGGATTTGGCGCACGCGTAATCGGAACTCCGAACAGGCTTATACACAAATCTGTCCCCGCTACCCCGGAAAAGCATGTACATGTCATGTCAGTATGATGTCACGCACCGATGTCACATATCTGGCCCGGAATTCATTACCCAGATTTGAGCTAAACGTTTCCAGTTTCTAAGCAAGACCTGTTGCAGCTCTTTGTATTGTAATTGCTTAAGATGCCAATATATTTTATACTTGTTAAATATGAGCAGATGATATTAAACAGGGGTTAATTGTTAGCACAAATATTATAAAATCCCGCTACTAGACAACCAAGTCCAATCCAAGGGAATACTTTGCACTAAGCGGCCTTGACCTTAACAATCCAAAACGAGGCTGTAAATTGGTGGACGTCTTCAGACGGACTTCAATCCAGCATTACAGAGAAGACTGTCTGCTTCCTGTTGCTACTTTCTGACAGCCTGTTCTTCTTCCATTCACCGGACTATCTGGCGAAAGTTGTAGGCGTAAGACGAAGGTCTAGATGACAGACCGAGGTCGATAGCCTATGGCCAGGTAAGTTGTAGGCGTATCGCCGCCGACGAATGAGCGTTTCCTCTGTTGTTTGGCCGAGTTCGTCCGAAGATGTTTTCGCTGCGTCTGACGTTATTAATGTCAGATATTCGGCTAAACATTAGTAATAACACAGTGTCAAAAATGATGTGGGACATTAGTCATTTGGGTAGAATGAATTAATCAGGACCGTAGATAATCAAAGATTATCATGGCCCATCCTTACTGTAAAAAAACTAAAATAATAAATCTTTATAAATTAAATGCCGTTCCATTCGATAAGCCTTATTAACTCATAGTCATAAGCATATCACGATAATTTAAACTTTAAGTAAATAATGAAATCACTTGACTTTAGTTCCATCTCCTAGTTCAGCTCTAGTCAGTATTTAAATAAAAGTCAGCTTGTGCCTTGGCAATAATGTGAAATTTAATAAGACATGGTAAATTAAGTTGATAAAATTATTACAATAATATATACGTGTGTAAGGGATTGTGATGTTGAACACAGACTCAACACACTGACGATGTGAGACTGTTTATTGGTATAACTGACACCTATATGTGGTGTAACAATAAAACTAATGTTACATAGAGTGACCAAACCTTATAATTATATTGATGTATATATTGGCTTAGTACACAACATAATACACAAACGCATAGTATTTCAGTTCTCTCATTCTCAACATCATTCATCTACATCTATACGGAATAGTTATAAAAACCCATGATATTAGTCAAACTCACGACATTTGTGATACAACCAATACCTAGTGGTTCTCCCCTATAAGCTCTCCTTCGCGACAACGTCGGCACAATTAACTGAATTAAGTGACCGGTCGCTGTCCACGTCTGCTGTCCATCTGCGTGGCTCAGTCGCAGGCCGGCTTTTAAAGCCTGTCCTGACAAATGACTCGCTACCCCCACGTGCCCCGACAGATGACGCGCTACTGCCACATCCTCATAGCTTCCCCACCAGGAAGGCTACAGTAACCAGAATGTAATAACGGCCGCTCTAACCCTTTGCTAGCCTATACCACTGTACCATTACCACTCTACCACTATGTTATAATGTTACACCTTTACCACAATTCTACACCTTTATACCTGTACTGTAGACTAAGCATGCAACTGATTGACTGAGCGTTGATGGTCACTGGAAAAAACTAAAGGTGCAGACATATTTTTTGGTAAATTGTGCTACTTACCATTTACTGTCTGTGATAATGAAATGTCAATGATATCTCACACTGACTTGTGTCTTGGTGTAGGTGTCATGTGGATTGCTAAGGACAAGTGACACACCTGACAGCCACAAACCATGGGTGAGACAGGGCCACAGCCTAGGCTAGTGCAGGCACTGCACAGCTACAAGGGCCAGAACAATGATGAGGTATGACAGGATTATGTACTTACAGGGTCTTACAGGTCCTTTTCTGGCATATATTAGGCATTCCTGCGTCTTGTTCCAGCTCTGTCTTTAGCATTGTGTTGAGACTGTGCCCATGCGTCAGAAGGTGATGTGGTCCATAAAAGAGGTGTTGCTTTAAAAATCTGTTTTATAAGATGATACGTTTTTTAATAATGTATCAAGTTTTTCTTCAAATGATTGGACTGGTGGAGCATCTACCACAAACTGTGGCAGACTATTCCATACATCTGTACTTCGGTATATTAATGATTTTTTTCTAATGTTTAATCAGCAGGATCTTTCTTTAAGAATTGTAGAATTTGTTGAATATGGAACTGTGGGTGTGCCCATTGCAGTCTTATAGATTGCTGTAGAAATGATACATATTTGCAAATTTGATCTGATTATTATTATTTGGTTATATTTAAATCAGTTGATTTGAATAATTTGATAACTGTTTGTGATTAAAAACATTACGTAAATACAATTGTATAATTAAGATAAAATTAGCTAAATAAAAAAATCAAATAAATGATAGAACTTAACTGAACCGGCGCTGTCAGAATTTAAATTTGTACACAAGATTATGAGTTGTATGACAAAATTAATACCTTTCTCAGGACAATACAGTGAATGGAACACAGGATAAGTTTGCTACGTGTCTGAGTGAGGTTGTCATGTTGCATGTGTCTGTCCCTCCAGCTGTGTCTACGTAAAGGAGACATGATCACAGTGACACAGGCACTGGATGGAGGCTGGTGGGAGGGCACACTACGGGAACAGACTGGCTGGTTCCCAAGCAACTACGTGAAAGAGGTCAAAGGTCAGCTGCTTATTCTCCTTGTTTCCATCTTTATAGGATCGGGTACAATGTCGCCCAATCATTGACTGTTCTTTTCTTTCCAAAGATATCTTCCCGTAGCCCCTTATTCACCTTCCATCCTCCCTGTCCCAGATCTTCCCAAGTGTCTCCTCACTCAGTCCCTTCATCCCAACTTCCCTTGTCCTTTGTGTTGTTCCCTCTGATCTCTGCTGGTTTTCCTGCATTTTTCCTCCTTGCCACATGACCTGTCCGTCTCATCAGTCATCCCAATAATTCTCCTATGCTCCTCCTATTTGACCTCTTCCATCACATCGATCATCCTTCTGCCCACCCTCTTTGCTCATATTAATCTTTGGACCCTATAGTTCACAACCTGCACTTCTGTTGTTGTTCTGTGTTGTACTCTTTTTATCGAGAGCCCGATGCCCTACACCTGAGCTGCTATGCTACTACACCCCACAACAAATTCCTTATGTTTGTCTTGATGTTTAGTTTACATATTATTACATTACAGTGTGATAGCTGATTGAAACAAATGTGTATTGCACCATATTTTCAGTGTTATAATTAGCTGAATGAATACCAGCGTTATGGAATATATTGTTCGTGGCTCCAATATATGGTTATGCTGTAAGAAAGTAACTTACTTTTGAGCATTGGAGCATTCCTTCTGAAACGTACAACATTTCGATTCATCTGGGTCACGTACTGGTTTCAGGCTCAGTGTTTTGCTGAAACCTGAGCCAAGATACCAGTACTTGGGCAAGTCCTGTAGATGGTGGCTTTCTGATGGGTTGAAAGGTCATACGTTTCAAAAGATATGCTCCACAGTAAGTTAGTTTCTTCAAATTTTGTTAGCGTTGTTGTGTTGTGCTTTCAGACAACAGAGCGTCCCTGAAGGCCGGGTCTGACCTGTCCAAGAGTCGGAGAGAAAGTATGATTCACTATCACAGTGTGGTGAGTGAACAGTAGAGACTACAGTACTGTATAAGGAATGTCTAAGTTATATACAGAGAGAAAGTATGATCCACTATCATAGTGTGGTGAGTGAACAGTAGAGACTACAGTACTGCATAAGGAATGTCTTAAGTTATATACAGAGAGAAAGTATGATCCACTATCATAGTGTGGTGAGTGAACAGTAGAGACTACAGTACTGCATAAGGAATGTCTAAGTTATATACAGAGAGAAAGTATGATCCACTATCACAGCGTGGTGAGTGAACAGTAGAGACTACAGTACTGTATAAGGAATGTCTAAGTTATATACAGAGAGAAAGTATGATCCACTATCACAGTGTGGTGAGTGGACAGTAGAGGCTACAGTACTGTATAAGGAATGTCTTAAGTTATATACAGAGAGAAAGTATGATCCACTATCATAGTGTGGTGAGTGGACAGTAGAGGCTACAGTACTGTATAAGGAATGTCTTAAGTTATATACAGAGAGAAAGTATGATCCACTATCACAGTGTGGTGAGTGAACAGTAGAGACTACAGTACTGTATAAGGAATGTCTAAGTTATATACAGAGAGAAAGTATGATCCACTATCATAGTGTGGTGAGTGGACAGTAGAGGCTACAGTACTGTATAAGGAATGTCTTAAGTTATATACAGAGAGAAAGTATGATCCACTATCACAGTGTGGTGAGTGAACAGTAGAGGCTACAGTACTGTATAAGGAATGTCTAAGTTATATACAGAGAGAAAGTATGATCCACTATCATAGTGTGGTGAGTGGACAGTAGAGGCTACAGTACTGTATAAGGAATGTCTAAGTTATATACAGAGAGAAAGTATGATCCACTATCATAGTGTGGTGAGTGGACAGTAGAGACTACAGTACTGTATAAGGAATGTCTTAAGTTATATACAGAGAGAAAGTATGATCCACTATCATAGTGTGGTGAGTGAACAGTAGAGACTACAGTACTGTATAAGGAATGTCTAAGTTATATACAGAGAGAAGTTGCAAAACAGTTGTTAGAACAGTTTTAATTCATAGATATATTTAATTGTTTTTGTAGTGTATGCTAGATTTTTATCAGATACCATAACTGCATGTACATTGGTTCTATATTATGTTATAGTTAGTAATTTTTGAGAAATAGTTGCTCAGTGACCTCTCAACATCCTGGTTGAAATGCCAAAAGGTCTGTTTAGTGTGAATCAGAATCTTAGTATTTACTCAGTTTTCTTTGTTTCTTTTTGCAGGTCTTACAGAATATCATAGAGACTGAAAGGACCTTTGTGAAAGACCTGAAGTCTCTACTACATGCTCATCTGAGACCTCTCAATACTGCGAACATGTAGGTGGTCTTATACTCTTAGCGGGGTGAAATGTCTGAACAAGGACAAGTTGTTTCAGCTGTATATATATATAAATATATATATATATAATAAAAAAATTATATTAAGGATGGGACGAATATACGATTTGTATTCAAAATTTAGAATATTTGATTCAATTCAAACATTTGCAGCTACAGTAGAACCTGTCTTGTAGGGACACCTGTCCGTCCAAGCAAAAGTGTCCCTACATTGCAGGTGTCCCCTCGTCAGAGGGACAGGAATTTGCGACCATTTTTTCCCCGATCTTTATTTACATCCACATACATAAATCACATTTATGCCCACAGATATAAAAATGAAGTGTAATAATATCACACTTAATATTACAGTAGAACCCCTGATTTAAGACTGTTTTGGATTAATTCATAGTAATTAATGTCCATATACCATGTATGCTTTTGATAACAAAACACAATTTTAAAATACAAACTAGAAAATTGTAAAATGAGATGACACATTGACAACAGTTTTTTTGTGTGTGTGACATGTTTCAGTATAAGTTAAATTTTGAATAGTTTTTACAATAATTATAATAAATTATTATTATCTGATTGTTATTTAAAATTTTGTCTGAGGCGCTAAAAAGTGCTGCCACCTCACAGCTTGTGGTAATCACGCCGCGGCTGCCATTTTGTTTATCGTTTCAGCGGGGCAAAACGATCATTTACTTTCTAATCTAACCATGAAAACGTCTTCTTACAGCCGTCAAACTACCTATATTACGTTTGCTGTCACTCGACATAACCAGAAACATGGAGAAAAATAAAATGTGTGGATAGATCGATTGCGAGAGCAGCTGTAAATCACGAGCTGATCCTGCGTGCTTTCTCCGTTCCCAGCATCCATTGTGCTGAAGAGGAAATGGCCGCTGCCAACTAAAAAAAAATTCTTTAAAACTGATCGGGACATCGGAAAACTGTCCGTACGTAGCAGGTTCCACTGTATATAAATGAATATCGCACAAATGTTTACCTTCATGTCCCCCACCACAAAATCTGTCCCGGGAGATCTTTTACTTTCCGACTTAACTATGAAATAGACTACAACCACCTAATTACTCCTCGCAATACTTATATGTATACACAACAGGGGTATTAGTAAACACACTAGGTTACAAAATAAAATCACTAACCATGCTTAACAATTTAACTTAACAAAACAAACTCGCGTAAAACTAGCCGGCAACATGGTGTCATTGCTGTCGGTGGCGGCTACGCATAGCTAACTGTAATATCGGTATTGTGTCAATGGGTCTTTTGTTAGCAGTTAGGGTTTCGGGTAAGTTTAGGATTAGTTGAAGTTAGCTTAGATTTAGTTAGGGTTACAGTTACTTTAGGGTTAGCATAAAACCAGAATTTGTGAAGGTCATTTATTTACCGATGCCTATGATAAACAACAAATTTTACAGTAAGCACCGAGTTCTGTGTATCCACAGTAGGTCATGTCAACGTTTGAGTGAGTTTGTTTTCTTAATTTTATTTTTTACCCCTTCTGTTGTAGCCTGGCAGGGGGTGAGTTCAGCCAACTGAGTGGGAACCTGGAGGAGCTCACCTCCCTACACGAGAGTCTACTGGTGGCCCTCGAAGACTGTGCCAAGTACGTCTGTCTTACTGACACACATCCACCCTCTCTTCTTGTGTCATCTGTCTCAACTGTCTCACCTGTGTCATCTGTCTCACCTGTGTCATCTGTCTCACCTGTGTCATCTGTCTCACCTGTGTCATCTGTCTCACCTCTGTCATCTATCTCACCTGTGTCATCTGTCTCACCTCTGTCGTCTGTCTCACCTGTGTCATCTGTCTCAATTGTGTCATCTGTCTCACTTGTGTCATCTATCTCACCTGTGTCATCTGTCTCACCTGTGTCATCTGTCTCAATTGTGTCATCTGTCTCACTTGTGTCATCTATCTCACCTGTGTCATCTGTCTCACCTGTGTCATCTGTCTCAATTGTGTCATCTGTCTCACCTGTGTCATCTGTCTCACCTGTGTCATCTGTCTCACCTGTGTCATCTGTCTCACCTGTGTCATCTGTCTCACCTGTGTCATCTGTCTCACCTGTGTCATCTGTCTCAATTGTGTCATCTGTCTCACCTGTGTCATCTGTCTCAATTGTGTCATCTGTCTCACCTGTGTCATCTGTCTCAATTGTGTCATCTGTCTCACCTGTGTCATCTGTCTCACCTGTGTCATCTGTCTCACCTGTGTCATCTGTCTCACCTGTGTCATCTGTCTCAATTGTGTCATCTGTCTCACCTGTGTCATCTGTCTCACCTGTGTCATCTGTCTCACCTGTGTCATCTGTCTCACCTGTGTCATCTGTCTCAATTGTGTCATCTGTCTCACCTGTGTCATCTGTCTCAATTGTGTCATCTGTCTCACCTGTGTCATCTGTCTCACCTGTATCATCTGTCTCACCTGTGTCATCTGTCTCACCTGTGTCATCTGTCTCAATTGTGTCATCTGTCTCACCTGTGTCATCTGTCTCAATTGTGTCATCTGTCTCACCTGTGTCATCTGTCTCAATTGTGTCATCTGTCTCACCTGTGTCATCTGTCTCACCTGTGTCATCTGTCTCACCTGTGTCATCTGTCTCACCTGTGTCATCTGTCTCACCTGTGTCATCTGTCTCAATTGTGTCATCTGTCTCACCTGTGTCATCTGCATCACCTGTGTCATCTGCATCACCTGTCTCATCAGTCACATCTCTCATCTGTCCCACCTGTGATTGTTGCTGTAGGGAGCCGTTGCACCAACAGAGGGTGGGAGGGATCTTCCTGAAGACGGCCCCCAGTGTGAGGGGTGTGTACCGTGTGTACTGCAGTAACCACCCCCGCGCTGTCAACGTGGTCCAGACGAAAAAGTGAGTGCGTCAAAACTGGACTTTCTAACGTTAAATTGTGTATCGCTATCAGGTTGTTGAGTTCTCACTGGCAAGGCCATTGGTTTGTGGAGTTAGGACAAATGTATTAAGTTTAATTTATATATTTAGTGCTTATTAGAACATAATTCTGATTTTTTTACATTATTTATTGATTTTAAAGGGACATAGAGATGCAGCAGAATAGCAAGGCCGTTTGTTTGGATAGTAATAGCTACGGTTGAGTTTAATAATAATTGTTTAGTTAATTATTAATTAATATTACTAATTTATGATAATTTAGTAAATACATTGTAATTAGTCTTTTAAAGGTTTAGACTATATATTTATGTAATATAGATAAAGGTAGGTAGGCCACTTTTGGAGGCCTAGGCTCAGGTCATTAGAAACTCCACTGTTTATTTCAATAGTTGTATATGCACTGTCAAGCCATACTTGGGCAGTGTTTGAATATATATTTATATAAAATCAAGATAATTACATACCTTTAACTATGTTATACAAATTTATAGATTTTATTTAAAATAACTACATATTTTAAAAACTATTTATGTGTACTAGTTTATGTTTTCTTATACAAAACGCATGCTTCTGTTATCCGTAATGGATTACGTGGACAGCGACATTAGAAGGTTCCATTAAACACTTCTGGAATGTTGCGTTTCTTCCAGGGATGACCTGAGCAAGTTCATGGAGTCACGGGGAGCTCCTCCCCCCGGGGTCATGACCTTGACCTCCAGCCTGGCGACCCCCTTCACAAGACTAGACAAATACCCACTTCTGTTGAAGGAGTTGGAGCGGCACACTGATGTAAGGATGGGTAGAACATCACCCGTGTACATGTTTATGTGGGGAGCGGTGGTCACGCGGTAGAGTGCCGGACTGTCAATCGAGGGGACGGTGATTCAATCCCGCCTACCGCCGTTTCGAAACTTAGGCAATTTCGTTCACCCCACATTTGCCTGTGTCTTTCGGAAGAGACACTAAAAGCCGGTGGTCCCTTCTATCTGGTGTCTGCATTTGCCCAAGTTTGGGCTGTTTGGAGGAAACCACCTAAGAACTAAGAACCATTCTGTAGAGCTGTGTTGACTAATGCACAGAACTCTCTGGCAAAGCTGCTCCTGAGTGTCTGAGGCATTTCTTTGACATGTGTTCTGAGTATAGTAGTTCTTCTTCGCCTTTTCCCACTAGGTTCGGTCAGCGGCCCAAATTCTTGATTTCCAGAATATTCTGTCCTGGGCATCCTCTGGGGGGATCCTGCATGTCCCTTTCGGACGCAATCCATCCATCTCCCTCTTTGTCTTTTTCAAGGCACTATCATGTCAACAATTGCACTCAGTTTGTTGTTTTCCTCCATTCTCTTCATATGTCCATACCAGCGTAGTCTCATTTCTCTGACTTTCTCTTTGATACTATTCACTTCTAGCTCCTTTCTGATGTCCACACTCTTTACTTTGTCTCAGTGTAACACCTTTAATTATTTTTAAATTAATTATTAAAACTGCTCCTGAGTGGCTGAATTATTTGCATGACGTGTTTTATAACATAAATTTCTGTGCAATATATTCGGTAATTTTGCTAATTGTGAAATTTCAGAATACAATATATATAATGTTCTTATTGATCAAATGTGTTACTGCAGCCACAACCAAGAGTTGGTGGAGTCAGTGTTCATGTCAAGTCACTGGGAATACAGTATTCGGTGATCACAGCATCTGAGGGCTGTAGCACTGAAAGTGTTAAAGGTCTGACAGTTCCTAACACAAAGCATTTTCTCAGACTGAATGTGAACCATAATATTTGTGATATGCAATATGTAGATTCATAGAGAAAGAGAAGATAACATCACCACTCGTAGTTGGTTACATAACCTTAGAGGTTTTAAAAGATTGTGTCAAGGTAATGAATTTAGCTCTGGATAAAATAAATATTGCTGTTATTAATATCAATGTGTTGTCTTGCAGGAGAGTCACATTGACCGCGGAGACACACAGAGAGCTATATGTGTGTATAAAGACATAGCTGTGAGTACACTGACAAATGACATTTGTGTATTGTTTGACGTGTGGCTGAATGCTTCCCATATAATGCAAGGTGGAGTTGTAGAAACCACTACACATATAAATAGATACATCACTTAGATAAATACTTAACTGTCTATATAAGATCATGTCTCGTTTATCTGCACACTTTCGTTCCCATGGTTTTTGGTTGGATAGATGTGTAGAGAGTGATGATCGCGTGGTACAGCGCCGGATTGTCAGTCGAGGGGATGGTGATTTAATTCCACCTACCGCCTTTTTCAAAACTTAGGTAATTTCATTCACCCCACATTTGCCTGTATCTTTCAGAAGAGACACAAAAAGCCGGTGGTCCCTTCTATCTGGTGTCTATGCCAGGGGAAGTAAAAGATCCCACACAGGGGGTAAATGTGTACCCTGTAGTGGACTCACTAATTCTAGAGAAGGACAACTCCTGCGTTAGCCCAAGTTTGGGCTGTTTGGAGGAAACCACCTGAGATAAATGAAACATGCGGTGGTATCAACATATCAAGACGGTTCACACAGAAAACTTTAGGACCACAAAACTGGATTATATTGAAGACCACATGAATAAGACAACGTACAACGGATAAAACGCTGTATGATATGCTGTGGATGTAAAATTATATATTATCCAGTAAAATGTAGGTAAAATTGGTCTGTTGTTACTGTCGGCATTTGTATGTTTATATTGAATACAAATTTGATGTTATATACATGTTGGATTTTCTCTGCCAGTCATGTGACCAGTCATGTGACTAGTGTGTACGTTGTAGACTGTATCAATGGAGGTGAGAAAGTTGAAAGAACTGGAGTATGACATCATGGGATGTGACATCAGCGGCTGGGAGGGGGAGGTAGGTCACATGATGCAGTGTCACATGACCATCTCACAGATATTCGCTTCATTGTGATTACGTGCAGAGCTGCTGCGAATATGTTTATTTTGTGCTTGAGTAAAAGTTCAAGTAACAAGAAAAAAAATTTCTCTCAGGATCTGCATGAA
Organism: Oasisia sp. SBJ-2009; assembly: GCA_964017155.1. Lineage (NCBI taxonomy): Eukaryota > Metazoa > Annelida > Polychaeta > Sabellida > Siboglinidae > Oasisia > Oasisia sp. SBJ-2009. The sequence goes on along the minus strand of OZ024867.1, from coordinate 19,340,432 downwards.
ATGTACACAGTGACTAAGAACATCCTTGGAAAACCGTAAGGCAGATTAACTCCAAATATGGAGGACATGTACTTAAAAACAAGCTGTCACGAGGGATTTTGTATATGCACCTTAGTTTCCATTTTATCTTCATGCACCCAACCTAAAAAAATATTATATATATATATAAATATAAGTATATATTGTATAGTTAATGCACATTCTTCTTGATAGTTTGTAGATACATGTATGTACAATACATCTAGCCTGTTTAGCATGTTGTAGCACCATGCATTTTATAAAAACAAAATAAATGTCTCCCATTTCCAGGGTACATGTGTCCAAAAATAAAAATTCCACTTGTTATATATGTATTTTGACCCACATAGATAATTCCACCAAGTTTTAGTTCTCTAGCATAAAAAAGTTGAAGCACTTGTCCCCTTAGAATACTTTAAAAGTTAATCTGAAGTACAAGTGGTTATACTTGAAAGTAACCAGTGAAGTAGATTGATCAGGCATGTACTGTAAAGTTGTTACATCCACTGGTTGTACACAAGACATTGCGGGTCATTTTCACAAAGCCTATTAAAACTGGCATTGTTACATTTGAATGATAATGGAATTAGTGCCCAAAAAAATCCAACACGGTAAAAAATTACCGACAATGTGTTAAACCACCACCCTGATACATTAATATTTTGACTGTTAACATGCTCATGTCAGATAAATGTGCCCAAAAATATAATAACACAGAAATTTCATGTGGACTTTGTTAATTTATTGGACATAGATCTTTCTCTCTGTCAACATTTCTGTATTTTGAACTTATTGACTTGAATACATGATTTCGGCCCAATAAAAACTACGACATTAAATACCGTTACCTCTTTGACGCATCTGGGAAAATTAACAATTGAAAAAGCAAAACTACTACTGTTGGGTCTTATTTTAAAATGCGTTGCAGTTTTATAGATCAGATGTGTAGGAACTAAATGAACATAGAAAGAGGCTAATAGAACTGTGCACCTGGGATGAGATGCATGTGCCCAAAGTTAACGTATTTCAGGTAAGTCCATATGCTGATACATGAGTGTCATCCAATGTCCACAGCCGCTGTCAACTCTGGGCGAAGTGCTGCATCTGTCACATGTCCAAGTGCAGTGTGACAACACGGAGTCACGTGACCGTCTCCTGCTTCTATTCCCAGGCCTCCTGGTCATTCTATCGGTCAGTCCCCGCCTCAGTGGATACACCTACCAGGTCAGTTGAGTTGACACAAGGCTCGTTTTGCCACTCCAATTATTTCGCCAGTCAAATTTTCGCCAGTCAAATTTTTTGCCGGTTTCATATAGAATATTGACTCAGTGGAAAAATAACCCCCGGGTCACTTTTCCATATATTTTCTGTTATAGAAGAATCACCCACCCTATAGGAAAATGACCCACCCCATATTTTATCGATATATATATTTGAAATATATTTGTAGGGGTGGTTCATATTTCTATGGTATAGCATATTGACCGGTGGTCCAATATACATAAGAAAATTTAAACTTCACCAAGTTGGATGGTTATGGGCTTGTAGATTTATCATACAAACATCACAGTGAAATGCTTTTTTGATAATGAAAAAGTTTGTTTTGTGTGATTCTAGGTATGGGGGTAATATTTCTATAATATAGCCACACAGTATACTGACCAGTGGCTCATTATTCCCAGAAAGTTGAAGTATTGCTAACAGAGTTGGTTACTTACAGGCTTGTAGATTTGTCAAACAAATATCACTGTGAAATATCTATTTGGTAATAACAAAAAAGGTAGTTTTGGGTGGCTGTAGGGGTGGGTGGTTCATATTTCTATGGCATAGTATATTCACCCGTGGCTAGAAACATAGAAAACAACTCTACCCCCACCTAAACATATTTCTTTTGTTGTAATCATATGGACATTTACCGTGATGCTTGTATGGTTCATACTCAGACCCATAACCGCACCAAACTGGATTTTTGTATAATGTATTGTGAGCATGGGTTTACGCATCCTTTGTAATGTTTCACAGATAAGTTGATGTGTTTGACTGACCAAGTCTGCCAGGACGTAAAGCGTACAACCTTTTGAGCAGTGTTGAGAGCAGGATATATGAGATGTATACATGTGAAAACTTACCGGTGCTTGACCTGAGTGACCCTGTCTCATGTCTCACTCAGTGTGTGTCTGTTGCCAGGGTAAACTCCCTACTAGTGGCCTCACTGTGAAGTCTCTGTCTCATGTCTCACTCAGTGTGTGTCTGTTGCCAGGGTAAACTCCCTACCAGTGGCCTCACTGTGAAGTCTCTGTCTCATGTCTCACTCAGTGTGTGTCTGTTGCCAGGGTAAACTCCCTACCAGTGGCCTCACTGTGAAGTCTCTGTCTCATGTCTCACTCAGTGTGTGTCTGTTGCCAGGGTAAACTCCCTACTAGTGGCCTCACTGTGAAGTCTCTGTCTCATGTCTCACTCAGTGTCTGTCTGTTGCCAGGGTAAACTCCCTACTAGTGGCCTCACTGTGAAGTCTCTGTCTCATGTCTCACTCAGTGTCTGTCTGTTGCCAGGGTAAACTCCCAACTAGTGGCCTCACTGTGAAGTCTCTGGAAGACACGGATACTTTCACCAACGCCTTCGAACTGTCAGGTCTGTGCTTACTTGACCCACCCCTGTCACACGGGGTACCAAGGCTCCTAAATATCTAGATTATTATTTTATGTTGATATACAGTCACTAGTTTCTACTATCTTTTTATATTGCTATTTGTATCACTTCCAATTTTTTGTATGCCAAGTTGTTTAAGAACATTTATCTCTTCAATACTGCATAGATCTTTGTCTTAAATCAGTAATGACTTTCTGGTTTGTTTTCATGCCCATTTGAGACAGATCATGTCGTGTCATTATTGTATCATTACATTACAAGTAACAACATGACATGTCATATTATTGTTGTATCATTACATTACAACAGATCATGTCATGTTATATCATTGCATTACAACAGATCATGTCATATTATAATTGTGTCATTACAGGCAGCATGGTAGATCAACGAATCGTATCATGTCTGACAAGTCAAATTCGGGCTGAATGGATAGAGTTGCTACGACAACAGGCAAAACTTGGGCCAACGCGACGCATTTCTGTCAAGCCCCAAAGTTTGCAGGTTTGTTTTAAAGGTCTAAGATATCACCGTAAACAAATACATAACGCTACACCCTATTTGTAAAACGTATCATATTTCTAAAATAAAATCATGTTTAAAGTTTCAATGCATTTTAATATCATATTAAAATGCAAATTGAACAAACTTAAAAACTAATTGACAATGTACTGAAAACGGATTTTGTTTTATGGGTTGTCTCAGACTCACAATATCTGAAGAATAAACAATTAAAGAATAATCCATTTAAACCAGTGGGCACATTTCTATATTAACTTATTAGTATAGTATACAGTTAGCATAATTATTAATAATGTAAGATTAGCCGAGCACATGTTTGGTGCAGGATACAATTTTTGCTAGTCAAAAAATGTGTGTGTGACATCATAATATTATGTTCTGTAATACACAAACATCTGTGCTTACACAAGTTTGACACTCATTTTTAAAATGTAATTGACAAAATAATAAAATTAACTTCTTTGCATCTAAGATTTCTACCCGTCCAAAACCAACTGTGCCAGGCCAAATGATGGGTGTGTAGATAAACTATGACTGAGTAATTATATGGAATAGATATCGTGTTGTACGATAACTTTCCATTTACCTTTATAGAAATATGCGTTATCACTATTGTTATCACTACATGTTGTTGTCACTGTCTTTATTATTATGTATTATTAATCTGATTTATTTTGTATTGCTATCACTGCAATACAGCTGGTATTAATGTTTTGTTTCTAATTTCACAACTAACAATCCTTTAAATAATATAATTTAACCTGTAAATATATATATATATATATATATGTATATATTTATATATATATATATATATATATATATGCCATATATATACATATATATGTATACATTATGTCATATATATATATATATATAAATTATATATTATACATGTATATATGCCATATATATATATATATATATATATATATATATATATATATATATATGACACACGTATAAATTATGTCATATATATATATATATATATGACAATTTATACACAGCATATTTTATACAGTTTTTATCACATCATATATTATTTATTATTAATTACTATCATTATTATTTAATCAGTATACACAGATGTATCATCATAAAATTTAGCAATTTACACATGTGCGCACACACACACACACCTGTGAATGGATTGGCTGTCCCAGATTTGTTGCTGTTAAAATAAAGTTCTATCATCACTGTATATTGTTGACACTGCCTGTTGTTGTCACCGTGTCACTGTTGTTGCCAAGGTGACCAGTGCCCAGCCCAGCATCAGCACCCTGTCCCACGCCCAGACGGCGTACGCGGTGCACCAGCCCTACAGGTCCCGTCACACCCCGTGGTCCATGTCCTGTCTGCGCCCCTGTCCACCCCTGCGCCCCAGCCTCTGTCACAAGGACGAGGGTCAGCGCAGCCCTCGGACGGGACGCCGCATCCTGGGGGGAGGCCGGAGGAAGGCTGGTGAGTGGGGAAGAGGGGAAGACGCCTGGGATGAATATAAGTGTGTGTTGAATTATTTAGCACCGCATTTATCCAGTCATGTCCTATGGTGCTGTGCAATATGTTATATAAGAAAATGTGCAGTGGAAATGAACAGAAGCAGTCAACATGATACACATAATATAGAGAGTTATATCAATTAGATTAATAATTTATTTAATTAATGACAATAAATATGTTGTTTTATTAAATAAAAAACAAAGATATAATAGTTTAAGTAGCAGTGGGGTTTATTTAATATTGGGAAGAAAGCTGTATATTGCTGTTAAATTGTGCATTGATATTGAGAAGAAAGCTGTATAGAAAGCTGTACATTGTTGTACAATACATTCTACAAGAAGAAAATGTGCAGTGGAAATTAACAGAAGCATTCAACATAATACACACAATGTAAAAAGTTATATAAATTAGATAAATAATAATAGTTTAAGTAACAGTGGGGTTTATTTGATATTGGGAAGAAAGCTGTATATATGAATTAGATTAAAAAAGTTGAAATGTCGTTAATGCTAGAATTAAATGAATTGTAAAAATAGGATTTAAAAGCAATTTATATTGTGGATTGGGAGTTGAGAACTCCTGGGTTTCATGCTGCTAGGGTTGAACCTTACAAGGGTTGAACCTTGCTGATGTTGAACTTTGCTGAGTTTGAACCTTGCGAGGGTTGTACACTGCACAAGTAATTTAGTTTGTTATATTTGGGGATTGGGTGTCGGTATGATATGTCAATGTTTTCAGGTTATCACTAACAAGGAAGTTGTCTATGGTAACTTAGGGGATCAGTGACTGTTTGTGTCTGTTTGTGTATCAGCAGGGAATTAGTGTAAGACTAATAACTATTATTTTGTGCTATGTGAGGGTTTGTATGTTTTCTAACTTGTGTTGGTTGTGTTGTGTTATAGTCCTAATAATACAGCGATCTTGAATAGTTAACAACAGTAGTTCATTTATCATGTAAAATGTCATTTAACTACCTAGTGTACATCTCTAACAGAGTTTGATATGCATAATTGCATATGTCCACTTTTGGAATGCATAGAATAATATATTATCTAGTTTTTTTGTGCCAGCTAAGATGTTCTTGTAATGAAACCAAGCAAAGTGTAGACATAAATAAGGTCAAATTACAAAATTGTTATAGAAAGAATTACAATATATTAGTAATTATCTGCTGTTTATATGTGTGAATGTTGTTTTGATACAGAACGCTCACATTCTGAGGACGAACCTATAAAATACAAGAAAAGTCAGTGATGCATGACTATTATATGTTCTTGTGAATTACACGTTTTTTCATGCATCAAGTTTCATTTCCTTTGCCCTTCTATTGTTGCATGGCATTTTTCTTGTTTGTCTTTTTAAATATTTATTTTTTTATCAACCAATTTATTGTTTTTCTTTCAATACCCTGCTTGAATTTTCCACTTTCATAAAGTGGAAGAGGGGAAATTCACAAATGCTGCACCTTTGTATCTTTTATCATAATGTTCCCGCTGTTCAACCCCCTTAATTCCTCTAATTATATTTTAGAATCGCATGTAATGAATGGCTTGATGAACAATTGACCAACACGATAACATCATTAAGTGTTTGTTTAGAAAGACAAGAAATAAGTATGTTTTTACATAAATTAATAACTTATGCCAGTGTCATCATCAGTAACCTTCATTCTGTTGCATGTTCACATCTAAAAGTTGTAAGATGCATGCATTTTAATAAGTTATACAAAGGACTCTGACAATCAGATTAATCCAAGCATGACGCTTGTAGCACTAGATGTATTTTAGTTGTTGTGGTCATTTGATTATCATAATAACAGTTCTGTCCGATTTAGATAAAAAGATATACTCTGTTTTCAACATTATGACCCCAAGCAAGTCTATACATTTTGCGTTATCTATTATTTTTGCCTTTCATTTAAATAATAAAAACAAATTCAAAAGACTGCTAATGCTAATTAAACATTAATAGTTATTATATTTTTAACCAAATAAAATCACACCCTGCCTTGTTATGATAACAATTGTGGAACTACATATACATAATTATAAGTTTTACATTGGGCAGAAATGGGTAAAATACGAACCAAATTGCATGTATTTGTGAGTCAGGCAATTCATGTTACATGTCATGAATTCTGAGGTTGTTCGCTGTAAAATGGATTTCATACATTTCTTCTGAAACCGTATGTGAAAGTAAGTTATTATATTTAACGTCTGTACATGTTTGGACTGTATGTATATTTATGTGTTTTATTTATTACTTCAGGTACACTAAGAATAACATGTACTGTCACTTTGAAGCATCAATATCTGATGCTAATAATTTAGTCTAGTTACTTATTCAATAATATCTTATTGCCTTGTTTTTATTCTGTTTCATTCATCTTAGCTTGGTTTTGTTATATTCAGTTTTATTCAGCAACATTTTAGCAATATCTTATCATTAATATTTTGTGAGATATAGTTCATTGTAAGCATTGCTGCTTTTTACTTTGGATTTCAATATAAATTATTATTAAGTCACACCAAAGACATGTAACTTTAATTATTTTGACTTGTGAATAGGACTATGTTACTATATACCTTGATGTCTTTATTAACAATTGCTTGATAAACAACAAATGTTTGTCAAATGTGTCAAAGTGAAAACTAGCCCATGTCTTTGTATGTCTATGCAAAGAACAAAATATAAGTACACTGATTTGTTTCTGTAATAATACAACTAGTTATAATGTCTACGAATGCAAGTACCTTTTGTCATTTCTTTTTTTCTTTTTTATTGAATAATTAACATAATTAGTTACTATAATTGCTGTGTTGGAGGTACATGTACACAGCATGCCAATTTGTAAAGGTATTACAAAATAAAATGTACCCATGTATTTGATGAATAAACATAATATATGCATTTATTATGTGGGTTAGCATGGTGACCTATGACAAAATGGAGGTGTCATTGTAGACTGAGTGTATTTTGCAGCTGGTGGTGTGGTATTCAGATACAACGGCAAAACGCAAATGGTTTAAAGTTAATAATATTCATAACAGTATCTGGTGTGATAACATGCCATCCTTTTAGTAGTCGTAAGAATGCCACTCATACATTATAAACAAATATGTTTAAATATTGTAGCCTAGTAGAGTTCAGGGGACTAGTATCAGGGTTAGTCACAGCTGTGATGATGGATCGTGTTGTGGAGTCACCTTCCTCTCATTTAAATATTATTTATAAGTAATAAACAAATGTCATCCATTTGGCCTTTTTCATATCTATATCTATCTGTGTTGTTGCTTGCATGAATGTTTGCTTTTGTCATGGTCACTGTTAAACAAAACCTAACTCATGTCACATTCTCTCTTGCCACGTGACAGTTGGTGACTCCAAAACATTAGAGGACGACGCATATATTCTGAAAGTCATCGAGGCATACTGCACAAGTGCCCGGGCAAGGCAGACTGTCAACTCATGTGAGTATATGTCACCATGTTGACATTGTGTCATTCCACATGAACAAAGCATGGAAGTAATAGTCTAAACATTCTCACTTGTCTAGTGAAGTGTAGAATATCGGCTAACCATTTGGACATTTATTCTCATTCATTCTCAACGGGTATAGCATGCAGAAGTTGAGATTAGTAAAATCAACAAATGTGTATTTGCATAGAGATTGACTTGGTATTCTTACAGAAAACTATTCCTGTTGATATTAGAATAAACCAATTTACAGTAATTTGTAAGTACAATGCATTTATAATTACAAAGTGTTTAAATTAATATAATAATAATAATGATATCAGTATATATATATATAAATATATATACCGGTATATATAATAATGACTTCTTCACTGGGTCTTATTGAAAAAGGTCCTTTATTTATACAATACCTATATCATTATATTATTATAAAAAATACCTCACTTTCATTTGCATTTTTGTGATGGCACTTATGATAAAATTCCAAGATAGCATACATTGTGCTTCTTAGTCTTAAGGAATATCTGAGATAATGTGACATGTTAACATTAATATCTGAGATATGTGTCGTGTTAATAATGAACAATAATATCTGAGACAATGCAACGTGTTAACATTAATATATGAGATATGTGTCGTGTTAATAATAAACAATAATATCTAAAATAATGTGATGTGTTAACGCTAAGCAGTAGTATCCGAGATAATATGTCGTTTTAACTGTAAGTAGTAATATCTGAGATAATATGTCATGTTAACTGTAAGTAGTTAGTAGTAATATCTGAGATAACATGTGTTAACACAGTTAAGCAGTAACTAACCTTCTCCTCTCTCCACTGCCATTACTCTGTATCAGTGGATTTGACAAAGATCCGCCAGAACTGGAACACGTGTGGTAGGTGTCACGCTGAAATGTTAGTGTCAGACAAGTTCAATGTCGGCATGTGATTAGACACTTCTTCTTTGCACTTCTCCCTTTCATTTCAGGCATGTTATTTTGTTACACTTTCAGTTAATATCATGGCATGTCTTCTATTACCCCTTGGAATGTTTAGGTGACAATGACGATTTTATTTGTTGTGCGACATTACGTCTATTCAGCAGATGGACAGAATACTGCTATGTACTAGACATAATTAATTAATTGTTTTGTTGTCAAGTTTACTTGCAATGAAGGGGAGCTCTTACATTAGCACAAGTTTACATATTTTGTGAACAGAGCTAAATAAACTATGTATCTAGTGAATCCTTCGAAATGTAGTGACAACTTGTTGTTAGTGTTATTGTCCACACTATAGCTAGCTTCATTTCTTGTATCAGTAGGGCTGAGTAGGTGTGCATCTACATCATCTCTTGTGTTCGGAAGCGTTTGTGAACTGTACATCTCTCTTTGATACGCATGATTTGTCTTTTCAGTTTCTAGTTTTTAGTTGCCTGTATTTCTTGTCGACTGTAGACATGCTCATGAAGGCATCATTTTCAGCTTGCAAAATGATCTTTCCTAAATGTTGTCATTGATCATTATACTACCATTTTATTTGCTGTACGTTATTTTTAGTGTTGCTGTCTCAATTATTTTAGCCTTGGACAAGTGAATTTAATTTGTTTAGATTTATATTTTTTGGGTAATATTAAAAAAATAGACGTGCATTTTAAAACAGTCAAACGCATATGTTTACTTTGAATACATAACCCTGGCAAATTTTTGTCATTTTGTAAGATTAAACTTAACAGTGTTTTTTAATGTATTTACAATTAAAACTGTGTCAGTTGTATATTTAATAAACTATACATTAGACATTAGGTAGTTTTATACCAATTACTGGTTTAGTCAGAACCGCCAAACTATCCAGTTATTTGTTTGACTGGATTATTGCAGTATTTTTAGAAGTTATCACCTCATTTAAATTCTCCATTATGCACAACATATGTATATTTTACGTGTGTATATATATATGTATATATATATATATATATGTATATACATATATATATATATACATAAATTGAATTAATTATTGTCCACAGATTATTGTCCTCAGTGGCATGTTATTGCATAATACACACACATGTATATATATATTATATATATATATATATTATACGTGTGCATGTATATGTTGCCCACGTGGCAATTAACAGTGTTGGTATCAAAGAAACAATCAGTCCGACATTACCAATGCTATCTTGAAGTCAACGTACAATACAACTATCCATGAATCTGATCACATGACACATGATAGGTTACATTGTGTCTGTGTTTGCAGTGCTTCTGGACAGTCCACAGATACTTATAGCGGAGGAGGAGAAGATTATTGTGGAGGAGATGAAAGGAACAGAAACAGTCGTAGAAGAAAAGTAAGTCTAAGATTACTGGACATTGTTTGGATCAAAACATTTAATTATCCCCCAACCAAAATGGCACCATATTTGACATCAGCAGTACCGACAACACTGAATGTTTGTGTGCTTGCATGTATGGGTTACTGTCTTACTTTTAATGATACACCTGATGAAATTGCAGAATAATGACTTTCAGCTTACTACTTCTTTGTGATTTACTCATTATTTACAGTTATTAATTTATTTGATACTTCTAATCAACATCAGAGCATTGCTGGTAATAAAATGGGCAAAATTAGAAGTTGAATTGTGATGTGATCTGAAAAAAAAATTCTTTCCCCACCAGGTCGCTAGTGGACACTGTGTACTCATTGAAGGACCAAGTTCACGACCTTAAACAGGTACAATTACTGGGACCATTTCACTAACAGTGTTAAGAGCTCTTAAACCAAATCTTGCTAAATCTTGATCCTTAATTGTGATCTTGAATATCTGATAACTGTTACCCCGTGATGGACCTGTCGAACATTGTCATTGATGTGCCATAGAAACAGTGTCCACGATTGTATGGAAATGGATATTAACGTTTAAAAAAAATATTAGGAAACAACAATTTTTTTAAGGATGACTTTTCCTTAAGAGTTCTTTATCTTAGTGAAGTGGTCCCCTGATATATCAGTGTGTTATGCCAGTAGCGTGTCTTGGCCAGAGATGGAGTGTATTTAACCCAGTCAGCATCACCACTACGGCCCTCCATTCCCTCTTGTGTCCCAGTTTGTAAGTCACTTTTAACAAGTTCTGTGGTTAATTGTGATGTCTGTTATAAGACATTAGTAAATAAACACATTGCGTGTTGGATTGACTAACAACACTTGTTCATTTCTATTTTGAACTTTGAACTTGAAGTTACTGCTATACTATGTGTTGAA
>OZ024867.1:19319588-19328788 GCA_964017155.1 Oasisia sp. SBJ-2009 | reverse complement strand
TTGCCTCAAAGTAGGTTGTACTGGGCGAATGATAACATTCTTCATTACTGTTAAAGAGATGGCATTCTATATATATATATATATATATATATATATATATATATATATATATATATATATATATATATATATATATATATATATATATATAATTTGTAATATAATGCTATTATATAACACATAATTCATTAAAATATAATGGAATAGTCTAAAGTTATTTATTTTTATCGTTAAATAAATAACATGGAAATCCCCTAAAATATACATACGGTCTCAAATCGTTATTACTATCTGCGCTACGTACATTGCTACGTCTATGACAGTAGGAGTGTGGACAATTCAATATATAATCGGACAGTCAAGTCAAGAAAGCTGATTTTCCTAGTTTTATATAACAGAAACAGAGCTCATTCGAAACAAATTTCTTAATTACACAACTAGCAATGTTCGACTTACTTCTACGTTTCGAACACCATCGGCGGCCTTCTTCAGGAACTGAATGTTCAGTGTTCACTGCTCGCTAGATGGCGTGGTGAGCAGACGGTCCCCGCGTGACTTAGTCTTAGAAACAGAGCTGATGATATCGTTTTTTATCAGCTATTCGTTGTACGTATAGCTGCCATCTAAGTGAATTTCTGGCATCCATCCATACAACTATACTAGTAAAACAAGTACCATGATAAAACGTTTTATTACTTTACTAACAACACTTTCAGAATCGCCTTAGTTTGTATTCTTCAGCCGGAAACTACAACTGTCATTAGTCGCTAGAATACAATGATTATGTCCTGTCCCCAATCAGCTCCAGAAGCGCGGAGTCTCGCCATGTATCTCGACGGGAGTGTCGGCCATCTTATTGTCATGTATCGTGACACACCTGATTGCCACGGGAGTGTCGGCCATCTTATTGTCATGTATCGTGACACAAGTGATTGCCACGGGAGTGGCGGCCATCTTATTGTCGTGTATCGTGACATAAGTGATTGTCACGGGAGTGTTGGCCGTCTTATTGTCGTGTATCGTGACACGCGTGATTGCCACGGGAGTATCGGTCATCTTATTGTCATGTATCGTGACACACGTGCCCCCCCCCCCCAACGGGCGTGTCGGCCGTCTTGTTGTCATGTATGGCGACATATGTGATTGCCACGGGAGTGTCGGGCATTTTAATGTCATGTATCGTGACAAGCGTGATTGCCACGGGAGTGTCGGGCATTTTATTGTCATGTATCGCGACATACGTTATTGCCACGGGAGTGTCGGGCGTCTTATTTTCATATATCGCGACATACGTGATTGTCACGGGAGTGTCGGCCATCTTATTTCCTTGCCACACACACACACCACACACACACACACACACCACACACACACACACACACACACACACACACACACACACACACACACACACACACACACACACACATACTCACAACCACACACACAAACACACAAACACACAACACACACACACACACACACACACACACACACACACACACACACACACACACACACACACACATACACACACTTTTTAGTGACACATGACTCAGTCGTTTAAAATTGAATAGCTATGATCATTAAACAAGTTATTCACATCGCTTTATTAATTGTTATTATTTGCTAACAATAATATCCAGTTTTTGAGGCGAATTTCCCGTACCATGGAAAACATGAATTAGCAGGTTGGTGCCCATAAGTCATAAATATTGTCGTGCATTTATTGCCAAAACGACTGTGTGATGTAAATTTGCCCATACAAATCGTCTAAATAACTAAATAAAATAATATAATTGCAGAGCGTCAAAATTGTATGAAGTAATTAGTGTATCGACGTGTATTCAATGAAAATAGCGCCAACCGGACGCGCATGCACATTACCATCATTCGATTTCTGCTCTGGCAATAAGAAAGTTTTCTTTTCTTATTGCCAGAGCTGCTCTGAGATTTGCCCTGAAAATCCTCTAGGGGCGCATCGGTTTCTGCTCTGGCAATAAGAATTAGTTCAGCCCTTATTGCTTTGTTTAATGCAAATTACCCAGTCAGTAACACGGTTGCATTACAACCGTGGCGAGAATACTCCATTCTCAATTGTTACACCACGTTTCTTCTCTTCCAGCACGTGACAACATGACACGTGACAACATGACACGTGACAACATGACACGTGACAACATGACACGTGACAACAACAACAAAGATAGCTATGTCGGTAAGTGTCACGTACTCTTTAGGTCATTTCACGTACTCTATTAGTAATTTCACATGCTGTATAAGTCATTCCAACGAATTGTATTTTAGTATCGGTGTCGCATATTAAAATCATACAAATGGCTAATTCGAGCTGCGCATGCGTCCGTGAAATGAGTGGCGATTATTTGCAGAAAATATAATAAATTGCACCCGCTGATTATATTACATTGTATGCAAATATGTTCACTTTCACATCAACGTATTTTGACTCTCCATAATATCTCAACATGGTTCTAATTAACAACAAATTATGTTAAATACATAGCGTTAGTGATAAGCATCTCACAAGTACTTGCTTCATATGTTTAATATTTCGGCCCTAGACATCGGCAATCGACAATGAAAGAATAAAAACATATACGAAAGCAATATTGAATGAGTTGGTGAGGCTTGATGACAACGTACACTAACAACACCAAAACTATGTGTCGACTCTAATTTGTATCCCGCTATTTTGTTACCAGAATTGTGTAATATCGACAAGAAATACGTGATTGTCACGGGAGTGTCGGCCATCTTATTGTCTTGCTTTTTTAATTCCTGTCTGCATACAAAATATGTTTTATCAAAAAATAGTCAATATAATAGTAATTTATTATATGTTTTCTAGTAGATATGTATATTATTATATGTGTCAGAAGGAAGTTTTCATTACATACAATTTGTTATGTTCATTTAATTTAAACGAATATTTATTTCGTTTTCAATATTAAACAAATCAAATTGATAACTTGAAGCCCTGTGACAGTTGTGTAATTGTCCTCGTGCCATGTAGTTATATGTTTATATAAGTAGTGAGGGCTCTTAATGTAATACATTTTCTCATTTGGACAAAAGCATGACATTTGGCACAGATGACCTCCATGCCATACTATTTCAGCATTTTGATGGAAGCAACCTGAGATTTTGATGCTTCCACCATTGCTGCCATCGAAAATAAAAAACTTGCTTTTCCATATTTCATGAACAGTTTCATATAAAACATTAACGTTAGGTTTAATGTATACATATCCGGGTATTATAATTTCAAATATGGTATATTTGGACTTATCCGACATTCACATCCGCCATTTTTAAAGATGGCGGCAGTATTAACTAATGTTGCTATATCTGATAAAGTATGATACTTAGAGTCGTTATTTTGGCATCAGTGTATAGACAAATGGATAGCGATTTCAAATTTATCAAACATTTCACATCTGACCTTAATTTGACCTTCACAACCGCCATTTAATAAAATGGCGGCTGTAAAATCGAATTGTTTATATATCTTTAAAACGAGATATTTGGAGGGATGCTATACGAACACTTTTTCAATATATACATATATTGGGTAGATATTTTAAATATTTTACTTCTTCAACTTGACCGACATTCACATCCGCCATTTTTAAAGATGGCGGCCGTATTAATTAATGTTGCTATATTTTATCAAACATGGCACGTAAAGTCTTAATTTTGGTATGAATGTATAGGTACGATTTCAAATTCGTCAAACATTTTACACCTGACCTTAATGTGACCTTCACAACCGCCATTTAATAAAATGGCGCATGTAAAATCGAATTGCTTACATATATTTTAAACAATTTATTTGGAGGGATGTTATATGGACAGTTTTGTCAAAATATACGTATGTTAGGGTAGCTATTTTAAATATTTTACTTTTTGACCTTGACCGACATTTACATTAGCCATTTTCCAAGATGGTGGCCCTCAAAGCTAATGTCGCTATATCCTGTGAACTTTACCACCTAGAATCGATATCAAAGCTACATGTACAGCGCAAGTGGTGCTGACTCTGTCATGGAATATGATGTAGGCAATGCATATCACATTATGATAATTATAAAGTTAAAACATAAATTATATATAATGTTGTGGTAGAACACATGAAGTTTAATTCAAATCGGTGTAAAGAATAGCCTTCAAATCATAACGTAGGGCGTAACATCAGTCACAGATGTCCGTATTTGTAGCATCGCTTACACTCCATCGTTGTTGATGCACCCGCCTTCACAGTTACACAGAATAGTGCACTTGATTCCTGCTCTGGCACATTTACAGTTTCCTCTGCACACCTTTCCACATCCACAGTGGTGGAGGAGAGCACACGCTTTGCTGGCGTCGTCTAGAACAGTCCAGAATGGCACCCATAATTTTGTGTTCACGTCTTGCGTCCAACCCCACGCTGAAGCATCCGGGACATCTTGGTGTCGCTGCCTTGCTTGTCTCCAGATGTAACCTGCCTGGTACAGAGCTCGCTTTTCATGTTGAAGCAGCGCTTCCTGTGTGGGGGATGTGGTCGCAAAACACTAATAACTGAGAGGACATCCTTGGCGAATCTCATTTGCAGGCTGTGACCCTCTTCGTGATGACCAATATGTTGTGCAGTGGCACCGATATCAACAGCATCCTCGAAGGCAGCGAGTGCTTGCAACTTGACGATCATGTATTGGTGAATACCTCCGACAGCCAGTCGGTTGCTGACTTCAACACGATCATGCCATGAAATCACCAGGAGGCTGATAGCAGGATATTTCTGCATCTTTCTCACGCCGCACAACAAGGTCATTCGAAAGCTTTCATCCGCACAGTCGACATTGATGTTGTCATCATTGCTGTTGGAAATTTTGGCAGCCTGGGTGTGATGGAGTTGTGGATAGGCTTTGGAATTGGAAAAGCCTTCCAACACATCCCAGTTCATGAAATCACCCAAACACTTGATCCTGAGAAGTCACTGTCATGTCCACTGTTCCATTCGTTCACGGGTTGTGATACGATCCTTGGTATCGGGAAGAAGACAGCCTGAACAGCATGGCAGGCATACCCTGACCTTACGGAAACACTACTCACTCATTCCGATGATCCTACGCTCTTGACACTCGACTCCATCCACATGGCACGCCTTGAACGCTGGACTGTTGTCCTGTACAACAAGAGCAGTGGCTGCTCAAGGGTGAATGATGTGAGACGTCAACTCTTCCCCCATGGTACTAGGACGCTCGATCACACACCCCCACACAGAAAGCGCTGCTTCAACATGCAAAGCGAGCTCTGTACCAGGCAGCAACACCAATCTGGAGACAAGCAAGGCAGCAACACCAAGATGTCCCGGATGCTTCAGCAAGATGTGAACACGAAACTCTGGTTGCCATTCTGGACTGTTCTAGACGACGCCAGCAAAGCGTGTGCTCTCCTCCACCACTGTGGATGTAGAAAGGCATGCAGAGGAAACTGTAAATGTGCCACAGCAGGAATCAATCAAATGCAACGATGGAGTGTAAGCTATGCGATACTACAGATACGGACATGTGTGACTGATGTTACGCCCTACGTTATGATCTGAAGGATATTCTTTTCACCGATTTGAATAAAACTTCATATGTTCTACCACAACATTATATATCATTTATGTTTTAACTTTATAATTATCATAATGTGATATGCATTGCCTACATCATATTCCATGACAGAGTCAGCACCACTTGCGCTGTACATGTAGCTTTGATATCAATTCTAGCTGGTAAAGTTCACAGGATATAGCGACATTAGCTTTGAGGGCCACCATCTTGGAAAATGGCTAATGTAAATGTCGGTCAAGGTCAAGAAGTAAAATATTTAAAATAGCTACCCTAACATACGTATATTTTGACAAAACTGTCCATATAACATCCCTCCAAATAAATTGTTTAAAAAATATGTAAGCAATTCGATTTTACATGCGCCATTTTATTAAATGGCGGTTGTGAAGGTCACATTAAGGTCAGGTGTAAAATGTTTGACGAATTTGAAATCGTACCTATACATTCATACCAAAATTAAGACTTTACGTGCCATGTTTGATAAAATATAGCAACATTAATTAATACGGCCGCCATCTTTAAAAATGGCGGATGTGAATGTCGGTCAAGGTCAAGAAGTAAAATATTTAAAATATCTACCCCAATATATGTATATATTGAAAAAGTGTCTGTATAGCATCCCTCCAAATATCTCGTTTTAAAGATATATAAACAATTCGATTTTACAGCCGCCATTTCATTAAATGGCGGTTGTGAAGGTCAAATTAAGGTCAGATGTGAAACGTTTGATAAATTTGACATCGTTATTCACTTTTCTATACACTGATGCCAAAATAACGACTCTAAGTATCATACTTTATCAGATATAGCAACATTAGTGAATACGGCCGCCATCTTTAAAAATGGCGGATGTGAATGTCGGATAAGTCCAAATATACCATATTTGAAATTATAATACCCGGATATGTATACATTAAGCCTAATGTTAATGTTTTATATGAAACTGTTCATGAAATATGGAAAATCAAGTTTTGTTTTCTTCGATGGCAGCCATTTTGAATATTGCAAAAAATGGTGGAAACATCAAAATCTCAGGTTGCTTCCATCAAAATTCTGAAATAGTATGGCATGGAGGACATCTGTGCCAAATTTCGTGCTTTTGTCCAGCAGTGAAAATGTTAAGGCCTTTTCTGACATTAAGAGCCCTCACTAAAGTGAAATGTACAAACCTAGATACCATTTAAAGTAATATGTTCAACCACAAATAAACAAAATGACACACAAACATAATGTGTTCATAATGGCGATATAAAAAGACGAATATAGTATACATGTGTCAGCCCTATAGATGACGCCACTTTCGTACTCAATAACGTGCATTTCACGATAACAAAATTAGCACACATATATATCTTTGATAACATTGCATTCCTCTTAAAGGGAAACTCCAGTACAGAAATATTTCCCACAAACACGCATGACATTTACATATTAGTTACAATAAAAGCAATACAATTATTATTCAAAGATTTAGCGAAACTGTTAATTTCACTGAAGAAAATGTTTTGTAAACGTCCGGTTGTTTTGCGGAGAATAAATTCACGAAATATCACTGGCATAACTGTACAAACTATATTAAACTGTGATATATGAGTAATGTTATAAATGTTTAATAAGCCTTCAGATCCAACAACTTTAAATGGAACAATTCAAGTTTTGAATGACTCAGTTTGATGGCAGTGTGGTAAGTTAAGCAAACATCAACAGGTTGAACGTATTAACGGTATTTGTTTCTACGCTCTGCTGAGTTCGGTTTTCTCCCCGTTAATTTCCTCCTGACATTGTGCAATGCGCCACACATCCATCTCGCCATCATTGTTCTCAAATGTCCTGGGGACAGAATCAGACTTCGTGGCCTATATCTCACATTCATACAACAGGGCAAGTCTTGTCACATGGATAAACACACGTTCACAATCAAACGTATGGCTCCACTCACGCGTTCACTCGCACACATACCCTCCTGCATGCTACGTATGCAGCAGCCACATACATACACGCACATAATTTGCTTATTATATTGTTTACAGAAGAGATAACACACTTTGCAAGTGAAGGGTACGCCACTGCGTCATCAACGGCATCAAAGGGCTACCCTCGAAACGCAGTAGATGGTGACCCAGACGGTGACTTCAGCCACAGAAGCTGCACTAGCACACGCAAACAATTGCGTCCATGGTGGAAAGTCACGCTCGAGTTCGATGTTAAATTCCGCGAAGTTGTCATAGTAAATCGCGCTGATTGTTGTGGTAAGTTGTCAAAAATTCCCGGAGTTGTTTCGTACTGTCACAACTTAGCCGACACACTACACCCACGGATAAAGCTGTTTTGGAGTGAACTTTTAAGAAGTTGCCTGTTAGTAACGTAATGAGGTACCACGTTAATTAATCCGACTGAGGGCGCTCTAACGCAACTAGTGCCTTTGTGCCGTCCTTTACGTATTCTTGACGTGTGCAAAATGCGGCACGGTTTTGCTGAACATTTTGCTGACTCGCTTGTCTCCGAAGTCTCACACATAGCTAAATATGGATAGAAGTTGACATGTCCGTCAATGTAAAGGCATAACATGTACATTGATAAAATACAGCCGATGGAACGTCGACTGGTGGCCCGACGACAGGTGTGCTGGCTCGTTGCCGTAAAGGATGTTTAAAATCATCTACAGCTCGCCGTTTGCATCATACGAGACTGCTACGTCTTCACATATAGCTAAATATTGATATCGTATAACATGTCCGTCAATATGAAAGCATAATGTCTACATTAATGCACATTTACAGCCGGTGAAACGTCGCGGGACGTTCGTCGATCGAATTCAGTGCCAATATGGCGTTGGTTTGGCTGTTCTGTCTATTATTCACACATACGGCATGCTGTTCTGTCTATTGACTACACACGACATGCTGTTCTGTCTATTGACAACACATACGGCTTGCCCACACATACAAACTACCGCTGGCTACGCGCCTGCACAGTCAATAGGTTACCCTTCATATATACGAAAAAGATTATTCAAGCAAGCGTTCCGCAAAACATGCAAGCAAATCCACGTGTGTATGTGTGTGTGTGTGTGTGTGTGTGTGTGTGTGTGTGTGTGTGTGTGTGTGTGTGTGTGTGTGTGTGTGTGTGTGTGTGTGTGTGTGTGTGTTTATATGTGTGTGTGTGTGTGTGTGTGTGTGTGTGTGTGTGTGTGTGTGTGTGTGTGTGTGTGTGTGTGTGTGTGTGTGTGTGTTAAAGTGTCAAACAAACGGTACTGATTGACACATTACGAATACGACGAATATTTCAGATAAAATCCCATGTACAATTGGTACATACTTTAGCACATCTAAGTAGCCAATGCAAGATCAAATATGTAAAACAAATGAATATATACAAATTAATAAGGTTATAAGTTAGATAAAGGTGAAATGGTAGAAAAAACAGATACAATAGTCAGCAATATACAGGACGTGATTGTATAATTAATATGCAATTAATTCATGTATATAAACACGGTTTGAAAAGTAAGTTATGTAAACGATTTACTGACTTTAAAAATATATATAATAGTAAATAACTAATAATAAAGTTATA
>OZ024867.1:19294588-19314588 GCA_964017155.1 Oasisia sp. SBJ-2009 | reverse complement strand
CTGGCGAGCCCATCGCATGCATCTATCAATTTCACGTAATGATGTTTATGTCAAATATTCAGTGACCTGTAACCTGGTGACTGTATCTTAAACAATATTGGAAGCAATGTATAATTGTATATGATATTTCAATCCTCTTATAATATATGTCTACTAATTTAAATTATATTTTTAGAAGAAAATGTATACATAAATATATATAAAGTGTAATTTAAACATTTGTTATATATATATATATATATATAACAAAAGTTTAAATGACATTTTATATATATTTATGTATTAACTAGTTTACACCACAATTATTGTTAAATAGATCAGCTATTATTTTAATATAGTCTTTATTTATTTATTAAATTAAAATTTGTTTTCCATTTTAAAGAACAAATTATGTACAATGTATATCTTATATATATATCTTACATTTATTTGCCATATTTCATGTTATTTTATATATAGGCACTATATGAGTCAACGCCAGACTACATTACAATTCATCATGTAACATTTTGCACGTTGAATATGGCAATGAAGCTTTATTATTTACGTTAGGTGAGCTGAGGCATTTCGAAATGACCGTCATGCCACGACCGAGAAAGTCAACGAGGAATTTGTGTGGCTCACATACCAATGACATGAACACAGGCGACACCGTCTCATTCACTTGTCACCATGGAGCCAAAGGAACTGCGTTGATGATCAGAATTGTAGACAGAGTCACATCGCTGACACTTTGCGAAGTTTCTGTTTTTGGAAAAGGTATGGAAAGGTAATAAGTTGTATGTGCTGGGTAGTTGTTTCAGATGGCGAAGGTCCTGCTTTTAAACATTTAACATGTGTCATATAATTATTATTATATTTACTTGTCGTGGCACGAATGGCGGATGTATGCAGATACATTATGTTCCATATATTTATATCAATAGAGAAACATTAACCGAATAAAGAGATACGTATGTCTACCCAAGAACCAAAAGTTTAAACCTATGTGGAACCCCGCTCTCGTTGCATTGACTCTACCACTGTATTCTCACTTGTGGAATTCTAGTTCACCCTCGATGAGACACAACTATCGTCACACTTCACGCTAAATCGAAAAGAAATACGTAACCCGTAATTTGTAACTTCTACTAAATAACTTTACCGATATGGTTAAAGAACACTTCATTCACTAGGATTTGCCAATTATGTTAACTTAAAACGAATCAGTGGTTTTCATTTTTCATATCAAAATTCAAAATGTTACATTTCTTTTTACCTATGTATGTTGCGCTCATTCTACATCTGACAGGTTAGTAATTACGTTATCCCTTGACGTTCTTTTGTTTGTTTCCATTCAATCGTTCCGCGTGTCACTAAATATTCTAACTTCATATTTCGCAACATATGCTCTTGTTAGTTGCTATATATGTTTCAAAAAATAAGAACAAGATCCTGCAATTGTACTTAACTTGATGAAACAGCGCAATAATGCAAAAAACAGGATCATTACACACATGTTAGCCTTACTTTAATGGTTTTCTTCTATAAGCAATTTTACCTGGATGATGTGTGGATGTAGTCACAGTTTGTTCTCACAAGCTTAACTCCCCGGTGAATATAACTATGGTACTGTAAACTAAAAAGCACTACTAACACTGAGCAATTACTGTGACCTCACGACCACAATGTTACATATGACTAATAATATAATACAAATAATACTAATTAATATATAATCAAACGGGATCTGTCCAACAAAAAAGTATCGTAAGTATTGAAATATTAGTATCCCTTTACTTTTTAAACAAACCAAATTCCCTCTGAGTGTGTAGTGCGGGCACACACACACACACACACACACACACACACATACACACACACACACACACACACACACACTCATGCGTAATATTCCATTCATCGCAGTCACTGCGATAAACATCGCAAGTCAAGGTAAAGCTACACAGTCAACAACCAAGTCAGGCTACGTCGCTCGATACGCCATAGATGGAAAGGCAGATGGTGACTTTCGCCACCACAGCTGTACGTTAACATATCTTAGCATAGAACCCTGGTGGAAACTGACGTTCGAAGATTACGTTCTTTTTGAGGAAGTCGTTGTAACGAACCGCGCTGATTGCTGTGGTAAGTTTTTAAGCAGTGTCGTTGTTGCCAACACGGCTGTGACGACGTGTCCTTATTTCTCATTAGTTTGCCGGGAGAGGGGCGTTTTACAGGTTAAGTCTTACCTTATTTTGGATGCGGTTGTAATAATTAACATTATTGCTGCTGATGCGATTCCCGAAAGACATGAACGACGCTATTTATCATGCGCAATGGATTGAGTGATTTGTATGTTTCGTAGACTCACTTCCGTGTGATGTAGTATATACTCGTTCGTTGGCTAATACAGGGAGGTGCATATAAAGCGTATGATAGCATAATCGTGTTTATACATATTATTGTCTAACATAACGTTTTAAAACTATGCTATTAACCGTAGTCTAATGTTAAGTGAACGCAATGCTTCCATGGTCTTTGGAACGTATGAATGATGACATTGACGCTTCGCAAATTATAATTTTATATATATATATATATATATATATATATATATATATATTATACAAAAGTACATTACCGAAAGGATGGAATTGTTATTTCAAACCAAACATATCATAATTTATTCCTACGCTTTGCAGGTAGATGCAGGTAGAATGTATTACACTAATAGATGCCGTCGTCAGTGAGGCGCTAGCAGACGGTGGATGGAGGTGGTAGCATTAAAACCTCTATGGCTTGATAGTTCAGTTCCATAACAACAGGCTACTAAAATAAAGATGATATGCTCTCCAGTAAAATTACCAAATTTCCAAATAATCTCAAACCCAGCCAGAATGATATGCATCTGAACTATCTAAAAGAAAAATACTTGTATATTTTACACTTTTTCTTGACATATAGCTAATTATGCCTTACCCATGTTTTTGTTGGCGAGTGTGTGTGTGTGGGCGCGTACGCGCGCCAGTGTGTGTGCGTGTGTGCGTGAGCGTATGTGGGATATGTGTGTACAGGCTTGTGTGATTCCGGGTAATGGATATTGTAATGCAGCACCAAACGAGTATGGATATACACATACTGTATTGTTTACATAGTGGTGCCTTGCATCCTTACACTTCATTATTTCAGGTGGACGCCTCCGATATTTCACTATCTCCGTTGGTCCATTCAATGGAACGTATAAGGCTTGTGGAACGGACACAAATGTCATACCAACAGGCGGGACGAGATCATTCTTGTGTGAACATAGAGCCATAGGAACTACACTCACGATCACAGTAGACAACAGAAGAATTCTCACACTCTGTGAAGTGCAAATATTTGGAAAAGGTATTGTTGTACATATGACGATTTTACATTGTAACTAATATAACGTTAAAGTACCATATCTTTTCACTACAGGGCAATGCATGATGTGAACATGCACAGAGTAAATGAAAAATGAATGCATGACTGATTGATATAAACTGCAATACGCGAAACTGCGCTTGTTCATTACTAGTTACAGTATGAAACTCTTAGCACGTATACAATGTTTCGTTACATTTCTTATTTAGTACATTTCCGATATATGACTTGGATCTATTAATGTTGTGTTCGGTAAATGAAACATGTAATATAATGTTCGACCGATAATGTAATTATCGTACGGAGGTGGATGTCAACCTGTATATATATAAATATATATATATATATATATATATATATATATATATATATATATATATATATATATACATATACATATACATGCAAACATACATACACACACAATATATGCATGCATTAGGTTAACATCAAGAGAACAAAATACATAGCGGTATGCACACACACACACACACACATATATATATATATATATATATATATATATATATATATATATATATATATATATATATATATATATATATATATAGTATTTGCCTGTTTGTGCAGAACGAGCCACTACACAAACAACAACAGGAGCGACCATCAAACGTGTTTTGTTTATGTTTAAATATATAAAATATTCGCACCGAAAGACACGTAAGGATACAAAAACACGAAAACACTGTCACATATATGAAAGGCTTCCACTCGCGCATTACCGCATCAACACAGAACATATAACTTTTGTTTTCTTTTGTATAACACGTGGAATCACGATTTTTCCTCAAGGTTGTTTTAAAGGTGCCTGGTCGTAAACCTTTTCAAAAGTCAAAAGTTCTTTATATATATTAAGATAATATAAGATAGCTTTATTGCCATGTGTTCACATTGTAGTTACAATAAAATATATGTATATATATATATATATATATATATATATATATATATATATATATATATATATATGTATATATATATGTATATATGTATGTATGTATGTATATATATATATATATATATATATATATATATATATATATATATATATATATATATATATATATATATATATATATATATATATATATATATATATATATACAAAGCACTTTTGAATGTTGCGCCTTTTTGGAGACAAAATATTAATCCTACTTTTGAAACTATGTTCATTTAGCAGCGCAGGCACATGTTCACGCAGAATGAGTCGATCTTTTGGCCTCCAACGTAACACGTCTTGTTGGTGGGGTTTCAGGAACATTCAATCAATACAAAAGCTAATCCTCCACTGTTTCGTTTCTTTTTTGTAGCAATGTCAACAACAACAAACATGACACCGCCCGAAGTGGTGCCGTCGGTATCGAGTAAGGTTGCTGCAGTGGCTGTAACTGGAGTTGTCGTTTCTGTTGTTGCAACTGCCGCCGTCACTACTGGCGCCACCGGTGGCTCAGCTGGTGCCGGTGCTACTGTATTTGCGACAATGGGGTGCGTGTTATAATAACGCAAGTTTATTTTGTTGTTCTCTTCTTATCGTAAAGATCGTGAGGAGTGACGTCGGCCATGGTTTCCAACGTTTGTTCTTCCTTTTCTGTTTCCTAACCGCCCACTCTCCGCGTTCTCTGTCAACAATCTCCCGCTTCTTCTGTCTGTTGCCGTTGATGTCCATTCTCCTCTCAATCTTTGCACATCCCTCTGATATTAACGTAGTCCTATCACATTACCTGTCTTTCTCGCATCCTTTTTATCTACACTTTCTATCCAACTGAACTATATGTTTGTTTTGTAAATTATCTTCAATTTTTCCTATTATGTTTGCATTAATACCCCGACTATTGCCTACCTTAACTTTCTTCCTTGAACCATCAGCTTCTTTTGTGCCAATGTGCGACGTGTTATATCTCAAAGATACTTACTTGCCTATATCCAACTGCAATATTTGCGTTCATATAGCTAATGTATAGGTGCATTGA
Source organism: Oasisia sp. SBJ-2009 (assembly GCA_964017155.1). Taxonomy (NCBI): domain Eukaryota; kingdom Metazoa; phylum Annelida; class Polychaeta; order Sabellida; family Siboglinidae; genus Oasisia; species Oasisia sp. SBJ-2009. The sequence goes on along the minus strand of OZ024867.1, from coordinate 19,309,207 downwards.
ATAATGTTATAATTTTATTTACCTTCTGCCATTTTATTCCAGTGCCGAAATTACAAAAGGATTTATCGCTGCAAAGTGTGCGTTAGTGAGTGGGGTACTAAGAATAGCTGGGAAGCGTTTCGCAACAGGAGAGGAAACGGAAGCACTGGTTGAAGAGCCGGGACAATCAGAATTTACGACTTGGTTTTATTCAGCCTTTGAAACGTTTGCACGTGAATAACAAATACGTTACTATTTACAAATGAAGGGGTGACAAGCATATCATTCTGACATCGAATTGGGAATCTACATAACACATAATCCAGGTGGCGCCGTTACGCAACTCGGACCTCGTGCCGTCAACGGCCAGCGTCCCGATGTGAAAAATAATTCAAAGATGAACTGAACAAAAAGAAACAGCGCACGCGTAAAGAGCGCGACTACATTGTATATGCCATCTATATAATTTGACTATGGCAATAATCGTAAGAACCTGAGGCAAATGTTGCATGTTTATGATATTGCGACCGTTATGCTATTGCGCATTTGTAGCGAGCGTCCATCCCCTATGCGTTAACTGCAAAATTAAAATGTTATACTAAGCAAAATACAGATATGTTGTCGATGTCCTTTTTTACTGGAATAAAGCTATGGAAGTTCTTGACGAATATGTTTGTATATATTCAGCTGTAGTTTAACATTGTAAATGTGATTAATTATTCGTCACCTGTTCTGTGTAAATAGCAGTTTCCTGTGACCAATATTGCCAAAAGTATTAATAATCTATAGTTTTTTTTGCGTTCTCAATTTGTTAAGCATTGTCGAGTAGGCATTCCCCAATATTATGCATTACGTATTGATATATTCATTTAAAGCTATATATATATATATATATATATATATATATATATATATATACGTATATACACATATATATACGTATATACATATATATATATATATATATATATATATATATATATATAATGTATGTATATATGTTATATATATAATTTATATATATATTTGATTGTATTCTGTATGATTGCTTTGCTAATAGTACGTCTCAATGAACTTGTTTGTCCAAGATGTATAATCAAATTATACATAATTTACCCCTATAATCTTTATTACACTTGAAGAACAACTTATTCCCTTCATTTGACACCAAATTATACTGACTTAATCCTAGCGGTTCAGTTTTCAGAGATTTGCAAAGAAAACGTAATGTGATCGGCAAACGTCCATGATCGAAATAAATTGAACAACAATTAAAGACCCTTTAACATCTCAGATTAACTGCAAATTTTGTTCATAACTAGCCATTAAATGTATGTTTGAAAGTACAGAAAATGAATAAGCACATTAAAGAATCTTTAAAATTATATGCTGATCAACTTTCACCGATGACTGAAAATAGCGCAAATTTTGGAAAACACTTTTTACTTTACCCTTGCCTACTCAAAAATGCTCTCTTAAACATGAAAATCACTCTACACAATCTACGACATATCTACTTTACAAAGTATGTGGTCCAGAGCACTCACAAACAGCACCGTTGTCTCATAGCCGACATATACAAAGTCATATAAAATTGCGTAGAAATCACGGACGTTTGTTACTGGTATCATTTACTTAAGACACTTGTACTAAACATCTTCATATCATCTCAAAACGTCTTCTACATGTACAAAAGAGGTTGATCTCTGCATACAGCTATATATAAGTATATATTTATACCATTCACTGTATGTGTTATGATTTTGAAAAATAAAAACCCTTTTTTCTTACTTTCTCCAGATTATGTGTGGTCCCACTTATACAAATATATCACAAAACCTCTTCTATACGCTAAATGTACAAGGCCAACATGCTTCCTATTAGTTTCAACAGTGAACACGATCATTCTGCCAGTTTATTTAAATAAAAATCACGGACGTTTGTTTTCATTTCGACGCCAGTTGTAAGGCCAATACACAAACTGGAGTGAAACTTTTTTTCACGATTGAAGAATGTGGTACAACAAACGAGAAATGCTATAGGAAATAGCTAGAAAATTATAATTATATGCAGGAGAGGTAAAAATGTTGAACAAACGTCCGTGATTTTTATCAGTATAATTATGTTCATGTGCCACCCTAGCCAAGGGAAGTGGGTGTATCTAAAACTTTTTCCACCCAAAACAATGCAACAACGTACCCTTGTCCATAGGTGGTAAAAGAATATGGTGCCCACTTTCTTAACATCCAAATTGGGTTTTTGAAATATAATTCACGGACGTTTGTTTAAATAAAATTTCTCATTTGAATGAGAATTGAAAAATTTGTGCCCGCCCAAATCTTTTTTAAATGTCATGAAAATATAAACTGTGTCCACTTACTAGACACATAATAAGTTTGGGATATTCTAACTTTACATTACTTGAAATAAGATACATTTAAAAAATGAAGAAATGCTCAAAAATGCATTTTTACCCCTTTTTTATAATTTATAGGCCAATAACACAAAAAACTCTATTGAATGATACTAAGAAGAATTAGATTGGTGTACAGGTTTTTACTATAAACCCATGTAAAGCTGAAAAACTGTGAAAATGGTGAATTGTACGTTTTTCTAAGACCTCACCCATATATACATACATATATATATATATATATATATATATATATATATATATATATATATATATATATATATATATATATATATATATATATATATAGATAGATAGATAGATAGATAGATAGATAGATAGATAGATAGATAGTGTTACATATGTCATACTTTTCATTAGATAATGTGCTTTTTGTTGTCACGATCTCATTAAAATATGGACTTACGCGACTGTACTACTGGTTATGTGCCTCACGATGGCAGCGCCTTGAATCCAAGGTAACATGATTTTGTACAATTATACTATAATTAATTGTTTATTAAGTATTTGTGTGCATAATTACTATGCATAACCATTTTCTTATTTACATGTATGTATATACTCTAAATCTGTCACTGACTGGTATAATCCTTAAATTGTCTAGTTTTCGAAACAGAAACTGCCCAGACCGACGGGACATGCTTTGATATAATGCGCTCCCGTGAGATAAAACGAACTAATTGCAACTACCACGTGTGTTAGACGTTAGTGGCTAACTCAACATTAACCTTGCCAAACAAAGCAAAACAAACGTAACTGAACAAAAGCCTATTTTTAGAGACATTGTATGTGCGTATGTACGTTTATGTATGTGTGTGTACGTGTATGTATGTATGTGTATGTATGTGTACATGTACATATGGAAGCATGCAAACATGGATGCAATTATGTATGTACTCACGCGCGCAGGCACGTCCGTAGGTACATGTATATGTACGCATATACGTACCTACATGTACATGCTTACGCACGGATGTACACACACACACACACACACACACACACACACACACACACACACACACGCACCCCCCCATCCAATTTTCAATTTTCCATGGGGAATGGCACATTTGTCCACGGGTTCGAACAATAAATTATGTAGGTATTACCAACAACATAAATAACATACGGTTTAGAAGGACAGCTATTAAGAACGAAAACATGGATATAATTAACACGTTTACCTACTAGCATAAATCTAGCAAGCAACATATTATTAGATCATGAACATGCAGTCAACATGCATACTTTAATTGGCATATCTTAAAATCCACTAATATAACCATTAGACATGATCAAATAAACATATTTAGGCTACAACAATATATATATATATATATATATATATATATATATATATATATATACACACACACAAGCATATTGCTACTGTTCTTTTGTTTTTTCTTAATGAAATAAAAAGAAAAGAAGCAATGTGCTTCGTAGATATATATATATATATATATATATATATATATATATATATATATATATGATTTTTCTTAACGAAGTTCTCTTTCAGCATTTCATATTCTTACAATAATTTTCTTCCACTCATTTACAACAACACTTTTAAGTAGTTTTTGACATTATTATTGTCATGTTTTTTCTATATAATTGATATATTTTAAAAATATGTTTTATATTTAAAAATGTACGTAATAAACATAATATTCACGATCGCAGTTGTGCCCAACGTAGTCACTCGTGCAGCTGCATGGGTATCCTCTTACGATGTCACGCCACCATTTGTGAACGGCCTTGAGTAGCCATAATTACCTTGTGTACAATCAACGATATAAGAATTACATCACTACCGTTGTATTACGTTGTCACTTAATTCTAAAGAGTAGGTGTTTTCGATTAATGTTTTTATATGAAGCCCATTTGGTAACATATTAATATGTTCTTTTTATTATTTGGTGCTTCTGAACAAAGTTCCCTTAAAATGTCCTGTTCCTAAACTATTTATGGTCCATTTGTAAGAAATGGCTTTCGATTTTTGTATATTGTTTTTGTTCTGATGGAAGCTTCAGTATTGTATCTTATGTTTACATAACATGTATAACATAATATTATAAAAGATGCCTAACATAATAGGTAATACTATATACTGCTATTTAACGACATAACTTTTTTATGTAACTATTATACTATTGTTTAATGTATCTTGAAATACATTTAATGGAGTAACACATTTTCAACCTTGATATTTTAATACTAATTAATTAAGTTAATTCGCTAATAATAGTTAAGTAGTGCACCAAGTTAACATACCAAAACATTATAATTAAGACCAGCCGAGTCAATAAAAATGAAGACATTTATACATTAATCATGCATTATGCATAGACACGTTGATTATGAGAATAAATATATAATAACTAGTCATGAAATAATAAATAAATAAATTAGTTAATAGGCGATAATTAGCAAGCTACCACGACAGACAGAAACGTTTGTGTACATTTCCACAATGTTCATGGATACATGTTTATTATTTTGACCTTAATGTTGAGCTTTGTAAAAACTACTTTACTTATGGTAATATATATATATATATATATATATATATATATATATATATATATATATATATATATATATGTAAACTAAACAGTTAATTGATATTAATAATAAACGTATTATTACTTTAATAAATAAATGTATAATTAGTAGCCGTGCTTCGTATAGACGTACACATAAATAAAAGGCTGTATTGTCAATAATTATTAAGACATTCCCGCATTAATTACGTTAGTAAATATACATTAGCCAGGAATTTTATATTAACACTAACTTATTAAGTAAGTTAATACTGACTAATATTAGCATGCTAACTCGACTAATGGTTACGTTTTGATGAAATCTTGCAGTAAATACTGATGCAGTAAATATGATGTATGCGATGTTTAGAACCACATGAAACATTGTGATCAACCATCAATAAATACATATCATTACAGCATAAATAATAACCTTATTAATAAATATTAACTAAAGAGCCAACTCAACAGATCAATGCATGACAATGAAGCACAGTTGTCATACTTCTCTTGATTATGGGTGACTGTGTGGCTACAAGTTGATCAAATGCTGCAGGTGTGTCTTGATAATTCTAAATCTTGTTAAATCTTGTTGAAACGCATGACTGCTTTCTGCGTTTCCCGCCACAGGATAAAGTGCGAGATGAAGAAGCTGCTCACATTGAAACGTGTCGTCTTGGCCTGACATCTGTGTAGTCGGATTGTCCGACTCATCTCGCATTCATACATATCTGATTCGACACCAGAAGTACTGAACAAATCACTTTATTATGATTACACGCGGAGAGAGGGATAACAGTGATCGACCTCGAGTCTCGTCATCTTCCAAGACTGATCTCATAACTGTATATGTCGTTCTATGCACTTGCATTGGCAAACCATCACATCCCTCTTTCTTCAAAACATAAAGACAAAATAACTAACTTACTAATGTCCGTATGTAAGAGAAATCAAATCATTATTCTAACTATTAGCCATAATGTTCGTGTAAACTAGAACACAATTACAGGTCCAATCGTTGTGGGCGTTTCACTCGTCTTCCGGAGCTAGTGTATTGTTCCGATTGTGGAAGCTGGAAACGGACTGACTTCTTCTGGGGTAACACGGAGTTACACGGAGTTGGTACGACTTGCATGTCGTCTCTTCGCGTCAAGTCGTCTGTATCGTCCACATTGTCTTGTTGGAACGTATGTCGTTCAGTCGTCTCACGGAGGTGACGACGGTTACGCCTAAAGACATTGCCTGTCGGAGTCAAGACGTTGTACGACCGCGGCTGTACATCAGTTGATATCACCTTGGCAGGCTGCCAGGTGTCTGTCTGAGTGTCTCTCACACGAACGTCCTGTCCGGGTATTAGCGGTGCAAGTGGTTGCATAGCTCGCTTATCATGGTTAAGACGTTGGATTTCTTGCCTCTCGGCGAGACGACGTCTGATTTCGTCTTTCGACCAGTGTTCATTTCTGATGATCACGGGGAGGTTCGACTTGTACTTGCGGGCATTTAGCATCTCTGCCGGTGACGGTAAGTGGCTGTCGATTGGTGTGGATCTCAACGCGAGCAGTGCTTTCTGCGGGTTGGATCTCGACATCGCTGCCTTCTTCAGGGTATACTTCACCGTCTGAACTTGACGTTCGATGAATCCATTCGATTGTGGGAAGTGTGGGCTGGACGTTACGTGGTCGAAGCACCACTCGGCGGCGAAGTTTCGAAAAGCCTGACTGCTATAGTGTCCAACGTTGTCGCTCACAACCTTGCTTGGCGATCCATTCTCCGCAAACACCTCACTCATCTTCGATATGATGCGGTCACTCGTCACCTTCCCCTCGATGCGGTAGACAAAAGGGAATTTCGAGTAGTAGTCACAGATGAGAAGATACGTGTCCTCTCGTATGGCAAACAGGTCTGTGCCGACGATCTGCCACGGACGTGTCGTTAACTCATGCTGCATCAGCGGCTCGTGCGCCTGACGTTTCTGTAACCGTTGACACGCGTCGCACTTCCTCACGATGTCGTCGATGTCCTTGTTGATCGACTTCCAGTAGACACAGGACCTCGTTCGCAGTCGGGTCTTCTCTATGCCCTGGTGAGCCTCGTGCAGTTTGCTCAACACTTCAGCCTGTAGACTTATGGGAATCACCAGACGGTCGCCCTTCAAGATAAGACCGTCCTCAACTGCCAACTCGTCTCGGCATGACCAGTAGGGTCGCAACGGTGCAGCTAGGTGGTGTTGGCTATCTGGCCATCCATCCACGATGACGGCTCTCAGCGCACACAGTTCATCGTCGGCCTGTGTCGCCTCTCTGATCGACTGTAGTTTCTGTGTTGAAAACTGTACGAATGACATTTGTATGTCAAGGTCGATCTGCGTCGACTCGCTACTCGGTTGTCTTGACATTGCGTCGGCCAGCATCGTTTGCTTCCCTGGCTTGTAGCGTAACACAAAGTCATACGGTTGTACTCGCAGGAACATTCTCTGTAATCTCTGCGGTGCTGCTGCAAGGTTCTTCAAGTTAATCATCTCGACAGGTTTGTGGTCCGACTCGATAACGAACGATTTTCCGTAGACATACATGTGGAACCTCTCGCAGCCGAAGACGACTGCGAGCATCTCACGTTCAATGTTGGCGTATCGCTGTTCGCAATCACTAAGTGACTTGCTGGCAAACGCGATGGGCTTCCCGTGTTGAATGAGAACGGCGCCGAGTCCTCGGCTGGAGGCGTCGACCTGGATGACACTCTCAGCCTGTGGGTCGAAGTACGCAAGGGTCACATCACGACAGATGAGATACTTCGTCGCTTCAAACGCTGCGTTGTGAGAGTCCGTCCAGATGTACTCGGCGTCCTTCTTCACTAGATCACACAGGGTTGCGGTTTTCTGCGACAAGTTTGGAATGAATGGCGACATGTACGTGGCTATGCCCAGAAATTCCTGAAGCTGTGCGACGTTTTGCGGTGCTTTCATTCGCTGGATGTCTGCAGCTCTGCCTGGGTCTGAACGTACGCCGTCTGCGCTGAATTCCAACCCGAAGAACTTCATGTTCGCCTGTTTGATGTCGCATTTATCAGTGTTGAACACCAGCCCATGCTGCAGTGCTACTCTCATCAGGTTGTGCAGATGTTTGTCGTGTTCGGCTTCTGTCTTCCCGAACACCCCCACGTCGTCAGCAATACTTATCGTTCCGGGGCACTTCTCAAGTATGCAGTCCATCCTCTCCTGGAACACGTCTTGGCTGAGGTTCAGGCCAAACGGTAGTCTTCTGAAACAATACCGGCCGAAGGGACTGTTGAACGTGGTCAGACGTTTAGACTCGTCGTCTAACTGCACGGACCAGTATCCGTGACGTGCATCTAGCTTGGAGAAGATCACTGACTCAGCAAGCTTGTGGGTAATTTCCTCCAAGGTCGGTGTTGGGTAGTGCGGACGCTTGATAGCTGTGTTCAAGTCTTTGGGATCCAAGCAGATGCGCAACTTTCCGTTCGACTTCCTGCTGTATACGATGCTAGATACCCAATCTGTAGGCTCCTCGACCTTCTCGATCACCCCGAGTTCTACCATCTGGTTGATCTCATTCCTCACGTCGTCTTTGATGTGGATCGGACGTCGTCTGGGCGCATGTACGACTGGGGTCACAGCAGGGTCTAGTGTGATGTGGAACGTTTCGCGGAACTTTCCGATGCCCTTAAAACAATCTGGATACAGCCGCTGGAGATCTTCCTTCGAGTTCAACGGCGGTGGATGTTCGCTGACTGCACAGTTCAAGGTCATCAAGTTGAGCTTGCGGCAGGAAGGTAGTCCCAAGATCACTGGACCTGGCGTGTCAGCAACAAAGAACTCTGCTTCGTGTGTGGTTGTCTCATGCACATACTTCAGTCGCGTAGTACCGTACTGCCGGATCAATTGTCCGTTGTAGGCAGTTAGGATCGTGTATCGATGCTCAAGGCTGCCTCGCACAGGTATTCCTTCTGTGTCGATGTTTGACGGGTACATGCGCTGGAACGTCCTCAGCGGCATTACGTTACCCTGCGCACCTGTGTCGACCTTGACACGAAGTGTCGCTGGGATGTCAGGCCTGTCTTTCAGCGTGATCCTGAGAGTCGCATATACCTCGTCCCTCTCGACGGCATTGATGTTGACGGTATTAAAAGCAAGCGGCTCGAAGTTGTCTCTGAGCTGATCGAATCTGGCGTCTTGACTGATGGAGTGAACACCACCCCGTTGGCGCTCATCTCGGTTGGTCCTTCGTCTTGACCTAGCTCGGGATCTTGGTCGCCCAGAAGAGTGTCGTCTTCCTCCGGCGCCAGACGTCCGACCTGTAGCCTGCCGACATACTCGCTGTCAGTGATTGAGTTTCCCACATGCGTTACACCTACTGCCCTCTGCTGGACATCGATCTGTGGGCGCATGATGACGTCCACATTTTGTGCACGTAGGTGCCTCCTCTCGACGTCCGCTAGGCTCATGTGTTCTCCGCGACCGGCTGCCGTGACTGATGCTGCTAGCGTCTCCTGAGAACTGCTGCATGTTGGCCAGTGTTGCTTCATGCGTTCTAGCAACGTCCATCGCCGCGTCAAGTGTTAGTGTCTCATCACGGCACAGTAGCTTGTCTTGCACTTTCCCGTGCCGGACACCCACTACTAACTGTTCGATCAACCTCTCCTCGGTTTCTGTAGTATCGCGGAACTTACATTTACGCGCCTGCGTCTTGCAGCGTGTCATGAATTCGTCAACTGTCTCAGAGCTCAACTGCCTGAATTTTTGCAGATGAAAACGGCTCAGCCTGTAATTAGACTTGGATTCTATCAGAGCCTGGAATTTAGCCCAAATGACCTCAACGTCTTTCTTATCAGTTTCACTGAGGTCCCACGTATTGTACATTCGCCGAACCTCCTGTCCTACCCATAGCAGGATGTAGGTCACTCGTTCACTCTGCCCTTTTTCAGCAAAGGGCCCACTGAAAATCAGTTCGCAATATTGACGGAATGAACGAAACTCCGTGGGTAAATCAGTGGCTAACCAGTTCATGCGGGGCGGCTCTATACCTGTCAGATCACCCATGGCTGCATATTAATGGCAATGTCTATCACTTACTCAGTGAGAACAAATCGGAGCTGGCCAGCGTCGACTCGACGGTGCCGCGTGCGTGTTGACCTATTTACGAATGTCGAAAGCGCCGGATTCAATCGTAGCTGCCACCATGAAACGTGTCGTCTTGGCCTGACATCTGTGTAGTCGGATTGTCCGACTCATCTCGCATTCATACATATCTGATTCGACACCAGAAGTACTGATCACTTTATTATGATTACACGCGGAGAGAGGGATAACAGTGATCGACCTCGAGTATCGTCATCTTCCAAGACTGATCTCATAACTGTATATGTCGTTCTATGCACTTGCATTGGCATACCATCACAACATTACTCCACCTCACAATACTGTCTTTTTGCAACATTCACAATATTCAGCAAGATCTACACAGGAATGTTCATAATCCAGTATGTCTTGTGTCGTTCGGAAACCGTATAATCCCAGTGTCTTGTAATTAACTTGTAACGTGATGCCTGACAGAAGAAGAGGCAAATGCAATATGTGGAGTTGAATAAACTGTGACAACTGACTTGATGTTCACTTCTACTCAATTAATGCACTCACAATCTATGCAAAATTGGAGGAAACCCTAATAAGTATCATTGAGCATAATAATATTATGATTACAGGTAGATTATATTTATAAAAGCCATTTTTATAAAGTGTACACTTTCATTAATGACAGATACATTGGAAAAATTATCTCACAGTTCATTTGTAAATTTGTCAGTATAAAACAAACACCATCAGATGCTGATTGTGCCCAGGATAGTTGTTATAATAGCCTAATAAAAAATCCTTAGTAAATGTATTATTACAATTAAAAGTCTAGTTGCTATTCCAAAAATAAACCAGGACTTGCACTGTATCACACATCTGCAAGAAAATGAACAAACCTTATTTTGAACCAATACAATGCCGGTAACAATGGTCATACCTCCATGGATACAAATCATATAACTTCAACACTACAGGTGTATTCTATAAATGTACGTTAGAAATCAGGGAAAATCTGATGTGTTGTAGCCTGAATCATATGCATTTTGGAACATGCTGCATATATATATATATATATATATATATATATATATATATATATATATATATATATATATATATATATATATATATAAGATGGCATACATATATTGATGCAGAGGCGCCCTCTAAGGGGAATCCCTGTTATATAGGACTGTATAAACTAAATTAATGCAAGTAATTTCTAAAATCAGTAAAATTCAGAGCAAGACATAATTTTATTGATTAGTTAACACATTTAAGGAATACACCAGGGACGTTTCTAAGTTCTGTAACCTATACCTCTGGTAATATGACTATTATGTTTGTATTACTTACATTTTTTATTTTATTGTAAATGTGTCTTGCAAATACATGTGTCATGCATAAAAGGTCTGATTCATTTTGGAATAGCAACTGAAACTCCCAAGGGAACTAAAAATGAACATCAGTCACTAATGGGTATCATATGTCAGATTAATTTCGCCTTGCAAATATGAACCAGAATAAATAAATACCCAACTTGCACCTTGTCTTTTCACCTGGAAACACTAAATATTATGGCAAATTTGGATTCCCCATAATTAATTGAACTATAAATAAGGCTTTATTTTCCATAATGCATATATATATATATATATATATATATATATATATATATATATATATATATATGTATATATATATATATATATATATATATATATATATATATATATATATATATATGTATGTATATATATATATATATATATATATATATATATATATATATATATCGTTCACAGCGCTTTATATATTACTTTCCTAAAGCAACAATATAAATAGTAAATATGTTGCAAAATAATAATAAATAAATAAAATACTATGTTGTGTAAACATCCGTGGATCACAATAAAGACATAAATAAAACAATTATTATATCATGACATGGACATGGACATGGTAATTATTAAACAAAGCGCCACATTTTTTCCGTTTTAACCGGATAAAAATCTGAACACATTATAATAAAAACTATGCCAATAATATATAATTACAGGTAAGTATCAACATATTTTATAATGAACATGAACTACGTAACAACAAAACAGCAGTCGTTCCCGTATCCTAGGCAGTGTCGAATATTTCAGTGAAGTTTGCCGGGTAAGTTGCACGTGACCACATACATATTTCAACGGCCACATTTATCGCGTAAGTAACGAAAAATATGTTCATTCTATTCCGCGCATGCGCATACGACCTCTTCTCAGTCCAGATTTTTCAACGTCCAGATGTTTCGCTACAGCGCGAGTGGTGTAGTGGTTACCACATCCGCGTGCCACGCTGACGGCACGGGTTCGATCCCCGGTACCGGCAGTTGTGATATAAAAAATCTGGCTCTCAACATTGTCATTGCCATTGCATTGGTGACTGTGTATCCTTCGACTTCGTGAATCGGAAAATCACGTTAATGTTAAACAAACCACTGAGAACGACAAGCACCCTGGGCCTGGCAGTGACCATCCTCATTGCCAGCATACATAACTCCTGCGTTAGCCCAAGTTTGGGCTGTTTGGAGAAAACAAACTAAGAAATAAGAACAACTCACCCGTTATACGATTCTCGCAGCGAATGACGACCTTGACCATTAAAAGACCGCGGAAATTCCAGTTGAAATAAAACACTACCCAGGGCCAGGTGCTGAGTAAACGGTACGCGCTGCAGCGGTACGCGAAAACGTGCAACTAAAAACAAAGCCGCCGCGGATTACGTTACGCCTAACTACACCCATTGCCCATTCTCTGCCGTCGTAACCTTGATTAATCGAGACATTAATGAATTAAGAGATCTATGGGGAGCGGACTTACAATCGAGGGGACGGTGGTTCAATCCCACCTACCGCCGTTTCGAAACTTAGGCAATTTCGTTTACCCGACATTTGCCTGTGTCTTTCGGAAGAGACACTAAAAAACGGTGGTCCCTTCTATCTGGTGTCTATGCCAGGGGAAGTAAAATATCCCACACAGGAGGTAAATATGTAACCTGTAACAGATTCACTAATTCTAGAGAAGAACTCCTGCGTTAGCCCAACTTTGGGCTGTTTGGAGGAAACAACCTAAGAACTAAAAATGTGAGTGAGATAGTAACAACGTTACTCATATACTCCAGTATATCCTATAATTATAACAAATTCATACACAATGTCTACCTTTGCTAATGACAAGTAATGTTTTTAGTGATCCATCGTCACGTCTTTATTCCACGGCCAGATTTGAAACGATAAAAAACGACTACGACTACGTGCTACTTTCCATAAAAAGTCCCGCAAAAAAACACCGCTCCAAATACTTACGTGTTTTTAAAGTAATAATCAACTTGCTTTGAATTGCATACTTATTTCTCTTAAGTTGACCATACTATAAAACAAAACAAAATTAAAAAAAAGGTTTATCTATGACTATGTCAAGAAGAGTCACGTGATTAAGTGATCTTGGCTGTTCGAAGGGCAGTCGGGTTACTCAAGTTACTCGCGTAGCCAATCGAAGTCGGCCAACTATGTCGATAAATGACGACAACAGTGCCAAGTCCAAGAGCAGGAGCAGGATTCTTAAACACATTCCGAGGTCATAGCAGGCGTTAATTCGTCGTAAGCCTAATGTCATCAATGAGCATCGCTCAATGTCCGCGTAACGCGTCCCAGAAATGGCGCAGTTTTTGCCGCCGCCTCGGAAAACCGCGTGTTTCTCGCTATGCATAGTTATTTTGTTTACTGTTGACATTGTTATCGACAAATGAATGCCTTCAGAAGATGATCGGCGGGAAAAATATGTTACATTGCATTCGGCTGTGGATGATTAAGGTTGGTGAACTTTGCGTTGTACTTATATTTATACAAAAAAATGTAATATAGATTAGCGTGAAACCTAACATTTATTAAGTGTATCCCATATCTACGGCATCTTAGCTTTCATGTGGTATCAATATGAACTATTTATATCAATACAGGACGCGAGGAAAACCCCCAGACAACGGGCGGTATCAGGACAGTTTGGAGCGTTTTTCATGTCGTTCAGGGGCCAGTTTCATAGCGGCTACTTACGACGTCGTAGCGGGCGATAACTCGTCGAAAATCTAAGACGTCGTAAAGTTACACTAGTTGCGTTTCATAAGTCTGCTCCATAGTTGCACTTAGCTGCACCATGTATTTAGTAGGCGTAACTTTACGCTGGTTGAAATATTTACGGTATGCTCCCGAAGTTGAAAATGTACGGTATGCTCCCGACACGCCCACTCTCAACATTATTATTTGTAATGTATACACTGGATATCCTTTACATTCATCATAGCTTCCCATTTGCTATACGAACGACAACGGCACAGCTAGAAAGAAAAAAGGATGTCCGCGACGTAAGTCAATGCTACGGCGAACTAGTGGCGTGAATGCTAAATTGGTCTTATGAAACCGGCCGTACGCTGCATTTTCTATTCGCTGTTAGCTACTACCAGTAGACCGCGTAATTGGGCGTAAAGTTACACGGCTTCATGAAACTGGGCCCATAGCTGCAACCTGC
>OZ024867.1:19282088-19292088 GCA_964017155.1 Oasisia sp. SBJ-2009 | reverse complement strand
CACGTAGGGTGAACTACATAAGTCGAATTATCTCATGTTTAAACGTTAGTATATAAATATAATGTGTGACAGTACCCACGGATAAAGCTGTTTTGGAGTGGACTTTTAAGAAGTTGCCTGTTAGTAACATAATGAGGTACCACGTTAATTAATCCGACTGAGGGCGCTCTAACGCAACTAGTGCCTTTGTGCCGTCCTTTACGTATTCTTGACGTGTGCAAAATGCGGCATGGTTTTGCTGAACATTTTGCGGACTCGCTTGTCCCCGAAGCCTCACACATAGCTAAATATGGATACACTCTGACATGTCCGTCAATGTAAAGGCATAACATGTACATTGATTAATTACAGCCGATGGAACGTCGACTGGTGGCCCAACGACAGGTTTGCTGGCTCGATGTCGTAAAGGATGTTTAAAATCATCTACAGCTCGCCATATGCATCATACGAGACTGCTACGTCTTCACAGATAGCTAAATATTGATATCGTATAACATGTCCGTCAATATGAAAGCATAATGTCTACATTAATGCACATTTACAGCCGGTGAAACGTCGCGGGACGTTCGTCGATCGAATTCAGTGCCAATATGGCGTTGTTTCGGCTGTTCTTTCTATTTGTCACACATACAGCATGCTGTTCTGTCTATTGACAACACACACGGCATGCCCACACATACAAACTACCGCTGGCTACGCGCCTGCACAGTCAATAGGTTACCCTTCATATATACGAAAAAGATGATTCAAACAAGCGTTCCGCAAAATATGCAAGCAAATCCACGTGAATTGCTACAGGCGCTGATACGCAACAAGGGCATAGTTGCGTATGAGCGCCTCTACCGAGTAACGTGGAGTTGTGGAACACCATTGGAGATTGCCGCGGCCAGGCGGCCCGCCTATATATATAATTGCTATATTGACATACAGTTGTGGGGAAGATGGAATGGATGTGTGTGTGTGTGTGCGTGCGTGCGTGTGCGTGCGTGCGTGTGTGCGTGCGTGCGTGCGTGCGTGCGTGTGTGTGTGTGTGTGTGTGTGTGTGTGTGTGTGTGTGTGTGTGTGTGTGTGTGTGTGTGTGTGTGTGTGTGTGTGTGTGTGTGTGTTAAAGTGTCAAACAAACGGTACTGTTTGACACATTACGAATACGACGAATACTGTGTAGCTTTACCTTGACTTGCGATGTTTATCGCAGTGACTGTCAAAAAAATGGAATATTACGCATGAGTGTGTGTGTGTGTGTGTGTGTGTGTGTGTGTGAGTGTGTGTGTGTGTGTGTGTGTGTGTGTGTGTGTGTGTGTGTGTGTGTGTGTGTGTGTGTGTGTGTCTGAGTGTGTGTTAAAGTGTCAAACAAACTGTACTGTTTGACACATTACGAATACGACGAATACGAATACGTTTATTTCAGGTAAAATCCCATGTACAATTGGTACATACTTTAGCACATCTAAGTAGCCTATACAAGATCAAATACGTAAAAAAAGAATATATAAAAATAAATAAGGTTATAAGTTAGGTAAATGGAAAATGGTAGAAAAACAGATAAAATAGTCAGCAATATACAGGACGTGATTGTATAATTAATATGCAATTAATTCATGGAAAAATAAACACCGTTTGAAAAGTAAGTTATGTAAACGATTTACTAACTTTAAAAATATATATAATAATAAATAACTAATAATAAAGTTATATGCGAGACATGATGGCTATCTTAACATAACACAATCGGGTTCTGATCAGCTATAATGTACGCAAAGGTGTTCTGCTTCACTCACCACGCATGACGAAACGATAATGAGTTTCGATTGTTCTGATTTTAATGGTTTTACTGATTCATATTCAAATACCAAAACTGTATTGTGTCCAGGGGGATGCAATATAGTTTTGAGGCCAGCCCTGTCAATGTATACTTTCGCTTAACGCATGTGTTTTCTGTCGATACACTATTTTTACATTGTATCAGTATACATGCAAGTAGCTGATTGTACGATAGGCTTTTTGTTGTACTTGGATGCTTATCATTTACGATAATACTGTATGTCTTTCAAGGTACAATCAGCCGAGCGCACGCTTCAAAATAAAATATCTAGATTGCCATATTACCATTACAAGGTGTTTTGTGTCTTATTGATCTACCGTAAACAGAGCCAGGCCCAGCTGTAGTTTATTAGGGAGTATTAAGGGCACACTTACGAGTGGGAAGGGCGCAGGCACGCAAAATCAATATACCATAACTTACTGATTATTAATTAATATTGCTTAATTTGATCATAACATTTAATATGTATAATAGGCTATTTGACATTATCAAATACATCTAATATCAGTCACTGTAGTCGTCAGTACAAATAGCATGCCAAATAACCAGACAATGTGTAGTTGTTTTTAATATACTGACGATGTGATATCTTGATAATACATTTTTAATATAATTTCATTTACATCTCAATACTTCGATCCCTCTAATGACGGCTTTGTTTAGCATGTTAGATTAATTAATAATAATCATAATTAATTTCTTATATTTTGATAACAACAATTTGGTAGTATCACGACATGCATACATCACGTGACACAATTGCCGGACACGGTGATGTTTGCTTGATACAAATGTCTCCTCACCGTCAGAGACCAATTGCCCAGTGCATAGTTTTATGTTATATACATTTTAAAAAGACGTATGCGAATGCCTCTATTTCTACGGAAGTTAACTACCATTAAAAAAGAAACTGAAAAATGCCGGTAACATAATATTATATTTACTATTGTTTTCGTATTGGTTACAACTGCTTAAAACATAACTTGTTAAAGTTTGTAATACATATTGTTCATCAGGTGGACGCCTGCGATATTTTGATATCATCGTTCGTTCAAGAGACGGAAAGAATGAGACGAAATGTGGACGGCGGTCTGCCCACAGAATGTCCACGGGCGAGACGAAATCATTCAAGTGTGACCGCGACGCCATAGGATCTGTACTGATGATCCAAATACCAGGAAAACGGAAAATTCTCACGCTGTGTGAAGTGTACATTTATGGAGAAGGTACAGTTGAGTTGAGCATTTCCTTTGCTATTGATACGAGGCGAAAACACACGGATTAATCGAATTGAATGTTTGGCGTGATACAATAAAACAGGCACGGCCGATCGAACAAAATGTCATTACGGTCTAAGTTTGCGCAATCGCCGGGTAAATAAATACGTACCTAGACCTTACTGAGAGGTTCACACTTGCAACTACAGGCCGTAGTTACATGAAAAATGGTAACGACTTTATTTTTTGTATGTAAAATGTGGTCAAGGCATATCACTTACAGAATCGTTAAACTTATACTCACTAAAATACAACGCATGTTATGTACAATTAGTACCTTGTAATGGCATACAATCAATACATAGACACACCGTATGCAACAAACAAAACCGGCTAAATAGTAACTAGAAATGCCACTAGGTTAAAGTCAACTAGCGTATTTTTGTACAGTAAATGATGCAGTTAAAATAAAATATATTAATTGGATGTTGTGATAATGGGCAATCGTTTAAACGAAACCTTTATATAAACAATCATCACATTCAGTTCATAATATACGTGACTGAAATACGGTTACGCATTTAGATTTATTCGACAATATGCACTCTTATTCACGGTACGACAGCACTCAAAACATGATCAACCAACATTTCTATTTATAGATAAAACCTGTAGATTTTGAAATAAAATTCGTTTTTACTAATGCATTTGCATACAATTTTGGAGTGTTAGTACTGGTGTTAGTTGGAAGTAGTGTTTGATGTGCGAATGCAATGGTCAATTATGTATTGTGTCTCTACGCCATTTAATGAATATATTTAGCTTCGTTGCAATATAAATGTTTAAAACATGTTGACTTATACAGCTTGTTTCGCCTGCAACAGTGTTTCATGTAGAAACGGTGGCACTTGTGTTAACCTTTCCAGTGGTTACCGATGCGATTGCAAGGAAAGTTACTTTGGAAAACGCTGTGAAAGTAAGCTTGATATGTAAATGTATCCCATGCATACACATTCAAATGCAAACATTCGAACGAACATGTGAAATATATTTGCAAGTACGAATAATAAATACACCTACGAAAATATATACCGTGTTAGAGTGCATTATCGCCTGTACCCGCATTATCGCCCAAGTCTGGTTTTCAGTAATTTGGGTTAACCTCCCTCCTGTTCACATAAACGCTCAGAATGTCTAGATAAGTTCCTATATACCATCTCATGTAGTAGTCTACTCAACTACTAATAGCAAATTATTTGATTGTAAAACCATTTACCGTTTCTCGAACATAGCCAGTGGCGCACCAGAGCAATCAATATTAATGCAAACAACACAAACAACGCGTGCACGTCTACGACACTGGACAATGGATTGGTGATATGGACACCACAATGGAGGAAAACCAAATTGTATAACGACACCCAAATTGGTATAATACAACATCTGCTCAAATACAACTCATGCCGTGTGGATATTCTTCCAAATATAGTATACTCCAGTTTTGTTAGTACTATAAAAATAATATACCGAGCGTTATGTGCTTTCATTTCGTTACATCACGAAAAGCGAAAACCTCACTTAAGCAGTTATACACTACAATCGTCTAGAGATGATGAGGATATGTTATCTCATCCATGTATATTTAAAATGATCGATATAAGAGTCCACAAACAAACAAACAAACAAACAAACAAACAAATAAACAAACTTGTTTCAGTAAGATGCGTTCATAGCAAAGTATTCAAATCGTGCTACAAGACGGTTGTCGTGATAAGTGAACAACTAAAACTGGAAATTTACTACACTCTTTATTACCACCACTTAATTATCCTTAATGGATGAACTCATTCGAATGTAAAATACCACTTTTCGCATACTTCACAAAACAACGCAAAAAAAAATCGTAACATTGTTTATATACACGCATCACTGTATGGCTATTTCGTTTTGATCTAAACAAAACCCAAAGAATGTATTGAGATAATACATTGTTGTTTGATTTAATACCACAGTTGCGAATGGATGCAAGTCAAGTCCTTGCAGGCTTTCTAGTATTTGCAAAAACACCGAAACTGGTTACAGTTGCGTTTGGAAGAAAAATTATAAAACTAAATATCATCAACGTGAGTAGTATTGTAGTTGAACATGACTGTACATAACTCTAATCGCACACAAATACACACCCACACCCACACCCACTTACACACCCACATATATATATATTTATATATATATATATATATATATATATATACATACATATATATATATATACATACATATATATACATACATATACGCATGCAAGCATACATGCATGCATGCATGCATACATACTTACATACATACATACATACATACATACGTACATACGTACATACATACATACATACATACATACATACATACACACATATACACAGATACACACATGCACACATACATGCATACATACATATATACATGTATACATGTATACATACATACATACATTCATACATACATTCATACACACGCATATATACACACATATATACATATATATATATATATATATATATATATATATATATATATATATATATATATATATATATATATATATACTTATATATATATATATATATATATACAATTATCGATAAACGTAGTTCTACTCCTATTTCGCTCGTGCTTTGCTGTTTACATACATAACTAAACAAGTGACCCGGTGCTAGGAGTCAGACAACATACAATGGGCACCGCGAAACTGATCCTTAAGTACAGTCCTGTTTGGGAAAACAATCGCTCACTGGCCGACTTGGGTTCAGTGTAATTGGAGAACCGAAGTTGACTGAACTACATATAGAGAACCCAACTGTACGCCAACACAGGTATATCCCCCATTCACACTCCGTGTAGTCCATGCATACATACATACATACCTTACTACGTACGTACGCACGCACGCACGTACGTCGACCCATTCATATACACATACGATTATGTTGTTAACAGACAATGGGATTAACTATGCACGTGGAGGTATTGCTACTTCGGTATCAGTCAAGTCAAACGGTCACCCTCAAAAGGCCATTGATGGAAAATCAGATGGTGATTACAAGCACGGAAGTTGTATTCACACAGCGGAAGAGTACCAGCCGTGGTGGCAGGTTACTTTCACTAAGCAGATTTCGGTGCGCGAAGTGGTAATAACCAATCGCGCTGATTGCTGTGGTAAGTAGATTATAATAATAATAATATAATAATAATAATATTTATTATTTTATAAAGCGCAATATCCAAATATGCTCAAAGCGTTGTACAAAAAACTATAACACTATTTATTATGTGTTAAAACTGATATTAAAAATAATAAATACAACTGTAAAAGTAACTTTCAGATAAAACTTGTAGACATGTAAAATTATTCATATTAAAAATGTTTATTAAATAGTACATATAATTAACGACGATGAGTAAAATACATCAATAAATAAAGCTAATTAATACTATATTTACATGCAAAACACATACTAAACGATGACATATATAAATGTCAATGCATACGTGTAAAAAGATACGATGAAATATTTGAAACCATTTTTTTAAATGTCATTGCATATTTAAAATGTAAGCAGTAATATCCTTTGGAAATGTGCGTTTTTAGTGTTTTTATGATATGTTATATAGTTGCAATTGTTCTGCGTTACATGTGACACTTTTTACGATGCAATTATAGTTATCGTTCTGGATGATTGGTATTACTTTTTGTAAATAATTCAAGGTCGCTTAGTAATGTATATGTATAGGTACAATAGCCAATGTATCCTCGTTTCGTTATGTGATATGAGGCATTTCAGAATTGCAGCTGAGCCCCCACTGCCAACGCCTCGTAGATGTGGCTAATAAACAATGTTGTGAGCACTGGCGAGACCATATCATGCATTTGTAAATTTCACGTAATCATGTTTATGTCAAATATTCAGTGACCTGTATCCTGTTGACTGTATTCTAAACAATTTTGGAAAAAATATATAATTTTAAATGATATTTAAATCCTCTTATAATGTATATCTACTAATTTAAATTATATTTTTAGAAGATAATTTATATTTATATATATATATATTAAACAATTTTAAATGACATTTTATATATATTTATGTATTAACTAGTGTACACCACAATTATTGTTAAATAGATAATCTATTATTTTAATGTAGTCTTTATTTATTTATTAAATTAAAATTTGTTTTCTATTTTTAAGAACAAATTATGTACAATGTGTATCTTTTATATATATATATATATCTTACATTTATTTGCCATATTTCATGTTATTTTATATATAGGCACTATATGAGTCAACGCCAGACTACATTCCAATTCATCATGTAACATTTTGCACGTTGAATATGGCAATGAAGCTTTATTATTTACGTTAGGTGAGCTGAGGCATTTCGAAATTACCGTCATGCCACGACCGAGAAAGTCAACGAGGAATATGTGTGGCTCACACACCAATGACATGAACACAGGCGACACCGTCTCTTTCACTTGCCACCACGGAGCCAAAGGAACTGCGTTGATGATAAGAATTGTTGACAGAGTCACAACGCTGACACTTTGCGAAGTTTCTGTTTTTGGAAAAGGTATGGAACGGTAATAAGTTGCATGTATTGGGTAGTTGTTTCAGATGGCGAAGGTCCTGCTTTTAAACATTTAACATGTGTATTATAATTATTATTATATTTACTTGTCGTGGCACGAATGGATGTATGCAGATACATTATGTTCCATATATTTATATAAATAGAGAAACATTAACCGAATAAAGAGAGATACGTCTGTCTACCCAAGAACCAAAAGTTGAAACCTATGTGGAACCCCGCTCTCGTTGCATTGACTCTACCACTGTATTCTCACTTGTGGAATTCTAGTTCACCCTCGATGGGACACAACTATCGTCACACTTCACGCTAAATCGTAAAGAAATACGTAACCCGTAATTTGCGACTTCTACTAAATAACTTTAGCGATATGGTTAAAGAACACTTCATTCACTAGGATTTGCCAATTGTGTTAACATAAAACGAATCAATGGTTTTCATTTTTTATATCCAAATTCAAAAACTTACATTTCCTTTTACCTATGTTTATTGCGCTCATTCTATATCTGACAGATTAGTAATTACATTATCCCATGACGTTATTTTGTTTGTTTCCACTCAATCGTTCCGCGTGTCACTAAATATTCTAACTTCGTATTTCGCAACATATGCTCTTGTTAGTTGCTATATATGTTTCAACAAATAAGAACAAGATCCTGCAATTGTATTTAACTGGATGACACATTACACACATGTTAGCATTACTTTAATGGTTTTCTTCTATAAGCAATTTTACATGGATGTTGTGTGGATGTAGTCACAGTTTTTTCTCACAAGCTTAACTCCCGGGTGATTATAACTATAGTACTGGAAACTAAAAACCCTACTAACACTGAGCAATTACTGTGACCTCACGACCCCAATGTTACATATGATTAATAATATAATACAAATAATACTAATGATTAATAATATAATACAAATAATACCAATTAATATATAATCAAACGGGATCTGTCAAAAAAACATATCGTAGGATTTGAAATATTAGTATCCCTTTACTTTTTAAACAAACCAAATTCCCTCTGAGTGTGTAGCGCGGGCACACACACACACACACACACACACACACACACACACACACACACACACACACACACACACACACACACACACACACACACATACATACATACATACACACACATACACTCACACACACACACACACACACACACACACACACACACACACACACACACACACACACACATACATACACACACATACACTCACACACACACACACACACACACACACACACACACACACACACACTCATACACACACACACTCATGCGTAGTATTCCACTTTTTTGACAGTCACTGCGATAAACATCGCAAGTCAAGGTACGGCTACACAGTCAATAACCAAGTTAGGCTACGTCGCTCGATACGCCATAGATGGAAAGGCAGATGGTGACTTTCGACACCACAGCTGTACGTTAACATATCTTAGCATAGAACCCTGGTGGAAACTGACGTTCGAAGATTACGTTCTTTTTGAGGAAGTCGTTGTAACGAACCGCGCTGATTGCTGTGGTAAGTTTTTAAGCAGTGTCGTTGTTGCCAACACGGCTGTGACGACGTGTCCTTATTTCTCATTAGTTTGCCGGGAGAGGGGCGTTTTGCAGGTTAAGTATTACCTTATTTTGGATGCTTAATAATTAACATTACTACCGCTGATGCGATTCCCGAAAGACATGAACGACGCCATTGATCAATGTGCAATGGATTGAGTAATTTGCATGTTTCGTAGACTCACTTCCGTGTGATGTAGTATATACTCGTTCGTTGGCTAATACTGGGAGGTGCATATTAAGCGTATGATAGTATAATCGTGTTTATACATATTATAGTCTAACATAACGTTTTAAAACTATGCTTTTAACCGTAGTCTAATGTTAAGTGAACGCAATGCTTCGACGGTCTTTGGGAAGTATGAATGATGACATTGACGCTTCGCAAATAGTAATTGTTATATATATATATATATATATATATATATATATATATATATATATATATATATATATTATATACAAAAGTACATTACCGAAAGGATGGAATTGTTATTTCAAAAACACACGTCATAATTAATTCCTACGCTTTGTGGTGATTTGTTTGGACACTCACCTCACGGCAGATGCAGGTGGAATGTATTACACTAATAGATGCCGTCGTCAGTGAGGCGCTAGCAGACGGTGGATGGAGGTGGTAGCATTAAAACCTCTATGGCTTGATAGTTCAGTTACATAACAACAGGCTACTAAAATAAAGATGCTATGCTCTGCAGTAAAATTACCAAA
>OZ024867.1:19264588-19277088 GCA_964017155.1 Oasisia sp. SBJ-2009 | reverse complement strand
TTTTATTCATTTGGTACAGTACGTGATGTATGCAAGTCGACACCGTGTCAAAATGAAGGACATTGCAGTAGTATCGCAAGTGGGTACACGTGCAAATGCAAGACCGATTACATGGGGAACAACTGCGAACGTAAGTATGACTGATATTAAATATACGTTTTAAATACATGTTAATAAGCATATACGTATGCTAAATTTACCATGATTAATTGTCATAGTGGAGGTATTAAGAAAACACCAGTACAAAAAAAAACAATATTAAATGGCAAGCAATGTGCTTCTTATTTTAAAACAAAACCAGATGGACAACAATCTTGTCCTCTGAGTTTAGTGACAATGCAGTGAAACGGTAGCAATGTAATTCCTATTTCATATATTTTTCAAAAGTTACCCATCTTATAAATTAAAACGGAAATATTGTAATTCCCGCTTAATAAATATTTACAGGACGTGATGTGTGCATGTCAAATCCGTGTCAAAATGGCGGAAGTTGCAGCATTACCGCAAGTGGGTTCACTTGCAGCTGCAAGACGAATTACCTCGGGAACGTATGCGAACGTGAGTATTATAGATAATAAATATGCTTTTTAAATGTATTTTAATAAATCCCTACATATGCTAAATTTAACATAATTAATAATTGTTATGGTAGTGGATACAATAATGTACCAAAGACAATACGAAGTTGGATTGCATATTACAAACAATTCGATTATGACTATTTTAATATTGTTGATGTTGTGGCATCGTTGGAACAAATAGTGAAGCAGACTAGTTGGACTTAAGAGAAACAAATAATAATTGTAATAATAGGGAAAACTACACAATTGGCACAATATATCTCTCTCTTTATAATTTAGGGTATACAGTGAGCTTGTTACTTGAAGATAACGGCATAAACCATGACATCAACGTAATAAAATGCCTTAATGTAGCACTAGAGCCTGCTTGTATATATTATTATTATTATACATGTTATGGAAAGATAGGATAACATACTGAAACTGCCCTTGACAAAAACAAATAAAATAATAATAATAGACAAGACGTTTCAAATGCCACCAAGTACAAATGGCACCTAATTATAGCAGGAACAATATGTGTTGAAGCAAGCATACACACAATACCAAGTAGCCATATATATGATTAACAATTAAGTTATGTATATTTTATTATTTTACATGTTATTGAAATATATGATAAAATAGTGAAACTGCCCTTAACAATAACAAATAAAATCAAAATAATAGACATGACGTTTCAAATGCCACAAAGAATTAATGGCACCTAATTATAGCAGGAACAATATGTGTTGAAGAAAACTTTATGAAGAAAACACATATAACACAAATAAAACTATAAAATATCACGCAATGTGCTTCTGATAAAATAGTCGTTAAAATGTTATCATTTAAGTTCAGTGGCAATGCCATACAACCATAGCAGTAAAATGCAGACTTCAATGATTTTACAGAAAAGGATTACTGCAAGTCAAGGCCGTGTAAAAATGGAGGCCTTTGCAGAAACACCGCAAGTGGACATACGTGCAGGTGCAATAATGATTACATTGGGAACAACTGCGATCGTGAGTCTGATTGTTATTATGTTCGTTTTAAAATATATTTGAATGGCGAATAGTTACATAAATGGGGTAAATTAAGCATACACACAATACCAAGTAGCCATATATGTGATTAACAATTAAGTTATATATATTTTATTATTTTACATGTTATTGAAACATATGATAAAATGGTGAAACTGCCCTTAACAATAACAAATAAAATCAAGATAATAGACATGACGTTTCAAATGCCACAAAGAACAAATGGCACCTAATTATAGCAGGAACAATATGTGTTGAAGAAACCATTATGAAGAAAACACATATAACACAAATAACACAATAAAATAACAAGTAATGTGCTTCTGATAAAATAGTCGAAACAAATGTAATCATTTGAGTTTAGTGGCAATGCTATACAACCGTAGCAGTAAAACGCAGACTTCAATGATTTTACAGAAAAGGATTACTGCAAGTCAAGGCCGTGTAAAAATGGAGGCCTTTGCAGAAATACCGCAAGTGGACATACGTGCAGCTGCAAGAATGATTACATTGGCAACAACTGCGATCGTGAGTCTGATTGTTATTATGATCGTTTTAAAATATATGTTTAATGGCGAATAATTACATAAATGTGATAAATTAAGAATACTCACAATATCAAATAGCCGTATTTATGTTTAACATTTATGTTATGTATATTTCATTATTGAACATGTCATTGACATATATCATAACATGACGAAACTGCCCTTAACACTAACAACTAAAATAATAATAATAGACACGACGTTTCAAACGCCACAAAGTACAAATGGGACCTAATTATAGCAGGCACAATATGTGTTGAAGCAAACATTATGAAGAAACACATATAACACAAATAACACAATAAAATACCACGCAATGTCATTCTGTTAAAAATCGTAAAGAAATGTAATCATTAAATTTTGAGTTAAGTGGAAATGAAATAAAACCGTAGCAGTAAAATGTAGACTTCAATGATTTTACAGAAAAGGATTACTGCAAGTCAAGGCTGTGTAACAATGGAGGCCTTTGCAGAAATACCGCAAGTGGACATACGTGCAGCTGCAAGAATGATTACATTGGGAACAACTGCGATCGTGAGTCTGATTGTTATTATGTTCGTTTTAAAATATATTTTTAATGGCGAATAATTACATAAATGGGATAAAACATACACACAATATCAAACAGCCGTATTTATGTTTAACATTAATGTTATGTATATTTTATTATTGTATATGTCATTGAAAGATATTATAAAATGATAAAGCTGCCCTTAACAATAACACATAAAACAATAATAATAGACACGACGTTTCAAACGCCACAAAGTACAAATTGCACCTAATTATAGCAGGCACAATATGTGTTGAAGCAAACATTATAAATAAAACACATATAATAAAAATAACACAATAAAATACCATGCAATGTGCTTCTGTAAAAAATCGTAAAGAAATGTAATCATTTGAGTTAAGTTGAAATGCAATAAAACCGTAGCAGTAAAATGCAGACTTCAATGATTTTACAGAAAAGGATTACTGCAAGTCAATGCCGTGTAAAAATGGTGGCCTTTGCAGAAATACCGCAAGTGGACATACGTGCAGCTGCAAGAATGATTACATTGGCAACAACTGCGATCGTGAGTCTGATTGTTATTATTTTTCGTTTTAAAATATATTTGAATGGCGAATAGTTACATAAATGGGGTAAATTAACCATACACACAATACCAAGTAGCCATATATATGATTAACAATTAAGTTATGTATATTTTATTATTTTACATGTCATTGAAATATATGATAAAATGGTGAAACTGCCCTTAACAATAACAAATAAAATCAAAATAATAGACATGACGTTTCAAATGCCACACCGAACAAATGGCATCTCATTATAGCAGGAACAATATGTGTTGAAGAAAACATTATGAGGAAAACACATATAACACAAAAAACACAATAAAATAACAAGCAATGTGCTGCTGATAAAATAGTCGAACAAAATGTAATCATTTGAGTTTAGTGGCAATGCTATACAACCGTAGCAGTAAAATGCAGACTTCAATGATTTTACAGAAAAGGATTACTGCAAGTCAAGGCCGTGTAAAAATGGAGGCCTTTGCAGAAATACCGCAAGTGGACATACGTGCAGCTGCAAGAAAGATTACATTGGGAACAACTGCGATCGTGAGTCTGATTTTTATTATGTTCGTTTTTAAATATCTTTGATTGGCGAATAGTTACATAAATGAGGTAAATTAAGCATACACACAATATCAAAAAGCCGCATTTATGTTTAACAACTATGTTATGTATATTTTATTATTTTATTGAAAGATATTATAACATGATGAAACTGCCCTTAACAATAGCAAATAAAATAACAATAATATACATGACGTTTGAAATGCCACAAAGAACAAATGGCACCTAATTATAGCAGGAACAATATGTGTTGAAGCAAATATTATGAAGAAAACACATATAATAAAAATAACACAATAAAATACCACGCAATGTGCTTCTGTACAAAAATCGTCAAGAAATGTAATCATTTGAGTTAAGTGGAAATGAAATAAAACCGTAGCAGTAAAATGTAGACTTTAATGATTTTACAGAAAAGGATTACTGCAAGTCAAGGCCGTGTAAAAATGGAGGCCTTTGCAGAAATACCGCAAGTGGACATACGTGCAGGTGCAATAATGATTACATTGGGAACAACTGCGATCGTGAGTCTGATTGTTATTATGTTCGTTTTAAAATATATTTGAATGGCGAATAGTTACATAAATGGGGTAAATTAAGCATACACACAATACCAAGTAGGCGTATATATGATTAACAATTATGTTATTTATATTTTATTATTTTACCTGTTATTGAAGTATATAATAAATGGTGAAACTGCCCTTAACAATAACAAATAAAATCATGATAATAGACAGGACGTTTCAAATGCCACAAAGTACAAATGGCACCTAATTATAGCAGGAACAATATGTGTTGAAGAAAACATTATGAAGAAAACACATATAACACAAATAACACAATAAAATACCACGCAATGTGCTTCTGATAAAATAGTCGTATAAAAATGTAATCATTTGAGTTCAGTGGCAATGCTATACAACCGTAGCAGTAAAATGCAGACTTTAATGATTTTACAGAAAAGGATTACTGCAAGTCAAGGCCGTGTAAAAATGGAGGCCTTTGCAGAAATACCGCAAGTGGACATACGTGCAGCTGCAAGAAAGATTACATTGGCAACAACTGCGATCGTGAGTCTGATTTTTATTATGTTCGTTTTTAAATATCTTTGATTGGCGAATAGTTACATAAATGAGGTAAATTAAGCATACACACAATATCAAAAAGCCGCATTTATGTTAAACAAATATGTTATGTATATTTTATTATGTTATTGAAAGATATTATAAAATGATGAAACTGCCCTTAACAATAGCAAATAAAATAACAATAATATACATGACGTTTGAAATGCCACAAAGAACAAATGGCACCTAATTATAGCAGGAACAATATGTGTTGAAGCAAACATTATGAAGAAAACACATATAATAAAAATAACACAATGAAATACCACGCAATGTGCTTCTGTAAAAAAATCGTCAAGAAATGTAATCATTTGAGTTAAGTGGAAATGCAATAAAACCGTAGCAGTAAAATGTAGACTTCAATGATTTTACAGAAAAGGATTACTGCAAGTCAAGGCCGTGTAACAATGGAGGCCTTTGCAGAAATACCGCAAGTGGACACACGTGCAGCTGCAAGAATGATTACATTGGGAACAACTGCGATCGTGAGTATATTATTGCTAATATATACATTTAAAAAATATTTTTTTATAATCTCCTATGTATATTAAATTTAGCATGGGCAATGGTTATATTCTTCTAGCAAATTAGGTAAGCTTAAAGTATTAAATAGTAGTATTTAGTATTAGCAATTTTGTTGTTATGGAAATACTAAAACATGTAAAATACTGAAGCTGCCCTGAAGACAACGAACTAAAACAATGATATCAAACACCTTGTTTCAAAAGCCATTAAATACACATTGAACATAATTATAGCAGGAACACTATGTGTTGAAGGAAATTGTATAAAGAAAACACTGTAGCATAAAAATAACACATTAAATGTCACCCAATGGGCTTCTTATAAAAGAAATATTCGGAAAAGTATTAATCATTTGGGTTATATATTTTAATAATTTCGTGCATATATTACATATAGCATGACTAATAATAGATATTCGTGAAGCAAAATCTAAACACACAAGCAAAGAAAGACATTACTTAAAAAATTATTGTATACACGTTATGGAAACATAAGATAACATACTGAAGCTTTCCATCAGACAAAAACTACAATAAACAAAAATCAAAAGCCATTTCTTACAAATGGAACGTAACTATTTTAGGAACAGAACATTTTGAAGGGGAATCTGTTCAGAAAAAATAAAAAGAACATTTAATATGTTAGTGAGCTTCATATTAAAAAACAATTAGTCGAAAAAATCTACTCTTTGGAAATAAGTGACAATGTAATACAACGGTAGTAATGCAATACTTACATCGTTGATTGTACTCAAGGCCGTGCAAAAATGATGGCGTGACATCGTAAGAAGATATACATGCAGCCGCACGAGTGACTACATTAGGCACAACTACTGTCGTGAATACTATGTTTATTATGTAATGTTCTAAGTATAATGTGTTTTTTATATAGGCAAAACAAATATAGACAAAACATGAAAATGTCAAAAACCACGTAAAATGTTTATTTTAAGTAAGTGGATGAAAATTATTGTACGAACATGAAATGCTGAAAGAAAACTTCATTCAGAAAAAATAAAAGAACAGAAGCAATGTGCTTCGAGTATGTGTGTATATATATATATATATATGTATATATATATATATATATATATATATATATATATATATATATATATATATATATATATATATATATAAACAGTAATAACAAATCAATTCATATAAGTTAGGAGACGATG
The DNA here is from genome assembly GCA_964017155.1 of Oasisia sp. SBJ-2009. Lineage (NCBI taxonomy): Eukaryota > Metazoa > Annelida > Polychaeta > Sabellida > Siboglinidae > Oasisia > Oasisia sp. SBJ-2009. The sequence continues at coordinate 19,270,452 of OZ024867.1, read as the reverse complement.
CAAGAAAACGGTGGTAATTGTGATTTGATTGACCTGACAGAACGTGATTACTGCAAGTCAAGGCCGTGTAAAAATGGAGGAGTTTGCAGTGATACCGGAAGTGGATACATATGCCGCTGCAAGACTGGTTACATTGGGAAGAACTGCGAAAGTGAATATTATCGCTATTATGTACAATTTTAAAATGTGATTTCACGAAGTCCTTAATATGTTTATTTAATCGTGACTAATGATTATATTAGTGGATGTTAAGATATGTCAATTAAAATATGCATATTGACACTGTATGTACATGGTATATTGCTTGCTAGAATTATGTTTATTTTAGTATGATTTACTTACTTTGGTGCATTTTTGTCGAAGCGAGTACGACGTTTCGACCCGTCATCTACGGGCCTTGATCACGTACTGGTGTCACGTGTGTTGCCTCAGATTTCGGCGGGATAGTTTGATTGTAGATGGCAGGCAGATGATATCCCTGATCTATGTTCATGGTAGGGGCTCTCTGTCTGATGTATTTGCCCTCCTTCACTTTTCTCTTGTGCCAGTTGGATTCACGGGTCAGTACTTTAGTGTTCTTCGTGGACACTGAGTGTCCTGTGGCCCGGCAATGATCTCCTACTCCTGTTGGTTTGTCCATGTGTGTGTGTGTGTGTGTGTGTGTGTGTGTGTGTGTGTGTGTGTGTGTGTGTGTGTATGTGTGTGTGTGTGTGTGTGCGTGTGTGCGTGTGTGTGTGTGTGTTCTTTGAATATCTGGCTTAGTGTTCTCTTTGTTTCACCTATGTATGTGTGGCTGCTGTCGATGGCACACTTGATGTTGTAGATGGTTCCACATTGGTGTTCTTTGGGTGTTTTGTCTTTGGGGTGTACTATCATCGAGCGGAGGGTGTTCGCCAGCTTGTGGTACATTTGTATATTGTGTGCCAAGCTGTTCTGATAGTCCTGCCACGTATGGTAGTCCCAACATAGATCTTCGTGGGTTGTTGTTCGTGTTAGGTGGTCTTTTTGCACTGGATGGTGGAGGTGCAAGCGCCCACTCTGGGTATCCGTTGGCTCTCAGGGCGTTGTGGACATGTGCCAGTTCTGATTTCCTGTCTTCAGCTGTGGTGACATACTGCTGTGCCCTGGCTGTGCCCTGTTGGTGAGGGTGCGTACCACTGATCGTTGTGTGGGTTAGAGGGTGATGTGACTTGAAGTTGGGGTACTGCTCCGTGTGCGTCGGCTTCCGGTAGATGGTTATCTTCGTGGATCCATCATCCAGAATATGGGTGCATAGATCCAACAAGGGAAGCTTGCTGTCCTTCTCAGGTTCGATGGTGAATTTGATGTGTGGATCAATGCTGTGTATGTGTTCAGTGAACTCTTCCACGTCGTATTCGTGGAGTACGGTGAATGTGTCGTCCACGTATCGTAGCCACAGTGATGGGGGGTGCGGTGCTGTAGAGATGACTACTTTCTCAAATTGTTCCATGTAGCAGTTAGCTACTAGGGGAGATATGGGTGATCCCATAGCTGCACCGTGTGTGTGCTGGTAGTATGTCCCATCGTATATGAAATAGGTCGTATTCAGGCAGAAGTCGAGAAGCTCAACTATTTGAGGGATTGTCATTTCCGTGCGGCTGGTTAGGGTGTCATCTGCATATAGTCTCTCTGTGATGACTTCCAGTGCCTTATCCACCGGAACACTGGTGAAGAGTGCTGTGACATCATATGACACCAGTTTCCGGGCGGGTGGTATTTCCAGGCCTCGTAACTTGTCGACTAGCTCCTTGGTGTTCTTGATGCTGTGACAGTTCTTACCCACAAGGGGGGTGAGTATACTAGCCAGGTATTTGGCTCCATTGTACGTAATGCTGCCACAACTGGATACTATATGCCTAAGGGGCGTGTTGTTTTTATGTATCTTAGGCGTCTCATACAATGTTGGGGGTTCTTCCGACTCGCGCTATAGTGATACCATCTGCCTGCCATCTACAATCAAATCATCCCGCCGAAATCTGAGGCAACACACGTGACACCAGTACGTGATCAAGGCCCGTAGATGACGGGTCGAAACGTCGTACTCGCTTCGACAAAAATGCTCCAAAGTAAGTAAATCATACTAAAATAAACCATTGTTGGAGCCATGAACAATATATTTACTATATAATTATGTTGTTAGATAAACGTGTTAATTATATTTATGTTTTCGTTCCCAATAGCTGTGCTTGTAAACCGTATGTTATTTATGTTGTTGGTAATACCTACATAAATTATTGTTCGAATCCGTGGACAAATGTTTCTTTCCCCATGGATAATTGAATAGGTGGATGAGTGTGTGCACGTACGCACGTACGCACGTACGCACGTACGCACGTACGCACGTACGCGTGCATACATGTAGTTACGTATATACGAACATGCGTGCATACACATGCACTTACGTACGTGCGTGCATGTGTGCGTGCGTATATACATAATTACATACATGAATGTATGCTTCCATATGCATATGTACACATACATATGCATGCCTGCATGCCTGCATGCCTGCATGCCTGCATGCCTGCATGCCTGCATGCCTGCATGCCTGCATGCCTGCATGCCTGCATGCATGCATGCATGCATGCATACATACCTACATACCTACCTACCTACCTACCGACCGACCGACCGACCGACCGACCGACCGACCGACCGACCGACCGACCGACCGACCGACCGACCGACCGACCGACCGACCGACCGACCGACCGACCGACCGACCGACCGACCGACCGACCGACCGACCGACCGACCGACCGACCGACCGACCGACCGACCGACCGACCGACCGACCGACCGACCGACCGACCGACCGACCGACCGACCGACCGACCGACCGACCGACCGACCGACCGACCGACCGACCGACCGACCGACCGACCGACCGACCGACCGACCGACCGACCGACCGACCGACCGACCGACCGACCGACCGACCGACCGACCGACCGACCGACCGACCGACCGACCGACCGACCGACCGACCGACCTACATACATACATACATACATACATACATACATACATACATACATACATACATACATACATACATACATACATAAATACATACACACACAAGACCGCAAATAAAAATACTTTTGCAATGCTACTTACTCTCGCTATATATGTTCACAAAGTCAAACAGAAACATTTGCTGAATCGCATGTGAAAAAGACAACAAGTATAGCTGCAGTTACAAAGATAGTTCCTCTGGACGGATCAGTTAGAATAAGTGTGGTATGAATAATCGTTTGTATGCAATCATGTCGCATTACAATGACGTTAAGTAATGCTCGCTGTCGGTGTGTTTGTTTCCTGTCCGTAATAAGATATATTGTAGACATAGATTCGACGACACACATGAAGATGTGTTTCCACCAAGAGAGGCTGTGTGTGACGGCCTGTGGAGATGAGGACGTGGATGGAACATATGCGTCGTGCGATGATTGTCGCGAATACTTTGTATGCAAAGGTGGCTCAGGGACAAAGCATAAATGTCCACGTAGACCGAACTGGGGCTTCAACGTCGACACGAGACAGTGTCAGTACAAGTCCCCGCACTGCTTCCCTTGCACTGGTAGGTTGTACTTTCTTCTATTACACATATGAATAAAAATATATCTAAACAAATGAGTGGTTGTTCAGTTACGTTTGTTTTGTTTTGTTTGGCAAGGTTAATTTCGAGTTAGCCACTAACGTCAAACACACGTGGTAGTTGCAATTAGTTCGTTTTATCTCACGGCAGCGCATTTTGTCAAAGCATGTCCCGTCGGTCTAGGCAGTTTCTATTTCGAAACCTAAACAATTAAAGGATTATTCCAGTCAGTGACAGGTTAACATTATGTACATACATGCATTTAACATAATGGTTATGCATAGTAATTATGCACAAACATAATTAATAAACAATTAATTATTATATCGGAGACAGGGCGCTGCCATCTTGAGGCATATATATTGTAGTGCAGTCGCTTAATTCCATAGTTTAATGTAATCTTGACATCAAAGCACTAAGCTTGGCACAGATAAACCCTACGACCGTACACAATGTTTCAGAGGAGGCTGCCCAATTTAAACGTTTTCAAAAGCCGTTTAGTATACTGACCCATTTTGTTTTCATAGAATGATACAATCAAAATAACTTTGATTAAAACACACACACACATATATTATATATATATATATATATATATATATATATATATATATATATTATATAAGTGGGTGGGTGTGTTATACATATAAATCGTCATATGGCTACCATTTTAAATTTATGCAAATGAGATAATCATCTGGATAGAAGTGGGTGAATGTACCAAGTAGGTGTTGAAAACATCTGAACACATGATTTACATTTCGGGATATTTGACAATACGATTTTAACTTTATTTATGTTCGATCTTGACCAGACCTTGATATTGACTTTTTAAAATATGGTAGCCCCCAACTAAAAGGTTTTGCATGGTACTAAGGTACAACTGTGCAAAATGTGATGCTTAGATCCAGCGTTTCACGATCAAACCCCTAAGCGACCCCAATACAGTGACGTAAACCGCTTATGTCACAGGCACTTGCACGTTTGAACATACGTAACTCCAAGGGTATTATATTTGATGAACCCAGTACATCGCAGTTTACTCACGTCGCTATAATAATTATGTTCGAGACGTCCGCAATGCTTTGCCTTTTACGACACTGCGCTACTACCACTGTTAATACTACGCCAATTAGTACTATTGTTACTACTATTATTACTACTCCAATTACTACTATTACAACAACTACTACTACCACTAAACCTACTACTACTACTACCGCTACCGCTACCGCTACCGCTACCGCTACCTCTACCGCTACCGCTACCGCTACCGCTACCGCTACCGCTACCGCTACCGCTACCGCTACCGCTACTGCTACTGCTACAGCTACTACTACTACAGCTACTACTACTACTACTACTACCACTATTTAAAAAAAAATGCTGGTTCTACTACTAATACTACCACTACCCATACCACTATCATTACAACCACTACTACTACAACTGCTTCTATCTCTGCTGATACCACTAGTTTTACTGATATTCTGAATGTTGTTTTACCTTCAGCGCCTTGCATGAACTCTCCTTGTGCCAATGGTGGGATCTGCACAGTTGAGAATAACGATTATATGTGCACATGTGCATCTGATTGGTTCGGCCATGAGTGTCAACGTAAATATAATTTGCAAAACATCATTAAGTACAGTGTATTTCATCTAAACATTCCGGTGATGCTTTAAAGCATCATGAAAACAGTTGTCTTATATTGTTAGCATAAAACGATTTGTGTTTTGCATTTCGATACCCACACTGTTTACCTAATATGTCACAACAGCACATCCTCTGGTTTCCAACAAAGCTTTATGATCTTCATTTAATTTCATATATGCTTGATAGAGATTGCGTCTGCATTCACGCCTGCATTATTTCTTACACCAGTTAACAATTCACTCTGCCAATCGAATCCGTGCTTGAATGGGGGTTCGTGCGGGATTTATGGTGACCTCGACGTGATGAACCGTTATGTATCTAAACGTTTCTGTGACTGCGTTGTTGGCTACACTGGCGGACTGTGTCAAGGCAAGTACACCTAACGGGAAGCTTTTTTAAAAGCATTAAGTAATTACATGTTATATACATTTTGTATTGTCGTACACAAATTATCTCGGCGACATCACACGTCAGCGGCACGGTGTGGGAACCTTACAAGCTGTACGCGTATTGAACTGACACACACACACACACACACGCACGTACGCACACACACTCATTCAAAGACACACACACTCATTCACAC
>OZ024867.1:19197088-19262088 GCA_964017155.1 Oasisia sp. SBJ-2009 | reverse complement strand
AAATTTGGTTAACGCAGGAGTTCTCTAGAATGAGTGAGTCCACTACAGGCTACACATTTACCACCTGTGTCGGATTTTTGCTTCCCCTAACATATACACCAGATAGAAGGGACCACCGGCTTATAGTGTCATTTACGAAAGACACAGGCAAATGTGGGGTAAACGAAATTGCCTAAGTTTCGAAACGGCAGTAGGTAGGATCGAACCACCGTCTCCTCGATTGACAGTCGAGCGCTCTACCGCGCGACCACCGCTCCCCACGATCACTATTAGTATTATATCACGGTTGGCTGGAAAGCATTCGCAAACACAAACGTATGATTACAATGTGCCAAATGGCGTGCGGCAACAACCAAGGCAGGCATGGAGCGGCGCAGCGGTGCAAGGTCAAAGGTCAATTAATAGGTCATGGTCAAAGGTCAACAGTGCAGCGCCCTCTTGGAGGATAGGGCGGTTAGGTGGTCCGCGACGGTAGCGGTCCCATATTCGACTCGGTCCAGGATTCGCCTTTGTTACTAACGTAGTTTCCGTTAGTAATACGTCAAGTATTGATATAAAATTGTTATCACACATACACATCTTTAATAAAAATAGATTATCTTATGTTATAATTTTCACTCACTCGAACGTGTTGTATTATTGAGAGCGTTGTTTTCGTCAGTCGAGGTTATAATTAGTATCGAGGCTACAGCAATAGGCTGCGCGTGGCGCTGTCTATATGCACAGCCGCGGTGTCCTGCTTCGTTTTATTGGGAGATGGCTAATTGCTACCTCCCCACGAACAAATGCATGTAAAAGCCTGGTGTAAATCTTGTAAAACGTACCTTCAGTCCAGTGGCGTAGCCAGGATTTAACATTGCAGGGGCCATCCGGCAACCAAGCAAACTCGGTGTGTGTGTATATATATTATATATATATATATATATATATATATATATATTATATATGTCTATACATTTATATGTATATATATATATATATATATATATATACATATAAATGTATAGACATATATATATATATATATATATATATATATATATAAATCGGCCCCCATATGTAATCATGTTTTATATATATATATATATATATATATATATATATATATATATATATATATATATATATATATATATATATATACATATTACTAAAATATATTATATATATACGGTGCCGGTAAAAAGTCATGGGACCATGCAAGATATCAGGCATATTTTCACAATTTAATTCATTTAAAAATAATACAAAAGTCCAACCAAATTGATTATATACTATTACAAACTAATTATATATACTATTTCTACAGTTTACATGTACAAACAACACTAATATTTTGTGCAGTGGCCCTTGGCAGCAATCACTGCAGCACATCTCCTCGGCATCGAATGTACCAGGTTTTGGACAGTGTCCACTGGGATGGCCTGCCATGCAGCATGGAGCAGCTGCCACAGAGCCTCCAGACTACCTGTCTTGCTTCTCTCTACCTTCCTGAAGAGGACTTCCCATAAATATTCTATGGGATTCAAGTCTGGGCTCTGAGCGGGCCACTGCATGACCTCGACGTGAGAGCGCTCGAGGTATATCGTCACCTTGTTCGCTTTATGGCAAGGAGCATTGTCTTGCTGGAAGACAAATGCTTCACCCTCGCCATAAAGTGAAGAAGCTGAAGGCAGCATGTGGTTCCTCAGCACCCTCACGTATTGGTCCTGCCACATGGTGCCTTCATACCGGTAGAGTTGGCCGACCCCTCGCCCAGACATGCACCCCCAGATCATTAGGGAGCTCCATGCATGCTTTATTGTGGGGACAATGCACTGTGGGCTGTACCTTTTCACCAACCCTCCTCCGCACAATAGCCCACTTTGCCCCAGAGAAAAGCTAAAAAGCACTCTCGTCTGACCACTGTGTCCCACTGCTGGACTGTCCAGTTTTTATGGCGTCGAACAAACACGAGCCGACTTTTAATGTTCGCAGGCCGCAACAATGGCTTCTTCACCGCCACACAACCACGAATCCCAGCTGAATTTAGGCGTTTCCTTATTGTCGAGGATGATACAGTGACTCCCAGCTCTGACTCCATCCTCTGTCGCAGTTCTGGGGATGTGAGGCGGCGATCGCTGAGGCTGTATCGGACGAGTGCCCGGTCCTGTCTTACCGACGTCTTCTTTGGCCTTCCACTCCGCGGTCTGTCGGCCACCGACCCAGTCCCTCCCAGGCGCTTCTTGATGCCATACACTGTTTTTACATATACATTTAGCTGCCGGCTCACCTCCCGACAGCTAACCCCCATCTCCATTAGCACCACGGCCCTTGTTCGCAACTCAGTGCTCGTTTTTCTGTAAGGCTGCATCACTGAAAATTAGCAAATAAATTATGTATAATTTTTTATTACATTTATATGCATAAGTTATTAAACGAATATATAATAAATATCATAATGGTATAATATTTTTTTACCATATGATTAGCTCTTATTGTATTGAAAATTGGATTTATTCACTACTTTTCTACATAAATATTGATAATTAATAATAAATAATTAATACTGACTCAGTTCAAGGCATTATACCTAATACTGCTCCGGTAATACCCTATTATTGCTCACGTACAGTTTAGACAGTCAATTGGTATTCATTAGTCCATAGAAAGCAAATAACACTTAGTGATGTAATTGAGGTATACCTTGATCTTTGGACGGCAGTCTTGGGGTGTTCTTATGAAACTAGGCAAAAATGGCAAAAACAGAGGCAAAACAACTCTCAAAACAGGATGTAGCCTTTGTATAGTATCAGGCGCATCCAATATGTGGCAGCACTTCGTTTGCCAAGTTGATTTTAATGCTGCCACAGAGCTTAGCAATACAGAAACAACAGTAAAATCAAATGGTCCCATGACTTTTTACCGGCATTGTATATATATATATATATATATATTTATATATATATATATATATATATATATATATATATATATATATATATATATATATATATATATATATATATATATATATATATATGTTATATTGCTAAAAACAATGTTATGCATTCAGATGTTGTGTATGTATATATACATGTACATAAATATGGTCGCAACCGAATATATTTTGACGCAAACCCACATTTTTTTAGATTTGGTTGGGAATTTTCGATAACGACTTGACATAATTACCACCTCAAAACGTCAAGTTATGTTACGGTTGTGGTGGAAACCACCGTTTTCCCGGAAGTGGTGTTTTTGCACGTGAGAGGAATCACCCTTTTTATGGAAGTTATGTTTGTGCACGTGACCGGAAGCTTCACTTTTTACGGTAGTTACGGTTTAAACGTGATAGGAGCCCATTTTGGTAGAAGTTATGATGCGAATATGGTCTGAAGTGGAAAGATTCCTCTTTCTATCTCGTTAACTCGTTAATATTATGAAATTACCTCGTTGACTTTAGGGCACATTCGTTTGTGATTGGTTCATTTTCGGGACACTTGATTGTTATTGGTTCATTTACGGTACGCTCACGTGACCCAAGTTTCCACTTGTGAACGTATATGACACGCACGTTTTTCGAGGTTGTCATTCATTCTCCGACATCGGCATGGCTAACGTTACGCTGAACCACCGAGAGCACCGCTGCTACTATAACCCCGTCGTTGACATGCAAGACATAAGTGACGAGAGCGAAGAGGCAACAAAATACGAATATTTGCCAAGGTTATGGGCTCGAAACACAAAAGGTGTGTCATGACTGTGACGAAGCCGCCATTTTACAAGAAATTATGTTATGAAAGTAGTCGAAGCCATCGTTTTCTATGTCAAACCCTAATTTGTGGCTGTTTTGTCGCTAGATGAGGCAAGCGTTTTAACCAAGTGTTAGATGTATCCGCTAGATGGCACCAGTTTGTAAAGAAGTGACGTCACAATCCAAGATTTTTCCACATTGTTTTAGATTTCATTAGGAAAATGGTGTGACTGGTAAGAAAAACCACCAAGGTTCTCGGTTAATGATAAAAAGTGACACAGTTTTTCCACAGAAGGATAATGAATGTACCAAGAAGACTTAGAAAAATACGTCAACTTGACAATGTCATCGAGGTGAAACGCTGGAAAGTTGAGAAATGTTGCAAAGTTGGCACGCGGACTTAGTAAAATATGAAAACTTGACAAGTTTATCGCGTCAAAACAGAAAAATATTCCATTTTACTACAAGTTACAAGAATAACTTAGTTAAATTTGTGAAACCGCCACCTTTCTAACGCACTGAAACGATGAAACGTTACGAAACGGAACGAGGTTAGCACACCGACTAAGCAAAATATGAAAAACGTGACAAGGTTATCGCATGTAAACACAAAAACTACGTGAAATTGACAAAGTCATGGCTGTGAAACGCTGAAAAGTTGTCAAATGACACAAAGCCTTTAAAAGTAAACATAACTTGTATGAAAAACGTTTTGTTTTTTATTAACATAACGTGTTTTGTAAACTTTTTGTTCTGTATTGTTTTGTTTTGTAAACATAACTTGTGAGCAATTTTTGTTTTGTTTTATAAATATAACGTGTTTGTAAACTTTAGGTTTGTTTTTGTAAACTTTCTGTTTTGTATTTTGTTTTGTAAACATTTGTTTTGTGAACATTTGTTTTGTTTTGTAAACATAACGTGATTGTAAACTTTTGTATTTTGTCTTGTAAAGATAACGTGTTTGTAAACTTTAGTTTTGTTTTGTAAACTTTCTGTTTTGTATTTTGTTTTGTAAAGATAACGTGTTTGTAAACTTTAGTTTTGTTTGGTAAACTTTCTGTTTTGTATTTTGTTTTGTAAACATAACGTGTCTGTAAACTTTTGTTTTGTAAACATTTGTATTGCAGACATTTGTTTTGTTTTGTAAACATAACGTGTTTGTAAACTGTTGTTTTGTATTATGTTTTGTAAACATAACTTGTCTGTACATTTTTGTTTTGTAAACATTTGTTCGTTGTGTAAACATAACTTGTCTGTAAACCTTTTTATTTAGTTTTGTTTTGTAAGCTTTCTATTTTGTATTTTGTTTTGTAAACATAACGTGTTTGTAAACTTTTGTTTTGTAAACATTTATGTTATAAACATTTGTCTTGTTTTGTAAAGTTATCGTGTTTGTAAACTTTTGTTTTGTATTTTGTTTTGTAAACATAACGTGTTTGTACTTGTTTGAACATTTTTGTTTTATAAATGTTACGTGTTTGTGAACTTTAGTTTTATTTGGTAAACTTTCTGTTTTGTATTTTGTTTTGTAAACATAACGTGTTTGTAAACTTTAGTTTTGTTTTGTAAACTTTCTGTTTTGTATTTTGTTTTGTAAGCATAACGTGTTTGTAAACTTTTGTTTTGTAAACATTTGTGTTGTAAACATTTGTTTTGTTTTGTAAACATAACGTGTTTCGAAACTTTTGGATTTTGTTTTATTAACATAACGTGTTTGTAAACTTTAGTTTTGTTTTGTAAACATAACTTGTTTTATAAACATAAAGTTATGGCTTGTAAACAATAAAAACACGTAAAATTGACAAAGTGATGGCGGTAAAATGCTGAAAAAGTTGCGAAATGGTACAAAGTTGGCACATGGAGTTAGAAAATATGAAAAACTTGACAAAGTTATGGCATGTAAACACTAAAAACACGTAAAATTGAGAAAGTGATGGCGGTGAAACGCTGAAAAAGTTGCGAAATGGTACAAAGTTGGCACATGGAGTTAGTAAAATATGAAAAACTTGACAAAGTTATGGCATGTAAATACTAAAAACACTCACTCACTCCTCACACACTCAGTGAAGTGAAGTGAAGACAAAATATATATATATATATATATATGTGTCATATAATATATATATTATAATATATCATATATATATTATAATATATCATATATATATATATATTATAGTATATATATACATTATATATATATATATATATATATATATTATATATATATATATATATATATATATATATATATATATATATATATATATATATTATATATATATATATATATATATATATATATATATCTGACCCGAAATACACATAGGTATTTGTTTTCAATACAAAACATAATTAATTGTTGGTCTGGAACTAATTCTAAACTAAGAAAGCCTTTATGTTAAATGCTATTTATAATAGTTATGTTGGAAACATATATTTGACCTACCCCAATCACTGAACATTTGGGGGTAGACTTTGGACCCAACACTGCTTTCCTGATTCATAGAGTGACAAGATGGAGAGCTTACAGGGGTGCCTGTGTAGGACTTCCCAATCCTACCGTTTGGCAAAGAAATTTGTCATCACTAAAATGAGATCAAATTACACAAAGTGCACAAATCCTCTGGTTCCGCCGTAGGCGATATAAATATCCACCAGGGCTACCAGGCTGCAATCCAAGGGGTGACAGGGCAAACAAAAATTAATAATCTATTATGTGCGTGATGGCTATATATCAATCCAAGGGTGCAAAATGACAGAGCCCGGCATGATGAATATTTACTGGACTTATATCAAGTTGTGGGCTGCTGCCAAACAAGCAATTTATTTTATTATTAATTTGACTACTAGACCGATGTAGGGTTTTTAAGAGAGGGGAGTGATTAATCTCGCTATATATGCCTATTCATTTGTTTTATGAATTAAAAAGTATGGGGACATTTTCTATGCTGACCGCTCAGGCCGTGGGGTGGTCAGCGTCCCCCTCGTCCCCCACTGATCGTCGCCCATGCTGTGCCTGTGTAGAACTTCCCAATCCAATATTTTGGCCAAGAAATTGTTCATCACTCAAATGGGAATATGTTATACAAAGTGCAGGAATCCGCCACTTCTGTCGTAGGCGATAAACATCAAGCAGGCGAGGGGTGAAAGTGCAATACACAAATTTCATCATTTAAATAAAAAGTTGATAGAGCCCGGCAGCGGCTTACATTTTTGCGGTAGTCATAAATTTTCCGATTGGCCTTTCTGCGTATACGCAACAAATTAAAAATCATCAATGTGCAGCGAAATAACAAAGCATTTTTGGTATAAATACCACGGGCTGTTCGATAACTCTCCTGTGATGACCACTGTGAAGAGTTGTCTAAAATGTCGTTTAATACATTAAAATATTACGTTTGTTTAAATAACTACCACGGATTATGGCGCACTAACAGCAACACATGCCTCAACACTTGTTTACCTATTGTTAATTTGCGATAAATAACTTTGCTGAACTTCATATCGCGAGTTTATTGTCTAGCTAGTCCTATGTAGCGACTTTTAAGAGAGAGGAGTGTTGAGTCAGGCTATATGCCTCGCAAATTTTCTGTACTGATCGAACAATGTTTGATGGAGGTGACTGACTGGTATGGAAAGAACCAACTTAAGTTGAACACTGAGAAGTCAGAGGCAGTCATCTTCTTAACAAAAACAAAACGAAACGATTTGCCTTGTAACATTTCCGTGACAATAGGTGGACATCGAGTTGTACCTAAACCATCTGTACGAAACCTTGGAGTCATACTCGACAGTGGACTCACTATGCAAGCGCAGGTTGCTCAGATAGCAAAGTCTTGCTATCACCTGATCCACAACATCGGACAAATCCGGTCAAGCATCACTGATGAAGCGTGCAAAACCCTAGTATACGCGCTTGTCACTGCACCCCTCGACTACGCGAATGCACTGCTATACGGCCTTCCGCAGACAACGCTGCAGCGTTTGCAACGTGTGCAAAACTGCGCTGCCCGGCTCGTCAGCCGCACTAGAAAGTACGACCACATCACGCCAGTGCTGCAACATCTGCACTGGCTACCGATTTGTGTGCGCCCGACATACAAAGTGCTTATGTTTGTTTATTCGGTTATGCATGAACAAACACCGTGTTACCTCGCGGAACTACTGTTATGTCGTCAACCCAATCGCCGACTGAGGTCTGCGTCTTTGCCACTGCTGACACTACCTGCATCGCAGACGGTCACTCACGGTGATCGCCGTTTTGCCGTAGCAGCAGCCGCTCTGTGGAATGGACTGCCGGACAGTGTTAGGACGGCAAAGACACAGCCACAGTATAAAACACTCCTAAAGACATACCTTTTTAGATTAGCGTTTCTGTGACGTAATAATGTGGACTTTATTGACATACATTTATCAATACGCTATACAATTTGTATTACGAAATTAGTATCATTATTAGCATTTTAGTATGATAGTTGTTATGATTAATTAGCTATGTTATTATTATTATTATTATTATTATTATTTTAATCATATACTTTTTATTTAAATTTATTTTATTTTAGCATACTGAAGAATATTATGTAATGTAACGACTGTGCTATTTTATTTTATTGTTTCATGTATAGGCATATATTTATAGTGTTCATATGTGTATATATATATATATATATATATATATATATATATATATATATATATATATATATATATATATATATATATATATATATATATATATATATATATATGTGCGTGCGTATATGTATCTGTATGTATATGTGTATACATATGTATACATATGTATGTATATATATATATATATATATATATATATATATATATATATATATATATATATATGTATATATGTATATATGTATATATGTATATATGTATATATGTATATATGTATATATGTATATATGTATATATAAGTTTATTTACCTTAATAATATGTTATCATCTATATATACATATATCTATTTTAGTAATCATTTATCATCCAATTTTAGCTACTATTTGTACATTTATGTGAAGCGCCTGAGAGCAATAATATTGATTCGGGCGCTATACAAATAAATTATATTATTATCGTTATCGTTATCGTTATCGTTATCGTTATCGTTATCGTTATCGTTATCGTTATCGTTATCGTTATCGTTATCGTTATCGTTATCGTTATCGTTATCGTTATCGTTATCGTTATCGTTATCGTTATCGTTATCGTTATCGTTATCGTTATCGTTATCGTTATCGTTATCGTTATCGTTATCGTTATCGTTATCGTTATCGTTATCGTTATCGTTATCGTTATCGTTATCGTTATCGTTATCGTTATCGTTATCGTTATCATTATCATTATCATTATTATTATTATTATTATTGCAACATTACAACGTCGTCCCCGGCTGACTGATCCAGTGTTCCTCGATGAGACCACATCAACCGACTGACCTGCTAGGGAGGCAGCAAGCTTGGCCTTGGGTAGATAGACACCCCCGTGTTGCACCCACACTGGACATGAAGGACCAGATATGTTAGTGGCATACGTGGGACGTAACTACCAGGACAGGAGGCACACAGCATAGGGCGCTGCATTAAGGCCTGTTTGGTATAGTTTTTAAAAGACACAATAACTTACAACATTCTTGCATACTCCGCTCCAGTTGGATTATGGGATACTACGTGACAGATACAATGTGTTTCATTGTTTTATTATTTACTGCTGGTTGCCTAACAACATATAGTTGAACCGGCGACAGGTCTACGATAGGGTGCTGTGTTAAGCTCAGTTTTGGTATAGTTTAATACAATAATTTATAACCGTTTATCTTTCTTCGCTCCATGGCATGACACAAAGACGTATTCGGTTTTTCATAAAGCCTTTTTCATTAAAACAATGTTAAAACCCTATTTGGTTAAAGGTATTGCTCCTCCAAACCTGCCCAAAAAAACCATGCCCTTGATTGCTCCAGAACAGCCAATGAAAACTCTTCTTCGCGCGCAACAGCCAATGAAAACGCTCGACATGTTAGCCTCTTGACCTGTTGTGTATTTTTAGAAGTATTTAAAAAATAAGACACACCTTTTTATGAGTAATAGCTGAAGACATATCCGTCAGATGGGTCCACTTGTTCTTTCACCTAGTTTGTAGTTCGTCATCTATCCGCGAGGGGTGCTACATGACCCCTAACGCCATTTTGACGTAATAAAAAATAAATTAGACGCACAAATTTCGAAAGTACTAGTTCGTGACTTGTCCGTAATAGGGTACCACTATTGCATGACATATCCGCCAGGTGGCGACACTGTTTCATGACATATCCGCCAGGGGCGCCACTTTACTTTTGACCTTTGACCTTCCATCGGTGGAATTCAACCTCCTCCCGCCACGCTCCGCGCCGCACCAGGATACAATGATAGGATCCTACTATACTACTCGTGGCGACTCCACAGTGAGATCCATCAGGGTAGTCATCGTTCAGAACTGAAAAAATGACAGAACTGATTAAGAAACATGATTGAACAAATGACACATATATTATATAATTATATAATATATATATATATATATATATATATATATATATATATATATATATATATATATATATATATATATATATATATATATATATATATTTATATATAAATATATATATATATATATATATATATATATATATATATATATATATATATAATCGTCCAATAATTTACCCATAGCAGCCTTACATGATTTACACATGTATAAAAAACTGAACTGTTTAAATAAAATAAATTGAAATATGATTTATATATTTGTTAAACCCAGTTTCCATCATCTCAATTGGTTTTCCATAGCAACCACTTGTTACCTATTCCTAGGCACCATCTGGAGTCGCATTATTTTAAAGATAATTGAATAAACGTTAAGACATGCAGGCATGCAACTGTCCACTTTAAGAAGGGTCTACTGCGTTATTGATACAATGTGTGACATTGTTGCCAGAGGCCCCAGCCAAATATGGAATACACAGTGGAATGCAAATCACATTTATAGTAAATAAGTTATATTGAAGATAACCTTAACACATGCATGCAGGGAAGTGCCCAGTTTAACAGGGATCTTCTGTATTATTGATTCAGCCCCCTGCCATAGGTAATGGAGTGGAATTAGAAAAGGGGCCCAGACAACTATGGAATACACAGTGAACTACAGAGGTAACAGAGCACCAAGTGTAGCTTGGCCTGACGCTTCCTACAGAAGTGGGGAGGGTGTTCAAATCTGTTTTCCCTGGCTGACCTGTTCAAATTGAAGAGGTCAGACAGGGAAAACAAGAATAAAGTGCCTTGACCAGTCCTGAATACTGGACACTGGCGTGTAAGAACTTACCTACACTTTTATGGAGTATACATATACTAAACTTTATAAACTTAGATCTTAATTGCATAATTTAGGAACAACCTACTTGTAGATAAATAAACACTAAAGTCATTAAAATATTGAAAAATCTTTGCTAGGGACAACAAGCTGCACCAGTGACAGCTTCAGATACTAGGGAATTACTGTGTATAAAATGACAGAATAACAATGTGAACATACATAAGCGACATGTTCACATTTTCAAGTTAAACATCCTGAAAATCAATATCAAATCTATATACACCGGATTATGCGTAATGCAAGTAACATGGCAAAGTACACATATGCCAAAACTGTAGTGGCAACTGAAAGATATGTGCTAATGAAAGCATCAGTTAATGCTAGCTCTCAAACTGTGCTACAATTGCATGATGTGATGCCGTCAAGTTAAACATCAACTCACAAGGAGAAGTGCATGCATCTATAGACTGAATTACATGTAATGCAAGTAACATGGCAAAGAATGCATATGAGGCTGAAGCTGACATTCTAGTGGCTACGTTCATACCAGGTCTGGATCACTCAACTGAAATGCACTTTCAAACTGCTATATGGAATGAACTAGACCTAATAACAAGAAATTCGAACTCTTTCTCTGCCTTTAAGACGACATATATGCATCTAACTAGCAAACAGTAACGCACGTTTCAATAAACACTTTTACTAAGCGTTTTATTATTTTATATATATATATATATATATATATATATATATATATATATATATATATATATATATATATATATATATATATATATATATGTGTGTATATATATATATATATATATATATATATATATATATATTTATTTATTTATAAATATTTTTGTGTGAAATATAATTGTTAACATATTTATTCAGTATATTTATATTGTATTGTTCTTTTGTTGTTTTAATCACTATATTTTAACGCATTGTGTATAAGGTACTCGATCAGATTGTGTAGTGCATGAATGTTATGTTTTACAATCATGACCCTTCGGGAGATACAATATACATGTTGTAAGGTTATCGTGAATAAATAATGCTTTATTATTATATCCGTAGTTATAGTTTGTCAGATATATATTTGTAAAAGAAATTGACCTCAATGTAGTGTGACAGTGAGATAGGTATGAAGTTGAAATAGCATTTTATGTCCTATATTACCTATAGTATTTAGAATATATTTTGGGGATTTTGACATACAGTACATATTTCAATAGCAGATATGTTTGTCAACATTGATATGTGTCTTAGCCATGTTTCTCTATAAATACATTTGAAACAAACCAGTAACAACAAGCAGCGTTTTGATTAGCATAGGAAATCTTACTATACCAATATGTATTGATAAGATGCTCAAAATAGCCACACAAAAAAGGAATATTAACCTCATTATAAATATTATATATTTAATTAAATATGCAGTTACGCTTAAACAATGTCTTTAAATAGTATCGTGTTCAAAGATGCAGTTAGATTATGTATTAGATTATTAGAAAAATGTCCGTCATTGCGTCAGCGCAATCATGAAGAAAATGGTCGTTAAATTATAAAAGACTAAGCTACAATGCACATATGTATGAATAATTCAGGGTCTTCTTATTAAATATTAATCTAACTAGTAGCCAAACTTCAGAAAACTTCGTCAACGACCGTGTTACGAAGATATAATTATCCGAACATATCGCATATTTACTCATCAGAATCAAAACTCACTCACTTAAAATATTACAGCACATTCGGTGGCATTCTCTGTCATCCTGGGTCTCAGAAAAATGTGGTTTATTCATCATACGATTAATGAGAGGATCTGAAAAGGAGTTTCCCTGGGCCTCCCCTCATGAGCAGAAAGCCTAGTGGACACAAATTGCAGCCGACATACCGACGCGCCCCTAACGGATTTGTAGGTACCTAGTGAAGAGTGATTAAAAAGATGAAGTGTTGTTTTACAATATGCAATTTGTTAATCATCAGCATTGTGTCATGTCTAATATGCACATGCACGTGTGAAACAGGTAACATACTCGTATTTAAAATGATATGTATGTATATAATTAGTGAATTTAAACTGAATATATACATATATATATATCCTTTTATCCGATCACGACACAAGGCCCAATGCCAATGGCAATGCCAAGGGCATTCACTAATTTCCGGAGCGGTTGTATAAAATCATCCTACCCTATGATTTACTGATACTTTTAAGCTGGTCTGTGGTTAATGACCGGCAAGTTGAACATGCTTGGATAAAGCTAGTAATTGCCACCATATGTAACTCTTGGTATCTACATAAATAATCTGTTTGACAAAGATGTAAAATGAGGTTTGAACATACGTTTTGAAAAATAACTGACATCACACAAAATGCTCGCTGGCCCCGTTGGCGTTGCGTAATGGTCCCTGTGGCGTGTTTAAAAACAACACATAATATAAAATACCTTCGAAGGGCGAAATAGACATAGGTAATATGGATTGGACTCTATCTATGCCTAAGGCTTCCTTGTCCAGTTGCTACTCTCGGATAACAATCTTGTTAAATATTTTAATTGCTACCATCACCGCATTACCATTTCGACTCGCGACACGGCATTGTGTTAGCGCCACTTCGTCTTCGAGACTTCGAAGTCTTCGTCTCGCAGTGTATATGTTGTAAGTATTTCGCCAACATATACCTTTTTAACCATTCGTTGAACAAATAGAATAACATAAGTGTTACAGATTTTGAATATAGGTATACTTTGCAATTGTTTTCATATATTGGAACAATCGGCATGTTTTAATGCGTGTGATCTACAATAAAATGCTAACAGTAACAAAACAATAACAGTAACAGTAACAGTGACAATTAACAATGAATGTGTTTCGACTGAAACCCAACTAACATGAATGAAACACGTGGTCATGTGAACTTTCTGTCGTACCCCATATGATTCAACGGACGATTGGAATTTAACTTTTGATGGCAGGTGGAATAGGAAGCCCTTTGGCTTATCGATAGTCCAAACTATCTATCTACGCATGGTACAAGTATATTTTATTTTTAAATATATTAACACTACTAGCACCTACACAATCAGCTGATAATCTGTTCCATTCAGTTACTGTTCTTTCTGAAAATGAACGTTTTATAACAGCTAGCCTACACTGCTTCTATGGTAATGCATGCAACTCCATGTCCTCTATTCCTACTTTATACCCATTCAATATTTTAAACTCTTCAACCTCTCAATCTTCTGGTTTCTAGTATTGTTAATATATATCATATATTCCTGAGTGTTGGTATCATTTTGGTTGCTCTCCTTTGTACTCTCTCTGGCATATACATATCATTCTTGCGATATGGCCTCCATGCTTGTATACAATATTCTAAATGAAGCCTAACTATTGTTTTATACGGCGGTATTATTAGTTATTTTTCTTTGTACACTATATTTCGCCTAATTAATCCAAACAATGTGTTTCCCTTCGCTGCTGCAATTTCACACTAGTTACTCTAGTACCTTCATGTCAGCACTAATAGTTAACCACAAGGTTTTTTCCTTTAAGATATTATTTAGTACATTACCACCCATTGTATATTGTGCATCTTCATTCCCATGTCCTGTGTGGAGGCACCTACACCTTTCAAAATTAAACAACATTTGCCCCTCTCTCTCTCTCTCTGTCTGTCTGTCTGTCTGTCTGTCTGTCTGTCTGTCTGTCTCTCTCTCTCTCTCTCTATCTCTCTCTCTCTCTCTCTCTCTCTCTCTATTCTGTCAACTTATGAAGATCGTCTTGTAAACGCTGTCTATCTGCATCAAGTTTAATTTTCCTAAACCCTTTTGTGTCATCCGCAAACACCAACACCTTGCTTGTTATGGCATCATATATATATTATATATATTAATAAATAATAATAATAATAATACACTTTATTTAGACACTAAAATCCAAAGTACAAACTCTGTTCGGTAGTGTTTACAACATTAAAACATCCTAAGAAATAAATAAAATAAAAGTACAAGTAAAACATATGAGAACGTTTGTCTAAATCAGTGTTGTAGAGAACTACAAGAGAAACTAAAATTAAACAGAGATGGCATTGTTGTAGTCTATATCATATGTCAATGTAGTCAAGAAAATATACATACATATATATATATATATGTATATAAAGTAGCAGAATAAATAAATATATAATAATATACATAGTACTTAATTTTTAACAAATGACTACAGCAATGTAATAGTTGGGTCAATTGTAATTATTAAAAACTCAAATTTATGTTAATTTGTAAACTATTAATTAATAAATAATTAAAATGACATGCTGGTTGAGCTAATTAAGAGTACATAAGTAATAAATAAAGTAGCAGAATAAATAAATATATAATAATATACATAGTAATTAATTATTAACAAATGACTACAGCAATATAATAGTTGTGTCAATTGTAATTATAAAAAAACTCAAATATATGTTAATTTGTAAACTATTAATTAATAAATAATTAAAATGACATGCTGGTTGAGCTAATTAAGAGTAAATAAGTAAATAAATAAAAATATAAAAGGATGAAAGGTGTAGAAAAACTAGACATTAAAAGCAATCTTGAAATAATAAGTCTTAAGGTGTGTTTTAAACTTGTTCATGCACACTGTAGAACGCAAGTCCTCAGGTAGTGCGTTCCAAAGAGTTGGTCCTGCACGAGAGAATGAGCGGCGTCCATAACGTTCGAGGTTGTGCCTCTAGGAACCACTAGCAACCCGCGGTCTGCAGCTCGCAGGGCGCGACGCGGCACGTACGGTGTAATCGGCGAGGCAATGTACGCCGGCGTCCGCTCGTGTAGGGCGCGAAACACAATGACGAGTATCTTGTACTCGATGCGATACTTATTAAGAATAAAATAGGTCCCAATACTGATCCCTGCGGTACTCCACTCGAAACCGGTTTCCAGTTTGAAACCTCCCCATCAACTACTACTCTTTGTCTTCTCTTCTATCAATTAGCCATTTTTCCATCCAGTTAATCATGCCATTTCCTATGCCATGGGGTTTTAGTTTAAGTAGTAATCTTTGATGTGGCAATTTGTCATAGGCTTTTTAAAAATCTAAGACAATTATATCTACTGGTGATCCCTCATCTACCCCCTTGGTGACATCTTCCAAAAAACATATAGTAATGCAATAGTAATTTGGGAGGAATCCCACCTACTCCAGGTAATTTCTTATCCTTCCTATCTCTTATGTTCATAGCTACCATTTCTGGGGTTACAATTAGTTGTACTAAATAGTCAGACTGGTAGAGAGCTTTGAAATAGCCTCTAGTACTGGTAATGCACTAATATCTTCCCTGGTAAACACCGAACTAAATTACTCATTTAGGTGTTTTGCCCTTACGAATCCCTCTGTTATTATTTTTCCATCACTACCTTCTAGAGGACCGACCTAATCCTGAACTTTTTGTTTACATCGAACACGCGCATAAAAACTTGCTCTCATGTTTTGTATTAAAATCAAAGTTGTGTTCGAAGCTTCTTTTTGAATTTCTAATGTCAGCTGTAGCACGATGAAGTGTTTCTTTATAAAGGGCATAGTCTGTGTCACTTCCAGTGTGTATATATGTCTTCCACATAATTTGCTTGTACTATTTTTCTATAGGCTTCCTTCGATAAGTGTTTCTTCTTTGACCGTTTCCCCTGGGTTTTTTTTCAAGAGGACACATTTGTCGACGACGCAGTCAATTTCACTCTAAGCATTCTATTGCTGTCTTATTCTTCAGTATGTTATACCAGTCTATGTTTGCCAAATATTCTTAAACGGTAACTAGGGATTATGTTTCTTCAGGGTTATTGTCTGACTCATTACTGTCGACCTGTTGTGTGAAGCTACACAAATAGAAGTACTGTCACTTTTTCATTATAATTATTCATGGCTGCAACATGTACATCGAACAATAAAACTGTATTTCCTTTTATCTGCTATTGTTTTCTGCAACTATTTATTGTCATGCCGATTAAGTCACCGTGTATACATCACTTGCAACACATAATCAATGATCGGCATGTGTTTTTTGTTAGATTTTGAATTTTAGTGACAGTATCTTAATGTAAAAGGCCTTATATTTTAAATATATTTCTGCCAGCAGAATTTCTTTTCAGGTTAAGCTGGAAAGCCAGGTTTTTTGGGGGAGTAGAGTTGTTTTTCCTGGTACATATCACAAGTATAAAACAGCACAGTTTAGTATACAAGTATAATACGATCACCTAAGCACACATCTACTTGACAACATGTTACTTTTACAAGTAATGTTGTTACTTTTCCAAATGACAACATTTATTGCTGTACGGTGAAGTAGTATTGAATGGGCATATTAATTATAATCAAGTTACCTTTTATAATTACATGCATTTACCCATAAATCATGCGTATTATGGTTAACTTGATGTGTGAACATAATATGTTAACTGACATCTTCACCTAAAATAGTGTCTTAATACACCCCCAATCTGATAGAGTATTGAATTGGCACTACTCTGCCTATGACAGGGCGACCAAAAGACAATTTTAGTGGATCCTAGCAGAAATTCTGGCTAAATACTTATGATATGGCACACCACTTTGCAGCTGATGGGTTGTAGCTTCCACAAAAGGGTGGACTAATACAAGTTCACACGATTGACCGAAATATATATGTTGCCCAATAAAATAATTACTGATTTTAGTACACGTCTGCTATACACACACTTGCTGTCTATATTTCGTGGTGACTTAAAAAAAAGTAATTGTGTGTAAGCAAGTCGAACGACGGTCTTTTGGTATTCAATGCGTTTATTGATAAAGAATACGCTCCCAGAGGGCGGCACGCTCTGTGATAGATATATAAATATCGTACAATACATACATATAGTACAATTCCAAGTATATATACATCAACATGTATACACCATATATTCTTGTGTTGTTCTATAAATTAATACATTATTACATCACTAGACATTATTACACCTATAGTAACCGTATTAAAAATATAGAACAATCTAACGTTATAATTAAGTACTAGTTATAAAGCACTAACAACAATAATGGAATACTTGTTGGTTATAATGAACAAACAATTAACGTAATACACCCCTAATAACTCTAATAACTCGCTCTCTAATAACTCGCTCTCGCACCACTTGGCGGAGCCGGCGCCAATTGCTGGCAAACCCGCTTATCTGCAATCGAACAACCAAAGGTGGTAATATATAAAAGTAATATAGTCTAGAAACTTGAGTTACATAGTTGCAGCAATGCACACAGTATACAACGTAATAATAGTTACATACACGATTGTCTTGCGTTCGTTACATGAGCGCAGCTTTATAATTGGACTGCCACGCCCTAACAGGCCACGCCTATTTTTCTAACGTATAAAGTGTAACAAATATGATTTAAACAAATAAACTAACCTGTGTAACAAAAACCTAATGCATACATAAAACGAATATATAAATACAACAAAACAATCTTATCAGGCCGCTGGTTATACTGGGTTACTGGGTACAAGTGTTGACCGGTCGCTGAGACGTAATTGTTGACCGGTCGCTGGCCCAGGGCAAACTGCGCCTCAGCAGTTGTCCAGCTCGACCAGCTGGGCGTGGCCTTATACTACAGTGCCCTCTGGCGACTATAAGTATCCACCAGGGTTACATGTGTGTACTCTAAACTATCATCTTGCATATATGATGCACGTTGTAAAGCCAAGGCCGAAATCCCTCCACACAATGCAAATAGGACTCACGAATATTAACTGGCCTTTTCAAAACGTATGTGTATGTGTTAGGAATGTCAAATTATATCATATATAATTATATTATATATATATATGTCAAATTATAAATAATTTAGGCCAATTAACTGGAAAATTACCAGCGTTTTAGTTCGCATCAGCACGTTTAAAGGACAAAAAAAAGGCTACGGCTTCGTGTCATACACGTAATAGATTTTATACAAACTAACAATTTCCACATATACTCAATTTTTTTAACTTCAGCGGTTTACTCAGAATGTGACTTTAAAGTCTAAAATTCTAACGAAATCCACGATGGTCTAGACGTCGCCATAGGTGAAGGGTTAATTTGGCTTGGTCATTCAGCGCGCGGCATTCTATATCTCGGTCAGCTTCCGGCGACGTCGTTAAGGGTCAACAACTTCGAGTCTTCGACAGTTCGTTCAGTTGGCGTGACATCTAGCAGCTGCTTATAGACGTATATCTAAATCTGTTGTTAAATCTATGGTAAACTTTAGTAATTATGCCTTCGTGTTCGGCATACGGTTGCAATAACAGTTGAAACAACCGGTAGTATTGAAGCAATGGATTCACGTTGGTGATTTGCGGGCGTACTGTTTGTCACTTTGCTCGGTCCATTTTGAGGAGAAATTCTTTGATGTAGACATGTATCATCAGTTGATGGGATGATTTCAGCGATAACAATAATAGACAACTTTATATTTACCGACATCAGCGTGTTACGCGCGTTGCCGAGTTGCAGCCATTTCATGACAACAGCCAAACCCTATGCAGGGAATCTACGTGGAGAGCGCCTCGATCACCGTCGTGACGTCATTCTTCGTCTAAGATGGGGTAGCGCATAGAATTTGGATAGCTGGGTGTTAAAAAATATGTTTCTGGTAAACCGCTGTCGTTAAAAAATTGAGTATATGTGGAAATTGTTACTTTATATTAACTCTATTAGGTGTATGCCACGTAACATTTAACTTTGTTTGTCCTTTAAACTGCGTACGGCAAAAATAGACAGTCTCATCAAATAATAACAATTATTTTATCTCAGCAGTTCGCGCGTATATCGAGATTTCACTGGCAAGCATCAACATCTTCAAATCAGAAATACACGCGATTTCGCGGCGTTGAGCTTCATTGACCCACCTGCCGCAGTTTTCAGAACAACACATTTACCAGCCCGCCATCTATTACGCGGTACAATAAACTAATCGGTGATTTATTTCGTTCGTTCGTCACTAACAGTAAACCAGTATTCCATTGTGCTGTAGTTTTGTGACGCATATATAATGTGGCTAAAAATAATGTATCCACAATAAAAAAAAACGTCTCAAAATGGAGTACGGCCGTATCCCTTAAAAAAACGCCAAAATCCGTATCGGATAGGGTAATCCGTATCATGTGGCATGTCTGACCATTGGTCTGTAGCCAGGTATTCATTGATACAGTTTTAAAACTGCAGCATGTGAGTCGAACATGGGTCCTATTAGTCGAAAGTCCGAAATGCTACCCCTAAGCCACTGCGCTCTACTAAAACGTGTACTATCCAGCTAAAATAAATAAGTACACAAACAAACATGGCAATATAAAATTAAAACTGAGTAAAGAAAGTATAATGGCACACAAATTAACTAGCGATATAAAAATAAATTAAATTAATTAAATAATATATAAGTAAATATATAAGAAATACATTAAAATGGCGACTGATATGCCGAAAGATATACTCCTGATGTTCTTGTACACAGACGATGTGGCATTGGTGGCGGATGGGGAAACAGTATTCCCTGAGCATCTGACAGAGGATATATGTGTGTGTGTGTGTGTGTGTGTGTGTGTGTGTGTGTGTGTGTGTGTGTGTGTGTGTGTGTGTGTGTGTGTGTGTGTGTGTGTGTGTGTGTGTGTGTGTGTGTGTGTGTGTGTGTGTGTGTGTGTGTGTGTGTGTGTGTGTGTGTGTGTGTGTGTGTGTGTGTGTGTGTGTGTGTGTGTGTGTGTGTGTGTGTGTGTGTGTGTGTGTGTGTGTGTGTGTGTGTGTGTGTGTGTGTGTGTGTGTGTGTGTGTGTGTGTGTGTGTGTGTGTGTGTGTGTGTGTGTGTGTGTGTGTGTGTGTGTGTGTGTGTGTGTGTGTGTGTGTGTGTGTGTGTGTGTGTGTGTGTGTGTGTGTGTGTGTGTGTGTGTGTGTGTGTGTGTGTGTGTGTGTGTGTGTGTGTGTGTGTGTGTGTGTGTGTGTGTGTGTGTGTGTGTGTGTGTGTGTGTGTGTGTGTGTGTGTGTGTGTGTGTGTGTGTGTGTGTGTGTGTGTGTGTGTGTGTGTGTGTGTGTGTGTGTGTGTGTGTGTGTGTGTGTGTGTGTGTGTGTGTGTGTGTGTGTGTGTGTGTGTGTGTGTGTGTGTGTGTGTGTGTGTGTGTGTGTGTGTGTGTGTGTGTGTGTGTGTGTGTGTGTGTGTGTGTGTGTGTGTGTGTGTGTGTGTGTGTGTGTGTGTGTGTGTGTGTGTGTGTGTGTGTGTGTGTGTGTGTGTGTGTGTGTGTGTGTGTGTGTGTGTGTGTGTGTGTGTGTGTGTGTGTGTGTGTGTGTGTGTGTGTGTGTGTGTGTGTGTGTGTGTGTGTGTGTGTGTGTGTGTGTGTGTGTGTGTGTGTGTGTGTGTGTGTGTGTGTGTGTGTGTGTGTGTGTGTGTGTGTGTGTGTGTGTGTGTGTGTGTGTGTGTGTGTGTGTGTGTGTGTGTGTGTGTGTGTGTGTGTGTGTGTGTGTGTGTGTGTGTGTGTGTGTGTGTGTGTGTGTGTGTGTGTGTGTGTGTGTGTGTGTGTGTGTGTGTGTGTGTGTGTGTGTGTGTGTGTGTGTGTGTGTGTGTGTGTGTGTGTGTGTGTGTGTCCTACCAGAAAGCAAGTAAACGGTGTGCCTATGTGAGGCTGTAGCTCGTTTGGTGCAACAATATAAACACTTGACAACATTATATTAAGTGTGTAAAAGGGCAAATTGTATTAACAGGTCACTTCAATGTAATCCACCTTCTATCATACATACATGATATATAAAAAAAACAAGCACTGTTAATCTTCCACTAGTATTCGGAAGCAACAAAGGTGATGGGTCAACCGCGTGTCGCCATCTAACGATCACCACAATTACAATAAAAGTTCGTAGCAACGAAATATAGCGATGGCTGTAAAAACGTAATCAATGTGACGTATAAGTACATATTGGTGTCGCCATCTACCGATCAACCTAACTACAATAAAAGTTCGTAGCACTAACGAATTGTAGCGATGGCATGTAAACATGTGTACTTAATATATATATATAATGCACTATTATGTCTAAATACGTATTAGTGGCGTCATGCACATATTACTACAAATTTAACACAACATGAAAGTACAGTGCAAGTTATGTGTAGCACTAACTGGCATGAAAGACACATTATATAATAAGTACACGCACATTGGTATCCACTTTATGTGTCTAAAGAGGAGGTGGAGGTTTTGAAATGTATCTCCAAATTAATGTTGTCTTCGCGCTGGCGGGAGCAATCGAAGTGATGGCGGAGGCCAGCTGGTTTTCCCGCGGGATATTGTGAGAGACCAGTCCATTTTCTCCGAAGGGAGATGAGGTACTATCTAGCAGCTACATAACTATAATTCTAATGCTAGAATTTCGCATTGATGTATCCTACCAGAAAGCAAGTTAACGGTTTGCCTATGTGAGGCCGTAGCTCGTTTGGTGCAACACTATAAACACTTGATAACATATATTAAGTGTGTGAAAGGGCACATTTTATTACCAGATCATTTCAATGTAATCCCTATCCTATCATACATGCATCATATATAAAAACACAGCACTGCTAATCTTCCACTAGTATTCGGAAGCAACAAAGGTGAGGGGTCAAACGCCATAGACACGGTTCCTTGTGTCAGTTGTGAGCAGTGTCTCCCACCCAAGTTTAACCATAGATATAAATGAGAGGGATCGCCGACTGGTGACGTCACCCTGCATTTAAGCCTGATGATGTCCCTCGCACTGCAGCGCCCTCACCGGGAGTCATAGAAAAGTTGTAGGGCCGCGTAATCATGGCGTAAACGTTGTTTGTTTCAAATGGTTTTAATAATGTGATGAAAACATCGTTGTGTAGTGCGATGCCATAGCAATAATCATAAATCTAAAAGTATATGGATCGGCTATGTGGCATTTCAAAAGATTGGGAATGACAAGGAGACTGATGAATGAAGGAACAAGTTTGTTGTTTACGTTGGGCGGTCCGATGACAGCTTCATTCCTTCATTCAACCCTGACAAGCATCAACATAATTATTTAATATCTGCACGGCTCATTTTGAACAGAGTTCCATACTGATTAATCCATAACTCTATTAAAATAATAAATACTTATTCCGCCAAATGCGAGCAAATAAAGTGTTTGAAAGTGCTACGGACAGAAAATAAACCTCGTAAAAGACACATGTGAACATAATAACCGTGCGTCCTATTTAATGGTGTGGAAGGATTTTGGCCTTGGCTTTACGGTCGGGTCAAAACGTGCATTATATATATATATATATTATGTATATATATTATGTATATATATATTATGTATATATATATATTATGTGTATATATATATATATATATATATATATATATATATATATATATATATATATATATATATATATATATATATCACATTGATTGATTATTTTACTGTTTCATATAATATTGTAGTATTATATTTCCATCCTTATGCCTATTTCATCAATGTATCATAGTGTGTTAATGCATGAACCAGTAAATTGTGTGTACTTTTATGAGTCCACGTTTGTGTGGAAGCCACAACCCATATGTTGCAAAGTGATGGACCATGTCATATGTACTTATAGCCAGGATTTATGTTAGTATCCACTAAAGTTGTATTTTGGTCGGCATGGCATATAGTAATGTCAATTCAACACTCTACCAATTTTGACATATATGAAGACACTGTTATATGTAATGTCAGTTAACATATTATTTTTACACATAAAGTTAACCATAATAGGCATGAGTTATTAGTAAATGCATGTAATTATAAAAAAGTTACGGGATTATAATTAACATGTCCATTCAATACTACGTCACCATGCAGCAATCAATGTTATGTCATTTGGAAAACTAACAACATT
This sequence comes from Oasisia sp. SBJ-2009, assembly GCA_964017155.1. Lineage (NCBI taxonomy): Eukaryota > Metazoa > Annelida > Polychaeta > Sabellida > Siboglinidae > Oasisia > Oasisia sp. SBJ-2009. The sequence continues at coordinate 19,238,036 of OZ024867.1, read as the reverse complement.
ACTAGGTACTTGTAAAAATAACATGTTGTCCGGTAGATGTGTGCTTAGGTGTTCTTAATATACTTGTGTACTCTACTGTACTGTTTTATACTTGTGATAGGTACCAGGAAAACCAACTCTGCCCCCAAAGAAACCTGACTTTCCAGGTTCACATGACAAAGAAATACTGCTGGCAGAAATGTACATAAAATCTAAGGCAGGCCTGTTACATTGAAGATAGTGTCACTAAATTCAAAATATAAAACACATGCCGATCATTGGTTATGAGTTGCAAGTGATGTATACATGGTGACTTAACATGTCATCGGCATGACAATAAATATTTGCAAACAACAATAGCAGGTAAAAGGAAATACATTTTTATTGTTCGCTGTACATATTGGAGCCATGAATAATTCTAATGACAAAGTGCCAATACTTCTATTCGTGTTGCTTCACACAACAGGTTGACAATAATGAGTAAGAAAAAAAATCTGAAGAAACATAATCCTTAGTTACTGTTTTAGGAAATATTGATTTGCTACAGTATGAAACTCAACTACACTGTGCAGATATATCATGAACAGTTATTGTGTGCACATAGAATGAGATGAAATCACTCTGTTTTAGCTATGTGTTCTGGAATGAAACCATTAACAATTATTTTGGAATAGCAGTAACTTGTATTTCTGTAATATGCTTCTCACAACAAAGGTATCTTTGAAAACGGAACTTGTAAAAATCTGATTGATCTATTTCTCATTAACACATTTATTATTCATTCAGACAGTCTTTCACAAGGCTGTCGGCTTTCTTTGTGACTTAATCTGACAAAGATGTTTCCCTACAAGCTGTTTGCATGGCATCTCAAACAACCCAAAGGATGTGTATGCATGAGCACAGGGTCCTGTGACTTAACAAATACATCATAAAAATGTGTGCATGTATAAAACAGGGATACCACATCGCTTCTGTTGCAAACATAATCACTATAACACTGCAAAGAGTGATTATCTGAAGACTAAAAATACTTCTAAAAAGTAGATTCACAAGACACAAAGAAAGAATTCATAACATCCTTTCGCTCGCATAAACCTCTAATCTGTCAATATCAGTTTACTTGTAAATAATTCACGCTCTCTTTTATTGATGTGATTAACAATCAGTGTTTATCATTACAACATAATGTCTTCGATCGACACAAAACAAAACCATCAACATAACATACAACAGCCTGCTCCTGCTAAACCTAAGATTGACCCTGATGAGCTCCTCCATGACCTTAAATATAATGAATGATGAGTTATGTATGGTTAACGATACAATTGGCAAGTGCAATTAATATGTTTTGACAATGATGAAACTCTACCCATGAGTTATTTTGACAAAGATGGGAAGACCTCAAATTTCAAACACTTGTTCAGTGGTGATGCTGTCACTGCGGTGACTCCTTGTGACTTGTACTAAAAATAGAATACAAATAATATAAATATAATACTAATATTAATGTGGTAATATGTAAGAGAAATATAGTAACTGTATGTAATGTATACATATCAGCATCGAAGATGTTATAATCAGCTACGAGCAACAAGTAGAAGCACCAGGAAGAGTAACATATTTGAAGGCCTAATTATATTTAGTTCCACATATTATAAAATGCTTGTAAACACGCTAAAAGATCCGCCTATTCAATGAAGTCTAGCGTAATCACTTTACCTCCAGTCATAGTTATTGTGATAGTCAGACATAGAATCCCTCAATCACAAATGACACAATGTCCAATGGCAATGCCACTGCCATGGCCTCGATCATGGAGCCATGGCAAGACGATAAATTAAGAGAATAATTGATTTTAAACTCTTTGACTGTACTATGGCAACACTACATATGTTATATATGCTTGCTTAATTGACTAAACTTTGGATATACAAGTACTGTAGTGCCCAATATTTCTGATCGAGACCCGAGTGATACTAGACCGTGAATGATACCTGTAATATCGCTCGTATTGTTTTTGTCTTTTGCATGACTTAACTGTATGTCTCCGCTTTAAAACAAAACCTGACAATAAACTATCCATATTATATAATGATATTCCGATTTAATCTTACCTCAAGTACATCCTGAAGTTCTTAAATTGGTACACAATCCACTGGCGTGTTGCCACTGTTGAAACAGTGAGCGTCCATGGTTTAGATTTTCTATGACTCCCGGTGAGGGCGCTACGAAATTCGAACATATTTTCCCGCCATTCGGAGTCGGCGATCCCTCTCATTTATATCTATGGTTTAACTCAGTGGTGAAGATAAAACATGTACACATACTGTCGTCTTTGTTACAGCTTGCGGAGACGGGTTAGTAGGAGGGTTCAATAGAACCAAAAATGCACACACTGAAGGGGCCGCAGTATCGATTTATAATGTCGACATCAGCATATGCCTAGCCAAATGTGTCGCCAGTGAAACATGCAGCGCTGTTGACTACGCCGACTACGGTGGCGGCAGTTGCCATACCCATACTAAAGAATCATTTAATAAAAAACCACGAGATCGAAGCCGTGGATTTGACCAGTACGTTGTAGTCTGTGTTCCAGGTATGTATTCATGAAATATGGCCCTTCGCGGCAATACACTTTTATATGGAGTTACTGGCGTGTCGATTATTTATATATATATATATATATATATATATATATATATATATATATATATAATATATATATATATATATATATATATATATATATATATATATATATATATATATCCTGAATGCATACTCGCATTTTGAGTTGCCAGCCGTCAAATGACAATGAGTAATGAAGCAGTCACATAACTAAAATATGCAAGCAAAGGAAAGTAAATACTTTCCCCAGCCCAGGTTACTGATATATTTTCTATTGTCTTTATTAATAAAACATGTCCCAATAGCATGGTCAAGTTACAGCAATGTGAACTGCGGGGCACGCACACTATGCTTTGATTTAACAAGAAATAGGGTCATAGCCGTTTCATAATTGTTCTAAAACTTATATTCAGCCTTATTTATTGGCTGTCGTTCAATGACGCCACTTGAAAATAAAAGTTAGCTGTACGTATCTTGTGTAGCAGGCCCCAATAAAATATTGTAAAGCCTTCATTTATTCTTTAGATCTATTTAGTTTAATGTTTTAAAATGTTTATTATTTTTTAATTAGTTTAGTCAAAAACCTACAAAAAATATGTTTTAGTGCCTTAAATTATTTAAATTAGTTTTATATATAAATATCATATATTCTCTACATTTTAATTTATATTTATGCTAATCTCTATGTACCCATAAAATAATATTATACATGCATGTATTATTATATTTATTTTGTACTCCCTACCCTATTTTATATGTTTTATTGTTGTCATTTTAAATACTCTGTATGCTGTTTATGTTTTATGTCTCGTTGCTTTACACTTGTTTGTCGGGAAATAGCTCATATGAGCTAATGGGATTGTTATAAAATTCACATGTAGACCGACGTTAAATAAAGCTTCTTGTATATTGTATCCAATTGTGACTAAAATAGTCGTTATTAAATTCCGGATTTAGTCATTGTTTATCTTACGAATGCGCTGTGTTCAATAGACACACATTTGGTCAATCATATACGCGTGCATATTATGTTGTGTATTCGGTATGTTTGATGATACATATTTCATATTCGTTTTTCTCTTGAATATTTCCCATTTAGCTGGTAGGGGTGTCAAGCTGATATTTGGAAAATATGTAGTCAGCATCAGACTTCCTTTTTGTGGAATTTATATTACATTTTGAGAATGCGCTATACTCCACAAGAGTATTGAAGATGTGATTGCATGGTTATGATTTTAACAGGCAACAGACTGACTGACGTATGATACATCCAGCTGGCTGGAATAATGCGCATGCTTTAAACAAATTAGGGACATGATCCAACTGTGGACTATAGGAAATGTAATCGTACAACAGTTTTGGAAACAGATTACAGTAATGCAGGCGAAGTTAATTCTCAATCGAGCTACGAACGACATAAAGAACTATATACAAAATAAATATATTTTCAATGTGAACGTGTGGTAGAGTTTAACGAATATGGCACCTTTTAATACGATGACAGACCAATATAATAGGTTGCATGGTTTAAGTGAAGAGTCTTTGCCCGAAGTGGCGGATGCATTATTTACTCGTTTGAAGAAACAAACTGTGTATTATGTTTGCTCTAACGTGTCTATCGACGTTTGATAACCCTGTTGGCATTGGTCAGAATAATATAACCCATTATCTTTATGTTGAATATAACACCCACACCCTGATGGCATATGTGGCAGAACTCTTTCGTCTGTGCTGATCAAGTCATTAAAAGGCGTCTTTCAACATATTGTTCACACCTCTAGACTTTGCTATTATCCGCACCGCTTGGAATTGTTTTACTGGTATTCCCATTGCAAAGACAAACGACCACACACTTTTATAACTTTATGTTTAAAATAAATATAGCTGCATTATATATAATAAACATTAATGGTGTAGCCTTAGTGTTGGGGACATATTCGCAAATCGCAAGACATGGCCTTTGCTGTCGTGATGTGTCTGGGGAGCGCTAACTGCTCACGCCCAGTGACATCGGCTTATCTATGTCGACTCGACGACATTAAATTGATCTAAAGCACAATAACAAAATGATATCTGACTTTTGTTACCGGGAGTGATGCAGAATGACATTCCAAACACATACACATCAAACACGTGATAACACAATTTTACTTCACTTCAGTACGTTTAAACTGCGTACCGCAAAACAGACAGTGCCATCAAATAATGACAATTGATTTCAGGTGTATATCAAAGTTTCACTGGCAAATGTCAACATTTTAAAATTAGAAATGAAGGTGATTTCGTCGCGCTCCAGCTCGTGTACTACTTGTCATAGTAGTCACGCGCCTGCCACGCCCCCCTACTCCCACCCGTGGAGCCACCTTCCGCATTTTACAGAACTAAACTTTACCAGCGCGCCATCTATTACGCGCTACAATAAACTGATCGGTGGTTTAGTTCGTTCGTTTCGAATTGATTTACTTAGTCACCAACAGTACACGATTATTCCATTATGCGGCATAGTTTTGTGACGCAAGGAAATAATGTGGTTACAATTTATTTCTCTATAACCTTTGGTTAAAATCCATATAAAAATGGAGTACGGCCGTATAATTAAAAAAACCGCCAAAATCCGTATCAGATACGGGTAATCCGTATCATGTGACAGGTCTGTAAAACGCAATCCTATAAAAGCGGCCGACTTATTATTGAGGACACTATTTCCATGTCACACACAATGTAAACATTTAGCGGAAGCGTTTCTGTTTAACATTTTCGGTTTAACAGCTTAACCTTAAATTCTGTCGTAGAGTATAATAATATGAAGGTAACTGTGTACAATTAGATGCAGCCTAGAATTGCTCAAGAATCAATTAATAAACATAATAAATAAATAAATCATAGCAGTCTTTACCATCGCAAAGCCGTAACTTAACGTATAGGACTTCGTTTTGTTTTTTGTTGTAATAATCCAACTGTCCCAGTCTAACTATTTCAGTTATACTGTCCGAAGGATTATTACAAGCAGAAGCAGTGGAACACATTGCCGGTGAAACTGCTCACGGAAATCATGAATTTTAATCGATTATTATGGTGGTTGCCATGGCATCGCCGGCTTGTACTTGTGTTTGGCGATCTTGACTAATAATGAAAGGTGCCATTTTTCGCGCAGTACAACCTGTTTGGGGCAAACGTATACATGTGTTATGATTATGTGTATTTAGACAACTTGACAGATATAAGTGTTTATCGAAACCACAATGTACAGCAATGTAAAATGCAAAATCCCAGAGGCAGAGTGTCTATTATCTGCACTACGCAAATCGCTATAATATTATGTCTATGATAGTGGGGTAAACTCAATATTAAATCGGGCATTTAAGATAAGAAAGGTATAACACAAGATATGTATGACCTGATTTTCCTAGTATTCATCAGTCGGAAGTTACAACTGTCATCCATCGAATATTATTCTTAATGTCCAATTCCCAATCAGCTCCAGTCGCGCGGAGCTTCGCCATGTATCGTGACCCACTTGCACGTCCTATACACTAGCCTAATGTCGTGCATACAAGTAACCATAACCATAACCATAACCATAACCATAACCATAACCATAACCATAACCATAACCATAACCATAACCATAACCATAACCATAACCATAACATTTATTGACCCCAAGTAGGTATAGCATTTGTTGAAAGTACATCAATTTCGAACAGTACATTTATACAAGCATACATACACACATATTACATCATGTTCACATTACATACAAATGTGTGCACTTTCAGTAATTCTTGTATAAAATAAGAAATAAAACCCACAATCATATAACATTTATAAACTGGGGTTGGTAGCTCCTATTAAGACAATAATGTCGCTGTTATAGGAGCCACCATAATGTCATGGTGTAAAGTAGTATGGTCCTTAGCATACAAGATGTATAACTCAAATGTTTATTTGGAAGTGTTAGCTTTAAGTAAGAAAGTGTGATGTGGTGTAGAGGTGGGCTAGTGAACATTGACATAAAATTATATTGTTTTTTTCTTTAGTTGACATACATAACAATTTGATATAGTACATATATCACTATAGTTGTTTAGCAAACAAGTTTTATATACATTATAAAGCCATGCAAGAGTGTATATTTTGTTTTTAATTGCATCAGCAGTCTCATTTATAGTATGTGGGAGGCTGTGTCTGAGACATTTCATAGCAAATTCATGCTTAGCTCTAAAGGTATGTATATTAGCTTTTATACGAGTATTATAATTGTGTATATTAATACCTGGTATAATTTGCCAGTTTTGTAAATACGAAGGTAATTGTTTATGAATATATTTAAAATAAAAGTTAAATTCTTGCAACTTTAACATATCTTCTATTTTCAGTAGTTTAAGATTTTTGAAAAGTGGTTCTGTATGTGAATTATATGTATTTAAGGTTATTATTCGCATAACCTTTTTTTGGATGATTGTAATTCTATTTCTTTGATATCCCCAAATCAAAATACAATAATTGTTATGTGATAATATTAAGGTGTTATATAATAACATTGTTATGTCTAATGGTAATACATGTTTTAATCGGTTTAATACGCCAATTGTTTTTGAACACTTATTTGATATTTTCTCCGTGTGTTTTCTCCAATTTAGATTAGTGTCTAAAGTCAATCCTAGAAAATTAAATTAATCTACTCTTTCAATATATACATCATCTATTTTAAGTGTAAGAGCTTGCATACGTTTATTAGGCATATGGAAAACCATATATTTAGTTTTGCTTTAATTTAACAATAATTTATTAATACTTAGCCATTCATTAACTTTTCAGAGTTCTTCGTTTATTATGGTTTCGATACTTTTATTATCGAGTGTCGTTTCGCTCAAAGAACTTAAAGAGGTAGATAATGTAATGTCATCGTCATACATAACAACATTAAATAATTGACTAGCTTGTGAAAAATCATTTATATAAATAATAGTGGTCCTAAGACAGAACCTTGTGGGACACCGATTGTCATAGGTAAGATGTTTGAGTTTATTTGTTCAATTTCAGTATATTGTTTTCTGTTTTGTAAGTAACATTTTAACAAATGCAAGGCTGAGCCATTTAGGCCATAATATGCTAATTTGTTTTGTAAAATGTTATGGTTAATAGTATCAAATGTCTTTGATAAGTCAATAAATACATTTATTGGTATATAATTTTTATCCATTTTAGTCACAATTCTATTAACTAGCTCAATCGCAGCGTATTCTGTTGAATGACTATTTAGCTCTAAGTCCATACTGATTATCATATAAACAATTCTTTTCGTTGAAATATGAATATAATTGTATAAAAATAAGTTTTTCTAATACCTTAGAAATGGCTGGAAGAAGAGAAATTGGTCTGTAGTTTTCAAATAAGGATGGATCATCTTTCTTAAATATAGGAATAACTTTTTTGCAATTTTCAGTTTATCAGGGAATACACCAAAGTATAAAACTTGGTTTATTAACAGTGTTAATGACTTTAAAATTATAGGTTCAATTACTTTAAGTAGTTTTGTTGAGATACAATCAAATTCACAGCTGTTTTTTTGTGGGAAGGTTGTTTATAGTTTTCCTTACAATTTCTTCATCAATATGTTCAAACGTAACTGTTGAAGTTACATTTTTATTTAAGTAATAACTGCATTTTTTTTGTTACCTTTATATTTAATCCCTTGTTTAATGGACTGTCCTGTATTTGTAAAATAATTATTAAATTTATTTGCAATATCCTTGTTATCAGTTATTTTGGTATCATTGTCTGTAAAATAAAAATTTAAAATAAATTAATTAATAATTTTCCAGGTATTTTTATACCGTTTTAAAATCGATTACACATGTTTTCAAAATACACTTTTTTGGCTGCACGAATAGAATGTGTTAATATTGTATTATATGTTTTTAGGTTTATGTTAATTTCATAGTTAGAAGAATTTGGATATGTCAGTTTTAGTTGTTTATATAATTTATCTCGATATTGTATTGATGTTTGTATTCCTTGTGTAATCCACATAGATTTTTTATGTTTATACTTATTAAATTTCACCAGCGTAGTTGGCATATGCTTGTCCTTTTCCCTCACAATATCATTACATATTATATCATAATTAAAATTTGTATCTGCATTTGGGTTTTTATTTAGCTTGTTGTAAGTATCATACGACTTAATTTCATTTTTAACTTTCGTCGTCGTTTAATACATTAAATTTTACAAATTTAGGTGGGGTTCTGTCTTCAATGAGGTGTTTATAAGCATAACATACGGTTTATAATCAGAGAGCTTTTTAATGAGAATCCCGGCAGTACTTTTCGTTCACTTCACGTAGGGCCAAAATGACAAATTGAATTTCACTAACGTTCCGGTCCATAAAAATGCACTAAGAAAAGCACATTTCTAAGTGTACGCCACATTTCAGTTTCGTGTGCGAGCACGTGTTCACGCCTATAGGCAGTTACCTACATTCCAATCTGACAGATGAAAAATCGGATTTTGTAGTTAACGCTGTGCATGCTATAAACAACGCTGAAAACTACTGTTGTGGCGATGTCATAAGATGCACAATGCTCTGAGACAATATTAAGAAACAAATGTTTATAAATAATTACAAGTAACAGTATTTTTGAGTATTTGTTATGTTTAATAATAATAATTGCAAGAAAGTAAGCTCATCAGTAAATCATTAACGTAAACTATAATATGCACAGGTCACGCATAATGTCTGCAGTCACAGTGTTTAAACTGGTCAAAGAATATGTTAACCTTTGACATACACGTACATACATAAAACTCAAAATGAGGTGAGACGACGTCCTGTAGCGGATATAGGGCGTGTAAGTCTCGCGCGCGAAAATGAGGCTGGGGAGAGTTGGGGGCAGGACGTCCATATTCTCCATGTTAACATATATAAATTTGTTTCGTTTTCGTTTGTAATAATCGAACTGTTCCCAAATAGCGTGTTTCAGTTATATTGTCTGAAGGATTATTACAAGCAGAAGCAATGGAACATTTTGCCGGTGACAATGATCACGGAAATCATGAATTATAATCGATTATTATGGTGGTCGCCATGGCATTAGCGGCAAGTACTTGTGTTTAACGATCTTGACTAATAATGAAGAGTGCCATTTTTCGCGCAGTACAACCTGTTTGGGGAAAACGTATAAACGTGTTGTGATTATATGCATTTGTCTACAACTTGTCAGATATAAGTGCTTATCGAAACCACAACGTACAGCAATGTAAAATGCAAATCCCGTAAAAGACACATACGGCCTGTTTATTAACCGCACTACGTAAGTCGCTATATTGTTTATGATCGTGTGGTAAACTCAATATTAAATTAGACATTTAAATTAAGAAAGTTAAAACACAAGCCATGAAATCCTCATTTTCCTAGTATTCATCAGTCGGAAGCTACAACTGTCATCCATCGTTAGAATATTAGTGTTGTGTCCAGTCCCCATTCAGCTCCAGTCGCGCGGAGTTTCGCCATGTACAGGCCCTATACATTCCAAAGTGGCAAGTTGCAGGCCGAAAGTACGCGGTAACCTTTGACCTGTACGAGGCATGCGCAATGTGTATAAACCGATGAACAAAGGAAGTAGTACGACGTTGTGGACCGGTTGACTTTCCAGACCGTCACAATGGCATCCATTTACACACACGCACGGATTCACGCACATACGCATACACGCACACATGCATACGCACGCACGCATTAATTGAGATTATTTATGTTGTGAAGATTACTCATTTAACGTCGGATGTATTGTATCGTGTTGCGTGTAGACAGATGCAAGAGCAATCCGTGTATGAACGGAGCTACATGCCGAATTCTGCCTTCACAGTCAGACTTCTCAGGAAGACAGTGCCAAGGTGAATACATTGTGACACACATATATATTTGTACCGAACCATCATTAAAGCAGGTACCGTAGCCGCTAAGTCGTTTCCTCGACTGACCTCTAACTGTAATACGTGTGTTCCACATACATAAATGAAACCTATATACAACACACATGCCCAACCACACTCAACACACGTAGACATTGGGTTGAATGGTATGTTACAGTTTCCAATATGATACCTAATTAGCAATCCCTACAAACATCACAATGATGCACATGCACGTCGCAATTTTTGTGTTATAAATATCATTAACAATAACTCTCGTTACAGGAGATATCTGCATGATTAATCAGTGTCTGAACGCAGATACTTGCGAATTTCGAAATGGTTCCTACGACTGCACATGCTCGTCGGGTTACCTCGGAAAGTACTGCGAAAGTAATTCCTTTTGAATGTGACATCAGTTGTATATTTCTTTGTTTGGGCATTGGACAAACACCACTGTCTAGTTTTGTTTGTTTTCATTAATTTGTGAATGTTTCAATTTAAAATAAAAACGGTATCATTCTATCGATTTTCGAATATGAGCAGATTAGATTAATATAATACAATAGCATAACTTTGTTATTTAAATATTGCCGTTCATAAAATATTCAAGTGCACATAGCTGTCAACGTATATATGTATATGTAATTGTATATATATACATATATATATAATATATATAATTTGACACCGACGCAGAGTTCCATCACAATGATGCACTTGCGCGTTGCCTACGAATTGACTCTAACTAGTATTTATGTTATGTCACTGTGGGCAACACTAACTGTCGTTGCAGAAGACATTTGCATGAGCAATCCATGCCAGAACGCAGCTACGTGCACATTTCGAGACGGTTCCTACAACTGCACATGTTCGTCGAGTTACGTAGGAACACACTGCGAAAGTAAATAACTAACACACGATACTGTTGCTTTCCTTTTTGTCAGATTCAGCAAATAGAGACAAAGAAACACAATCATACTTAAGTATCCAATTAAACAACATTCACACGAAAACGCACACGCGCGCACAAAACACACAATCGGATTTACCTAAATGTTTAATCTGCGTCGAACGTCGAAAGCAATTTGGTCGAAGAGACCAGTTTGCCTAGTGTGAACGCGGGATTGAAAGCAATCGGCGTCGAATTCGACGGATGTATTCGACGTTGAAATGAACAGACCATGTCCTATATTTTTCAAGATTGCTTTCAACCAGCCTATTTTTGAATTAAGTGGACCAATCAAAATTTTGCAATTCCAAGCAAATAATGGCGTCGTTGAAGTTTCCACGATTTTGACTGTTTATGAACTATTTTATTGGAGTCATATCATAAGACGGAAGTAAAACAAGCTGCTCGGCTGTCGACTGCAGTCTGAGTGGAGGCGAATCACAAGAAGGAAATTACAGGTGAGCTTTGACACAGACCACAGTTTTGTTGAATCAGGACTCACCTTGATTTTACTATTATCACTGAAGTGAACTTATATTTTAAAGTTCATTGTGGCACCTCGACCAGCCAGTGTCATATGAGGCAGATTTACGTTTACAAATGACGTACTTTTGAGAGCCAAACAGCGACCCATGTTGCACTCGGTCTACGGCTAGGCGAAATTAGTTGTTTATCATACCACGCCATGAAACGAGCGATAAAATATTGCAGCATCGTGTGTCTAGAAAAGTCGTAGCGATACTTTGGGCCCAAACATTCTACTTTTAAATGAAGTCTTTGAGTTTTTCTACAGATATGCTTAAATGTTGGCCTACTGAGCAAGTTGTCCTCAAAAAATAAATAATTTGACGACAATATCTGATAGGGAGCTGAACAAGATGCGATGTCCTCAATGAAGTGGTTCTGTGATAGATGATGTATGCAAGGGTAGTTGGGTGCAGTAACAATCACTGGATGAATTATTGTATCCAATCTGTGTCCATCAATGTCCAACATATTGTTACCGAGAAAAACATCATGAAATGAAAATGAATAAATGTACCTCCTTGTATATAATTAATTTATGTAGTCATGTTTGTATACCACATAAAAGCAGTAAACGTTGAAAAGTACAGTTTGAATGTTTAACTACGACGTTCTTTTGTCAACTTGTATGAACAATTACTGTTTTATAACATTGATGCTTTAGTCATACATTATCTTACGAAATCGATATGTATATTTGCTAATGGCTGGGTTTTTTCACACACATTCATGCCTAATGTGCATATAAAGACAAAACAACAGTGGCTCCAACAGTAAAACAGTAACTGCAAACTGAATAGCCAAATGAGAATACATTGATAACATTGAAAACACTGTTAGTGTGCAGCACTGCGAAATTATTTACTACTATACAGGTAAGAAATATATATATGTATATATATGTATATATAAATTATATTGATGATTTAATTATATCTTTTTAACTGCATGACATTTAGCGCATGCTACAGAAATCAGTTACTGTTAACAATAATCAACTTCTCAGGTGTTCCAAATAGAATAGTTTCGAAATTGTGCGCCTAGCAGCACTGGTTCATCGATCAAGCCTTAAGAAACTGCAGTTATCGCCCAAACCCAGTATAGCACCATTAGTAGCACATTGTGAATTTGTCATTTCCGAAAAATGGCTTCTGCATAGGTCACTAGAAATCAGCTGTGTTGATCATCTATGTTGATGATCATCTCTGATTTAATGAATGCTAATGATCAATGCAGAAAGTATATTCAAAATGCAGATAGTAATTGTATTTTCATGGGATACCTTTCTCTTTCAAATACACAGTATTTATTTAAGATTAAATTCAATACATCTCCTGTTACATTAGGCAGTGGTTGAATGTGCACAGTCACATAGTCATGCACTTATCATAAAATGTTCACATGTTTTGTTACCAATGTTGGAATTCATATATATGTTCTCAAATTTAATAATTGGTGGATACATCTTAGAAAATATGAAATTTAATGATTTTTTGGTTAATTAAGGGAGTACCTGGCAGGTGCGTAAATAATGACATTAATTAACGTATGACAATGAAACACATACGACGCATACAAAAATTACTCTCCAGCTGCTATATATTCCCTAAAATAGGTGTTCTTCTTACCGTTAACGGGCGCCACCCTATGTAGCAATTCCTCAAATTGGTATTTATCATTCGCCAAAATATCAGAATAATAATACGTCGATCTTCAGCAGCGAACTCTTGTCACGGACAGTGATATGCTCCGTACATATTCCTACGTAGCAACCACTGCCTGGTCCAGCAAATATGTGTTTTCGCGGTTTGTTTCTTCTCTTGCTTGCAAACATGCCCCTACAGCGAGCGCGACAGCTTCCTCCGCAATAAATTGTTATTAGTAATCACGTGACACATTGGCCAACATCACATTATATATGTTCATACACATATCCGTTCAACGTCGGATGGTGTGAACACGCTACTTGCTTTCAACCGCGGTTGCTTTCAACGCGATTGGTTTCAAACAGATTGCTTTCGACGTCGAATTTGATCTTGGTTGAACAGTGTGAACATGTCTTAACTAGTATTTCATGTCACTGTGGGCAACACTAACTGTCGTTGCAGAAGACATTTGCATGAGCAATCCATGCCAGAACGCAGCTACGTGCACATCTCGAGACGGTTCCTACAACTGCACATGTTCGTCGAGTTACGTAGGAACACACTGCGAAAGTAAATAACTATCACACGATACTGTTGCTTTCCTTTTTGTCAGATTCAGCAAATAAAGACACATAAACAGAATCATGCTTATCCAATGAAAGCACATGTACAAAAAAACGCACACGCACCCACAAAATACACATCCTGATTGACCTAAATGTCGAATCCATGCAATTCATTATTAGTAATAGATACAATAAAATTCAGATAAAAACAGTAATCGAATTGTGAGCAAATGTTGTTTAATATAGGCGCTTGATGTAAATACTTATGTACTAGTAAATGTCAAAGTTCGTATGCAAACATGCATACATTATATATATATATAAATATATATATATATATATACGTATATACGTATATATATATATATATATATATATATATATATATATATATATATATATATATATATATATATATGCCACTGTGAGCAACACTAACTGTCGTTACAGAAGACATTTGCATGAGCAATCCATGCCAGAACGCAGCTACGTGCACATCTCGAGACGGTTCCTACAACTGCACATGTTCGTCGAGTTACGAAGGAACACACTGCGAAAGTAAGAAATTTTTTATTAACAATAAACAAATAAATAATATATACATTAATATGTAATAGATGCATTAAAGTTAAGATAAAAACCGTAATCGAATTGTGAGCAAATATGGTTCAATACAAGCGCTTGATGTACTAGAAAATGTCAATGTTGTATCCATTATATACATGTATGCATATATGTATATATATATATTATGTTATATATATATATATACACACACATACACATTTTACTCAGAACATAATTAGCTGGCTATTCAGCTTTGAAATACTATGTAATAATAAAACGATTATATATATATATATATATATATATATATATATATATATATATATAAATATATATATTTATGTGGGACGATGCTACTGACGAAGTAGAACAGGAATCGTGGCTAGTTTGCTGAATAACACAAGGCGAGTATATGTTTGTATAAGAGCTTGATGAATAAAGCCGAAGTCAATTATCTATGCATACAATATGCAAAAAAACATTACAATAATCATATACTGATCCTAAATACTAACAATATTAACTAAGAACAGCAAAGGTGGGGGAACCAACCACACGCAGGTGGAAGGATCCACCAACGCAATAATGACAATAGGGACACTGTAAAGTGACTCTATAATGGGGAAAGCGCAAGGCAATCACCTCCGCCCTGAAACCCCATAATGTTCATATATATATATATGTCACGTTGTCAATCATACGTGAAACAGAGTGAAACCCATGGAACAAATGTAATGGAACTAATGTCCATTAAAACATAAAATAAAAATAGCAAACCGACCTGACCCGTAATATCGCATTATCAGATGATATGTCGTAATAGGGCGTAGGAGGGTAGGGAAAAACACACAAAGTTAAAACTGTAATAGCATAGAAAAAGCTACCTTCTCCAGCAGTGCTCGAATGAAAAAGAGGCTGAAACTTGTAGTCGGACACGCTAGTCACGTGGTCAGGTCGGGTTACCCTACAGTATAAGAAAAGGTCGCAGCATCGCCCACATAAATAACATTTTAACTCCGTTCAAATGGTGGTTTCATGTGGGACGATGCTACTGACGAAGTAGAACAGGAATCTTGGCTAGTTTGCTGAATAACACAAGGCGAGTATATGTTTGTATAAGAGCTTTATGTATAAAGCCGAAGTCAAGTATCTATGCATACAATATGCAGAAAAAACATTACAATAATCATATACTGATCCTAAATACTAACAATATTAACTAAGAACAGCAAAGGTGGGGGAACCAACCACATCCGGCCATTATGTAATCAACGATTTCGGGATGGCTCCCCCACCCCACAAGATTCCGTTATGACATTGCAGAAATGTGTCACCACAGGTAATGTCACCCTCACGTGTCTAAAACCAAAGCAAGACACCTATAGAGTCGACAGTATAACAAAAGTGTAGCCCACTCGACTAACCGTGCATGCATGTGTCTATGTAATGCCCCACCTAAGTAGAAAGCAATCCCGGAGCGAATGACTAATGATACGCGTAAAATGACAGATGTGGTGTCAAAAAATCAGCCTGTAGTCCCTAGAGAGTCCCACCTAAGTAGAAAGGTCACCGGAAAGACTAACGTCCTGTACCAGTACCAATGTTCTGCATACATAAGTGTATTACCGAGATAAGAAGCCGAGGATGACCCATCTAAGTAGACGTAGATGAATGGAGATGCAACATTGGTATTCTAATATATTTTCGAAAGGCTTGGGATTTCCAACGTCCCATGCGTTGGATGTCCTCATCCGACATCCCTCTCATTGCCGCTGTGGTGGCTGCCCCAATACGGAAGCTATGCCCCTTGTAAGACTCGTGTGGCAGTCCCGCCCAAGTCAATGATTTTTTTCAGCTGGACACTGAAAAAAGATCTGGAGACAGGAGCTTCCCCAGGAAACATAAATAATGGTCCCGGAAAATTGCCACGGACGGCTACGTATAGTCTCATGGCCTTAACTGGACAGAAAGCGGCGTCAGCGTGCGCTGGAACAGACAAAGTAACTGGAGGGCCACTGTAATGTTTGTATATATGGAAGACGACTGAACAGTCGGATGATGTAAGCGCCATCTGGGAACATTGCAGGACAGCGCCAGCCTGTGCTGGTGTCACTGCCGCAATTTCCCCAATTCTCAAGAAATTATGAAATGCCAGAAGATAATAATAATAATAATTAGTTAACTTCTATTGCGCCTATATCCTTAGAAACCAAGCTCAGAGGCGCATCAAAACAAAAAGGATTAATCGATCTCATAGTCGGTAAACAAATCAAGTTGTCATCAGATTGATTGATGCGCCAGGGAGCTATGGTGGATAGGCCAGATTGTACAGATATGTTTTTAAATGACGACGGAATTTAGCAATATTTTCAACTGATTTCACGCTAGAAGGAAGCATATTCCATAGAGTAGGCGCACCCACAGCAAAAGCCCTGGTCCCCATATTAGTATTGACCTTTGGTACAAAGAGTAAATCAGAAGTAGATGACCGAAGTTGAATAGGTTTTCTTATAGGAGTAAGCAAAGTATGTAAATACGATGGCTGCTTAGAAGAAAGTGCCTGGTAAGTAATGGTACACATCTTAAACAGTATACGATATTGGACAGGTAGCCAATGCAGAGACTTTAGAAGCGGCTTAGAAGGAGTAAAGCGTGGAGACCTAGTCACCACCCTTGCTAAGCAATTTTGAACACGTTGTAGTTTTGTGATATCCTTAATAGCAATATTATGAAAAAGTGAATTACAATAGTCTAATCTACTAGTAACTAATGCAGTTGCAATAGTCTTTGCAACAGAAACAGGCAAATATCGACGAATACGCCGCAAATCACGAATGTGGTAAAAACATGTTCGACAAATTTGAGAAATGTGTTCTCTAAAATTTAATTTATCATCAAAAATTACTCCCAAATTCCTAGTCGAAACTGCAGGCATAACATGCTGATTAAGAAAGGGTATAGGAAAAAGAGTCTTAATTTTGTCACGCTGCCGGTGTGTACCAATAATAAGAAACTCAGTTTTATCAGCATTCAGCTTCAATCTACTCTCAGTCATCCAGCAAAAAATGTCATCAATACAAGTTCTAAGCTGCTGTAAAGAACTACTTGCATCTGAAGTGGATAATGATATATAAATTTGAGTATCATCTGCATAAAGATGATGGCTCAAATGATGCCTATTAATCACTTGACTCAATGGAGTAGTATACAGTGTAAAAAGTAATGGTCCCAAAACTGACCCCTGAGGAACACCACACGAAATATTAAGTGGTGACGAAAAACAATCCCCAATCTTAACTCTCTGGTGTCTACCATTCAGATATGATCTAAACCAGCTTAACGCTATACCAGACACACCATACCACACAGACAAACGATCCATTAGAATAGAATGATTAATCGTATCAAAAGCAGCTGACAAATCAAGTAAGGTGAGTGCAGTAACTCTACCATTGTCCATATTTAGAGTGATGTCGTTATGCACTTTTAAGAGAGCAGTCTCTGTAGAATGAAGTTTCTTATATGCAGATTGGAATACATTTGACAAATTATTTGAAGTAATGTGAGATCCAAGGCGTTTTGCTACAACCTTTTCAAGAATTTTAGATATGAAGCTCAAATTAGAAACAGGTCTATAATTTTTCAAGTTATCTTTCGACAAAGTTGTCTTTTTAAGTAATGGATTTACATGCGCCTGTTTAAAATCATCAGGAAAAATACCTGTCCTCAGTGACACATTTACAATATTTGTTATAGTACCAAGTAAGGTGTCAATGCATGCTTTCAACAATACTGTTGGCATTGGATCTAGATCACAAAAATTATTTGGAGAAGACATAATAATTTGCCTTACTTCCTCAGCAGTAGCTGGAGTAAAAGAAGAAAGTAGAGAACTTATCGGTGGAGGCTGAACTTCTACTTTGTTTAACATATGAACAGGAAAGGAAGACTGTATACGGGTAATTGTATCCTTAAAATAACCTGAAAATAGATCACATAGAGAACATAATGAATTATGTTTTGGCAGAGAAGGGGCAGCCCGTCTGTGTAGGATTTTATTAATGCAACTCCATAACTGGTGAGAATTTTCAGAGTTGCTTGAAACCATGTTAGTGAAATATTCAGATTTAGCTTTTGCCATTTGTCTATTGCAAAGATGACACTGTTTAGAATAACGTGACCTATCAAGTGATGAGCGTGTTTTACGCCAAACACGTTCATCACATGGCCGAAGTCAAAAGCCTGTCATAATACGAAATAGAAATATGTTGTGTAGAATCAATCAGTTTACTGAGGACGGCCGGAGTAATTGGCGCCCGCTGATCACAAGAAGGCCTCAACTTAGTTACCCCTTGAAAGAGCTTTCTAACGACAAAAGCAGCCGTGGGATCTACATAATTATGTATTTTATGTACATAAGAAATGGCAGATAATGTGCTCGCAATAGAAGCTGGGGCAAATCCGTCTTGGAAGCAAAACGCAACAAAGGAAACCACAGCTGGCGGTTTAGATGGAAACCATGCGCTTATATGAAGATGTGTGCTACATAATTCATGGAACCTGGAAATACTGTTTTGATAAGCCTTAGATGTCAGATCTGATAACGCACCATTAACCAATTGCTGGATTACAGAGGCCAAGGCAGGAGATCCGGCGGGATGACCGACTGCACTGGCTTGAGGCCATACTGGCGGCGTAGGTCTGGCGTATCCTGGAACCGAGACAGTGCATCAGCGATAACATTTGTCTTTCCAGGAACGTGTTTGGCCCTAAGAATAACATTGTTCTGCTTGAGTGACGCTGTCAATGTACGGATGAGTTACAGGAGCTTCTTGTCTTTGCTGGTTTGGTTGTTAATGATGTGAACCACTGCTTCATTGTCAGATAAGACAAGAAGCCGCCTGTCAGCTAAGATGGAAGGCCATATGCGTAAAGCAAGAACAATCGTAAATAACTCCTTGATAGCAATATTGTAATCCATCCAGGAATGAGGCCACAACCCCTGGGACCAATGCCCGTCCAGTAAGCCTGCATATCCAAACCCCGAAGCATCAGTGAAAAGTTCTAGCTTTTCCGAAGAAGTCCACAAGTCATTAAGCAATAGCGATGTACCATTGTAGTGTTCCAGAAACAAAGCCCATGCCGCTAAGTCCAGGCGTGCTTCCTGTCGTAGGCGAATGTGGAAATGTGGCATAGTAATGCCAATAGTTAAGTTAATTAAACGACGCAGAAATGGGCGACCCATGATAACGACTTTGCATGCGAAAGCTAAAGTTCTGATGACAGACTGGAGTTCCCGTAAAGTCACCTTTCTGCGACGCCTATAGGCTCGAACCAAGGTAATAGCGGCCTCACGTTTATCTTGAGGCAGCCGTGCCTGCATCAACACCGTATCTACTTCGATCCCATGAATTATGACACGTGTGGATGGCATGACAGTCTTTTTGTGATTTACAGGAATAGATAACAATTCGGCCAAGGAAAAGAACTGTTGGAGATAGTGTTGACAAACTTGTTCCGAAGGCGACAGAAAGATAAAGTCGTCTAAGATATGCGACATGGGCGTGACTCTGTACTTGTGTTGTAGAATCCATTGAAGCGCACAGCTAAACTGCTCAAAAATATTGCATGAAATAGAACAACCCGTAGGAAGGCACATGTCATAATAGTACTGATCATCAAATGCAAACCCTAGCAGATGGTAGTCCGTAGGATGTATAGGCACAATGCGAAAAGCGGATTCGACATCAGCTTTGGCGATGAAGCAGCCCTGGCCCAATGTCGTCAATAAAGATACAAAGAAATCAAAATATTCGTAAGACACCGAACAAATATCTTGCGGGATACCAGAATTAGCCGAAGCCCGTTTCTGAAAAGATGAATCATGAATAATGCAACATTTACCAGGATCCTTCTTAGGGATGAGCCCTAGAGGCGAAACAACATAATCTATCAATGGAGGTGCTGAGAAAGGGCCAGCTATACGGCCCAGCCTTGTCTCATCACGGATCATATCCCTGGCAATAGAAGGGTGTAGTAGAAGTGACGGATGATTACATGGAACTGGTCTATGATGGAGGTCACCCTCAAAGGGAATGTGAAAGCCTTCAGATAAACCGGTAATAAGAGCTGCCGTAGCCGTAGAATCATAATTACTTTGGTTTAGCAAAGCGAGGAGCGGGGCGGTGCGTACTGGTGTTGGGAGTCTGGGGTTTGGGTAGGGTGGCAGCTTGGCATTTGGCTGGACACTGGGCTGGCATGTGTGGGCCGCTACAGGTCGGGCACGAGTGTCTGAAGGTGCATCTTGGATAACGACAGGTACCGGTAGAGCAGAAGGCAAAGCAGAAGCCGGCTGGAAAGGACTGCCTCCGAGGAAAAGGCTGCTTACGTTTAATAATAATAATAATAATAAAATACAATATTTATATAGCGACATAATCACACGGTGCTCTATGGCGCTTTACAGTTCACATTAATAATAATAATAATAAATCTACAGAGAAATTAAAACATTCCAATATTTAGTTAACTCATTTAAAAGCTAAACAACAATAGTCGTAAATTGAAAGAGTAAGAATACAATTATATAATGCAATAAGTAATTAAGTAATATATTACGTAAGAACTATCAAATGATAATAATAAACAAATAAATATATAGAATTAAGCGGAATAAAAAGTAGTAAGATTGCGGATAAAATGTACATTCATGGCATTAAAATAAATGAACTATTAAGAATAAATATTAAGTATATTAAAAGTGTTGATGAGTCTATTTGTTTTCTATATAGTGCTGCCGGAACAGAAATGTCTTCAGTTGCCTTTGAAATGTAGTGCAGGTATCACCATTTCTAATGTTAACAGGCAAACTGTTCCATAGCGTCGCCGCTGCTTTCGTAAAAGTTATGTCTCCATATGTTACAGTTCTGGTTCGTGGCACGGTCAAAATGATAGTTGATTCTGACCGTTTAGGAAGAAAAGTAGGGTTGGTGGCAATGTGAGCGTTACTCGTCACCTTGTGATAGAGCTCAGGGTGGAGATGAGACCAGGGCATCGAATTAATTGCCCTTGATTTCCTAAAATCATTGTCATACGCCACGAAAACACGAGGTTGGACAGTGGTCCCCAGGGAGCGAATCAGTTGCATATACTTCAGAATGTCCTGAATTTCATTGGGAAAACGTTGCGTATAAATTGCCACATACATCAGCAAGGCATCCGTCCACTGCTCGATGTTGTAGATCTTAGCAGTGGGCTGATCCTTCACGTGCACCTGGGATGTCCCCATAATGGGGTCAACCAAAAGGGTCGTTTGAGATTTGGGTGTGCTGACAAGCAGACCCAAATCTACAAATTGCTTGCCCCAAATCTTAGATTTTACACGTTCATCAACAAGGCTGCCTAGTGGCACCGAGGAGAAAGTGTCCAAGTTCGACGGGTGGTCCATGGCCTCACCTCCGGCAACCGCAAGCATCGGGGCCGCATCAGCAGTCCCTGTAGCAGTTGCAGCCGCGCCAGGGGCGGCTGTCACACCAGGTCTCATTGCAGTGGAGGCAGCGGCCATGTCTGTGATGACATCGCCTCTCGCTTGCATGTGTTGAAGCATCTGCAACATCTGCTCCTGCAAAGCAGCAAGAGTGATGGTCGGCACGTCTCCGTGATCTGGCCTCCCGGCCATAGCGCCCAGCGTCTCGTCCAGGACTGGGCCATCCGTGACGGTGGCGACATCAGCCGAACGTCCACGAACCCTCCTGCGCCTGTTTTCTCCCTCGGAACGTTGCGGTGCTTTTCTCTTCCGTGGTGGCATTGTTGCTAAGTTAACGACCTAATTCAGGTAGTAAACAGTAGATACCAAGAGAATGCCACTAATTAATATAGCCAATATCCACTGTACTTATAATGTATTTAACAAGCACTGCCAACCCTACGCAAACAAAAACGTTGATAAAATGCTGCAACAGCCAACACCACCAGAGTGTGGATATAATAGCAGCCCGACGGGACTGTATATAATGTGCCACCATGTGGGCTAGTCTTAATGACCTACTGAATGCCACCAGTTGGGCTAGTCTTAATGACCTACTGAATGCCACCAGTTGGGCTAGTCTTAATGACCTACTGAATGCCACCAGTTGGGCTAGTATTAATGACCTACTGAATGCCACCAGTTGGGCTAGTCTTAATGACCTACTGCATGCCACCAGTTGGGCTAGTCTTAAAGACCTACTGAATGCCACCAATGGGGCTAGTCTTAATGACCTACTGCATGCCACCAGTTGGGCTAGTCTTAATGACCTACTGAATGCCACCAATGGGGCTAGTCTTAATGACCTACTGAATGCCACCAGTTGGGCTAGTCTTAATGACCTACTGAATGCCACTAGTGGGGCTATTCTTAAGGACCTGCTCAATGCCACCAGTTGGGCTAGTCTGAAGGATCTACTGAATGCCGGTGGGCTAAATAGCCACCAGTTGGGCTAAGCATAAAGGTGTACAAAGGTTGCCCTCAGTTGGGCTAAACCATAATCAAACAACAAATACCTCCAGTGGTGTTACTTTTGTAAGCGCAAATAGAGCCATATATCGTTAGCTGAAAGTAATTTTTAGGTGTAGTTAATATTATTATTACTAGTATTTTACACCTCAAAAATAGCTCGATATTTTATGGTACAGCGCTATAGAACATATTGTGTAGTGCTCGTAAAATTAATAAATAATAGTAGTAGTATTACAATTTCCCCAGGAAGGGATAGATAACTTAAGTCAAGCAAGGAAGACATCAGCTCAAACGCTTCAACCCCCTACGAATAACACCACAGTCATAGAGATAAATGTATTCGCCCTCAGTTAGGCCTCTACAGTGGCTGTCCTTCAATGCAACTTCAAAATGTTTGTCGTCTAGTCGCG
Source organism: Oasisia sp. SBJ-2009 (assembly GCA_964017155.1). Classification (NCBI taxonomy): domain Eukaryota; kingdom Metazoa; phylum Annelida; class Polychaeta; order Sabellida; family Siboglinidae; genus Oasisia; species Oasisia sp. SBJ-2009. Next base: position 19,214,349 of record OZ024867.1, on the reverse strand, counting down.
GGCTATTGCATTAACGGGGGAGGAAGGTGGAAGGGGTTGGTAGGCTCCACGGTGTGGTGTTATATCCTACGTTACGAACTCATTAATGAAAAACGGTTTCGATAGTATGTACAAACAGCTGATAGTACGCGAGACTGCAGTGATGCGTACACGCTGTATATACCAACAGCCAGGCGCACACCACTGAGAGAGCAGGGCGCGGACACCCAAGGTATTATAAGTATTATGTCCAGCGGGATATATATATATATATACATATATATATATATATATATATATATATATATATATATATATATATATATATATATATATATATATATATAAAAGTGTGAAGGCAACCCGCTGTAATCTAGCCGCACGAAGTGTATATACAGGCTATATTTAAGGTCAACGCTTGCCCTCACCGGGTTACGGCAGCGGAGGAGCATATCGCGGCCGCGATCAGCCGTAGTTAAACGGGGGGCGTTGACCGCGAGCTAGCAGCGCTACCAAATTTACAGTTATAACAACAAGTGGAGTAAATCCCCAAACAATCACCGAACCGTACAGGGAATAGAATATTCAATGTACATAATAATGCATATAAAGGCAGTTAAGATGTGTTATAAAAAACACACAAAGTTAAAACTGTAATAGCATAGAAAAAGCTACCTTCTCCAGCAGTGCTCGAATGAAAAAGAGGCTGAAACTTGTAGTCGGACACGCTAGTCACGTGGTCAGGTCGGGTTACCCTACAGTATAAGAAAAGGTCGCAGCATCGCCCACATAAAAAACATTTTAACTCTGTTCAAATGGTGGTTATATATATATATATATATATATATATATATATATATATATATATAATAATAATAATAATAATAATAATATTTATTATTTATAAAGCGCAATATTCAAATATGCTCAAAGCGCTGTACAATAAAATATAAAGCTATTCATTATGTATTAAAACTAATATTAATAATAATAAATACAACTGTAAAATTTACTTTCAGATAAAAAAGAAGAAGAAAAAAAAAATACGCTATTTACATGCAAAACACATACTAAACGATGGGATATATAAATTTCAATAAAAAATAAGATAAGATAAAATATTTGAAACCAATTTTCTAAAATGGCATTGAATATTTAAAATGTCAGCAGTAATATGTTTTGAAAATGTGCGTTTTCAGTGCCTTTCTGAAAGCCGACAAAGTTCTGCAGCACTTGATGTCAATGGGCAATGCGTTCCATAGGCGAGGTCCCACCACACGAAAACACCGGTCACCAAAACTGGTCAGCTTCGTACGCGGAATAACGAGCAAATGTTGTTTAGATGAACGCGTGCGTCCTGGACTCTGTCTCTTTAGTAGGTTTGACAGATACACGGGAGCCGTCCCATTCAGACATCGGTACACATGGAGAAGTATTTTATACTCGATGCGGCATTTAACTGGCAGCCAGTGTAGGTCTTTTAGAACTGGCGTTATATGATCACGACGTGGTGTAAACGTGATTACTCTGGCTGCCATGTTTTGAACTCGCTGGAGTTTATTTATCTGGTCCCGAGGTAGTCCAATTAGTAGCGCGTTCCCGTAGTCCAGTCTTGATGTAATAAAAGCGTGAACGAGTGCTTTAGTGGCATCTATTGTGAGATATCGCCTGATGTGGCTAATGTTGTGAAGATGCATATATCCTGTTCGGCAAATGGTACTGATGTGACTGGTCATGCTGAGGGAGGAATCGAATACAACGCCAAGGTTGCGAACACTTGTTGAAGGAATTCTTGTCGTGTCACCAACAGTGATGCGAAAGTCCTTGAGCGTCGGCAACCTTTGCTTTGTTCCGAACACAATGACATCCGTCTTGTGGTCATTCAGCTTGAGTGAATTGGTTCGAGACCATTCACCAATTTCCTGGAGGCAGCTACACAAACGATCCATTGTGTTTTGTTGACTATCTCCCCCAGGAGCGAAGGAGATATACAACTGTGTGTCGTCGGCGTAGAGGTGGTAATCCAGGCCGAATTTCTTGATAATGTCGCCTACTGGTGTAATATATGCTGTAAACAGTAGTGGCCCTAGTACGGAGCCTTGTGGGACACCAAACATCACATCCGTAGGGGGTGATTTTTCATTACCGATCCGAACAACTTGGTGGCGACCGGACAAGTACGATCGGAACCACTCAAGCGCAGCGCCCGTGACCCCGAATCTATGAAAGAGTCTGCTCAGAAGAATGGCATGGTCGATGGTCTCGAAAGCGGCTGTCAAGTCAAGCATGACCAACACAACGACACAACCACGATCGACTGCACATAGAATGTCATTGTGGACCTTAATCAGCGCCGTCTCGGTAGAGTGATCTTGCCGGTATGCGGACTGAAACTGGTCGTGTAAGTCGTTTTCTTGCAAGTAGACAGTCAGCTGTTTTGCAACGACACGCTCGATTACTTTAGAAATAAATGGCAGATTTGATATAGGCCGATAGTTTAGTAGTAACTCCGGATTTAGTCCAGTCTTCTTGAGTAGTGGCGATATGTAGCTGGTCTTGTATTTTTCCGGCATGACGGACGATTGCAGTGATGTCACAACGATGTGCGACACAATAGGAAGAAGTTCATTGATCGTGTCTTTAACCAGCCATGTAGGAGCTGGGTCAAGGTTGCATGATTTTGGTGGAGCATCCATGACAATAGTCTTGATTTCGTCTGGTGTTGGTAGGGCGAAGGAAGACAGTTTCGATGTGCAGCAGTTGTTGATATATACGTGTTTCTCACCATTTGTTACGTCGGAACTGAGAGACAACTCACGACATATGTTGCTGATCTTTTCGGAAAAATGGCTGGAAAACAGACCCGCCATTTCAGCTTCGGACGTGTGCGTAGGGAGCATAGTTCCTACTTTGCGATGAAGCAGGCAATTTACAATTCGATAAAGTTGTTGTTGATTCTTGCCTGTGTCACGGATTTTGCTGGAATAGTAGGCACATTTTGTTTTAGTAAGTAATGCATTGACTCTCTTGCACTGGTCAGCGTACAATTGTCTGTTTACCTCTAGTCTGGATTTTCTCCAGGATCTTTCTCTCTGGCGTTTCTTTCGTTTCTCTACCCGCAGATCATCTGTATACCACACTGTATCTTGTCGTAGTCGGATTTGCTTTTCAAGCATAGGCGCGTGTGAATCCACTAAGTTGACAAGCAAATTATCATACTGGTCAACTAGTTCATCCACGTTCAGCGCGTCTAGCTCATTGGAACGGAACAGCGGAATATCTCGTCGAAAAACCACTGCATCGATAGCGCGTGTTTTCCGATATCTGATGTTCATTAAACCAGTGCGACGTTGAACAACGTTTATACTAAAATTCACAGCAAAATGGTCGGAAAGGCCCATGTCCGCAATGGTGACCTTTCGCACTAGGTGTTCGTCCGTGCTGCGGGTCATGAGTACATCTAACGTGTGACCTTTCCTGTGGGTCGGCTCGCGAACATGCAACACCATTCCTGTGGCATTCACAGAATTGATCAGTCGCCGTGCATCAGCATTTGTAGTGTTGTCAATATGAATGTTCAAATCTCCCATCATAATAAAAGGACCCGGTTTTATGGTATGCTGATCGATGAACCGGTCCCATTCTTCAAAAAACACAGTCGTTGTTAATCCATTTTTCGCTGATGGCGGCGGATGATAAACGACAACGATTCTCATGGAAGACATGGGTGTTTTCATCCGGCACTCGATGTGTTCAAACGATCGAAACGCATCGGTATCTTGTTTTTGTAGGACGATTTCGGATTTGTGGATAATAGCGACACCGCCTCCTTTGCCAGTAGGACGAGGCGTATGCTTAATACAGTATCCATTTGGCACGATGTCTTTAATCACATTGGAGTCGCGTGAAGATTTCAACCACGTTTCGGATATCGCCATCATGTCGAGTTGGTTATCCAATATGTGGTCCGCAATGGCAAGTGTTTTGTTCCTGCACGATTGAGCGTTGACGTAACACACGCGTACACCTTGATCACGGTTGTTGCTGATCTGTTTACACAGCGGTAATGTTATTAAGTTGTGTACATTCCGGCTTCGTTGTGGCAACGTCGGTACTCGTGCGCAGTGAACTATTGTCTCGATGTGTTTTGCAATTTTACGACCGCCACGGTGTTTACGTCTCGTAGAGAAACGCCTGAAGATGCATAGTTGACGAAGAAGAAGATTCACACAGCCGGTCAGAGATCTGGTATCCCTGGTTGCAGATCGGTCAACAGACAACAAATGTGACCTAGAATAACACACTATTGATGTAATTGTTGTTACAAACTCACTGTGTGCGTCATTGTTGTCACAAATGCGGGCTGCATGTGCGTCATGCGTAACTGCGTACCATTTGCGATTGCACAAGTGCAGGCCGGGGTCCAGTGGTCCAAATAGACCACAACGTTCTGCTTGATGAGTTTGCAGCCACTTATCAAACCAGGCATAGACGAATGTCGATTTAAAATTTAAAAAGTCTGGCACCAGTAGCCGTTTTCAAGTAAAATGTAAATGTCCGGAATAATTACCGTACCTTCATAAACGCACTTGTGAAATATTAAAACGATCAGCGAGTTGAAATACGTCAAAAACGTGTAGCAATAAGACAGCTGTCGTGGGAGCCGCTACCGAGCGCTGCACCACACCCAACATCTATATATATATATATATATATATATATATATATATATATATATATATATATATATATATATATATATATATATATATATATATACATACATATATATATGTGTGTGTGTGTGTGTGTGTGTGTGTGTGTGTGTGTGTGTGTGTGTGTGTGTGTGTGTGTGTGTGTGTGTGTGTGTGTGTGTGTGTGTGTGTGTGTGTGTGTGTGTGTGTGTGTGTGTGTGTGTGTGTGTGTGTGTGTGTGTGTGTTGCAGAAGACATTTGCATGAGCAATCCATGCCAGAATGTAGCTACGTGCACATTTCGAGACGGTTCCTACAACTGCAGATGTTCGTCGAGTTACGAAGGAACACACTGCGAAAGTAAATAACTAGCACACAATAATATTGCTTTCCTTTATGTGTTTGATTCAACAAATAAATAATCATCAATACCATCACACTTAACCAATTAAATCGCACACATCCTCACGCGCAAACACACACACGCGCACAACACACGCATTCTGTTTCAACTTAATTTTGAATCTGTGCAATTCGTTATTATCATTAGATAAATACAAGTTCAGGTAAAAATGTTAATCGAATTGTGTGCAAATGTGGATCAAAACAAGCACTTGATGTATCTACGTGTCTACCAGTAAATTCCAATGTTGGTATGCCTTGAAATTGATGTATTGCCAATCATCATATACTGATAATGTAATGCCTGCGAATGTAGCCAGATACTTGTTTCTGATAAAACGTACCTTATATTTATTTTATTTTATGTGTTAAGCCAGTAAAATGTGTTGCATAAACTTACATACTAATTACTATACGTGACACGTGTCTGATTAAAGATTACATTGGATGTTGGAGCAATCCGTGCACCCACAATGGTCGGTGCTTGTCGGGTGCAGATTCCTACACTTGCGACTGCTGGCCTAACTATTCAGGAACACACTGTGAAAGTAAATGCATATTTTCTCGCTACATGTATGTTATTTTTCACTAAAGATGTTACAAGTGTTACCATTAGCTTGCAATGCTAGTGTGTTACTCTACTATGAGTTAAATGTGAATGGTTTAGATACAACATTCCTGCAATAGACTCGTTGGTCTTCATTGGACTCCTTGACCGTTTTGTTCACTCTTTTCTTTAGTACAGGAACATTCATCATTAGCTTATTCATAGTCGAGGTATGACATTTTTATAGCGTCATAATGTAAACTGTATTTTACTATGGAGTCTGAAATATATATTTTTGTTATTAAACAGATTGTACGTAGTCATCATTTGACAGCCAGGAATATCATGTTGGGGATTTACTAACAACGTTAATTGCATGACCATGGATTTTGTGTTTTACCATTATATGATACCAACATTATATATTAAAATGGCCTCAGTGATTGCGCAATGACATCGACGTCCTGACTGTTTACCAGCTTACCCAAAATATGCTGTTAGACGTCGAACGTGAGTTATTTCTTGTGGTTCATAGGCCAATATCTACTGAAGTTACTAAATCGGTGAAAGTGTCACCGCTTTACAACGATTGTTCTTTTGCAGGATCCATTTCTAAAATAGGAAGCCCAACGACCATTGTGTGAGTAAACACGTTATGCATAGAAAGAATTATAAACACTAAAACAACAATGAATGTAATTGTATACGCTATGAATATATATATATATATATATATATATATATATATATATATATATATATATATATATATATATATATATATATATATATATATATATATATATATGTATATATATACATATATATATATATATATATACATAATTGACTTCATCAAGATTTATATATATATATATATATATATATATATATTATTTTATCAAGATTTAACAAGATGTAACTACTTTGCTATATAGAAAAGTAGATGGCAGGTGGAAAAAGAAGCCCTTTGGCTAACTGAAAATGCAACCTATCTCTGTAAGTGTATCCCACCATTCTAGTATACAATGTTCCATTACTAGTGTGGTGATATGTCCTCTGGTCCTTCTATCTTCGTTAACTAACAAAACAAATTTGTATCACTATTTGAATAAACATCTGGACAAGTTTGAATGTTATTATGTAAACTATGTTTGGATAATTGTGGAAACTATGAAAGCGTTGTCGACCCAACTAAGCCTATTTAAAGGAACATGCAACCATAGTGTTGAAAATGCGTTAAAATCCTCCCAATTCCCACATACCATTCATGATAGAATATTGTAACACATGCAATTTTTTGTTTAATTTTGTAAGAATGTTATACATCATAAAATTAATCTTGAAACGTGCATTTTCACTGACCATGGGCGCTGCCATTGTTGCCCATTTCACGGGAAACTCGCGAAGATTAACGCGAGAGAATGCGTGAGTGTGACGTAGGCGGTCCACCACCTCAGCGATATAGGCGCAGCGTAATATGTAAACACTAGCATAGCGACATGAATCGAGTTGTTTTATGAGTCTTGTGATAATGAAATGCTTGAATATCAAGCATACGGATGTCAAAAGAAGGCAAGAGAAGCGTCCGTGAAAGGAAAGAGAGTTGTCCAAATGCCAATAAATTATCTACGAAGCCCGCCGTCGAAGGGCGAGTTAGCGATCAAATGGCTCCACAATATAGGTACGAGTCATACAGTGGAAACATTCAATTTCAACCGGAAAATGGTTTGCCAGGATCATGTCACCGTTGATATGGAACACAGGTTGCCCGGATTGGGTGAAAGACGACTGTTGAACGAAGCTACTGTCCCCACTCAATTTGTGCACAGAACGAAAAGTTCGGGGCCGAAGCGAAGGGTCGGTGTTGCACGCGAAGAAGGGTCTCGCAAAAGGGACGAACTTAATGTATGCAAATACTAGGGGTACTAGAATATCATTCAATGTATTTTCGTTATTATAATAAAAATCAATGATTAGTAAAATATTCATTGCGCGACGGTCGACTGGAATAATTAGTTGGATAAACGATTTGTTTACATATGAAAGTGGGCGATAATAACAGTTATTAAGCTCCGTCGAATCAACCAAGTCCAAAATGGATTGCGCGATTTCCTTTGTTGTAGTCTCTACTTGAGCATCATTATTCTTTAGCCTATTCTTTATGAATGTTTATATTATAAGGGACGGCGGTTTTTTTTATAGCTAACGCTCTGTAACTAATTAAATGGATGAATATATCTCAGACTCAGTGGGTACGTGAAGAATTCGTTTTGTTTTGCCCACCCGAGGCGCTAGCGGTGGTGGATCTGTGACGTCACACGACCACAGGCGAAATGTCCAAAATGTCAGCCTCCAGGGAGGTTCACTAATTATCCTTAAAAGTTAACAAATCATTTCAGAAAAAATAACAAAATATGGGATATGATTCAATGAACATTGTTTAATGGTTTAAGCAATTTTTACTTTTTGGGTTGCATGTTCCTTTAACCTAACTGTTAAAGGATCGCATATAAAAAATTACTTATACCACACAGCAGCAAACAGACATGCACAACATTGCGAAATTGTACACAGTAACGTTTGGTAGTTTACGTTGTTGTACATTACACATTGCGTTTTTTATTTCAGACACTGAAACAATAATGAATAAGTCAATATATCTACTGATTTTCACACGGGATATGACAACAATTAATTGTAGTTTTATGAAAGCATATACACTACTGCATGCATTTGGTAGTTTACGTTGTTGTAAATTACACTTGTATACTAGTACACTTGTTAGTCGCGTTTTATGTTATACAAAATAAACTGAGACAATAATGAATAAGTCAATATATCTACTGATTTTCACACGGGATATGACAACAATTAATGGCTACTATATAATAATGTTATTAAAGCATATATACTTATGTGCATATCAAAGTGTTAGAAAACAGACTGTTATAAAACCCAAATATGTGTCATGACACGCACAATAACGCATTCGCATACATTTAGATAAGCTGAAACATTAATAACTCGTTGAACTATGCTACATAAGGCATGACCTATTGTTTGAATGCATGTACACGCTCGTATTACATACACGGCAAAGTGGGAAATATAAATTGTTCCAATAACATCTACATAAATACGTCCATATAGCGACGTAGCAGAACAGCACCAGCAATGCCATTTACGGAAAATACATTTCGAAGGTAGGCGCCCTTAAAAAATGCAACTTCGTCTTTTGAAGTGTAGATAACACCACCCATTAAAATGATGTGCAATGACATGTTACAGGTGCCTGAGGAACTGTGGCAGACGAATTAACGTCCAAGAGGCTGTTCAACTGAAACTCGAAATAAATGCGTCGTCCACTTCTCTTCTGACCATTCAGTGGTCAGTGACACCTTACATTAACTGGCAGCGAGACTCGGGCACAGGGAATAATCGACATATGTTAAGTCTATACGAGAACGTACTGCAGCCAGGGACTTCATATAACATATCAGTACAGGGTGAGCGGGTGATTAAACAACACGCACACATATGCAATGTGTGAATAACTTCACTATAATAAAATTAACTATTAGGTATTTCATATAATGACGTGGTTGATCACATAAGTTGTGAAAACAATATATAAGTATGTGTATAGGTTACATCAGCTCATGTTATTATATTTGTGGTGGATTCGGTTAAAGCTCTGAGTCGAATGCTTTATTTGTACGCATGTGTCACAGTTTCCATGTGTGCATATACAGTTGTTAGCTTGTGTACGTGTGTGTGTGGTGTGCGTGTGTAGGTAGATGAATCCGTGTGAATAGTGTATGTACGCAGTAATAGGGCCTATGTTTCGTTGATACCTTATTATTAAGCTGTTAGTCAGTTGACACAAAAAGGCGGTTCGATTGGAATTGACGTTATTATTTTATCTGCCACATTCCTATTTCACGAAGTTCTGATAGATGGCTTGCGTTGGAATTCTTCTTACATTGTTCGCACTGCAAGTCCGCCAACTTTAGGCAAGTGCGACGTGGAACCTACTGAAGGTGTATTCCTGCAAGACATGTTTTCTGTAAACTGCTCTGGGTTTGGTGACAAGAGTAATCCACTCACCTATATGTTCTATATGGACCCCGGAAACGAGTCTACGAGCAAACACGGTGAGGCCGTAGAGGACATCATCTGACAGCGATTTAAACACACACACACACACACACACACACACACACACACACACACACACACACACACACACACACACACACACACACACACACACACACACACACACACACACACACACACATACATACATACATGTATACCATGTACATATATACACACTTAAGGAATTATTTCTTATTTTTGGTTGATTTGCGGAAGTTTTCCTCAAATATTCTTATATTAATATAACTTTAATTGTAGGTCAGCTGCTCTATGTCAGTGAAGGCGAACCGTCTATGCCGCCAATGCTGTTTCCCGCTAAACATAAACACAACTACTCGGCCACCATACGCGTCGTAGCTGAGGATGAATTGGGTGCTGCTGTATTTGTAAATGTCCATTTCAAGGTTGTATGATGCTCTTATATCCACAGCCATCTGATATACATTCTTTGAGATATGGTTAACAAACTTGACGATTTATGAATTAGTTTGATTACATTTCGCACATACGTAGTAATTATAACTAAATGTTCATTTAACATAAATTGATATTATTACCAAGTCATTATTGTTTCATGAATTAATTTAGTAGCTGTTTTAACTACTACTACTACTACTGCTACTGCTACTGCTACTGCTACTGCTACTGCTACTGCTACTGTTACTGTTACCGTTACCGTTACCGGTTACCGTTACCGTTACCGTTACCGTTACCGCTACCGCTACCGCTACCGCTACCGCTACCGCTACCGCTACCACGACCACGACCACTACCACTACCACTATCACCACCACTCCCACTACTACTACTACTAATATTCCTACTACAATTCCTACTACTATTACAACTAATAAAACTAATAATGATAATAATACTAATAATTAAGTATTATTGTTTTATCAGAAGTACTACTGTTTTTGCACGTTCTAGTAAACATAGTGTTACGTATAACACTGAAATGTGTACTAATTTTATTTCAACAGCTGCTGGTTTTATCAAGGAATACAACTGAATTGAAACAGGTCACTGAACTGTTCCGGAAGCATAATTCCAGCGACATATCTGGTAGTTATGTATAAAACATTATGTAATATAGGTATCAATAACAAATGAATGTCCACTCTTCAAAATAATAATGAATAATTATCAATTTCTTAGTCATGTGTACACAAGCGTGCATACAAAAATGCAATATAATTTCACTAGATTGCCACCCAGAGAAGCAACTCTAGATGGCAGGTGGAAAAGGAACCCATTTGGCGTGTCCAATCTATCTATCTGAATGTACTCCGCCTTTCTTAGGCGTATGTTGATTTGTTTTTAAACATGTTAACATTACTAGCATCTACACAATCAGCTGATCATATGTTCCATTCATTTACTGTTGGTTGTTTTATGTATATATATATATATATATATATATATATATATATATATATATGTATGTATGTATGTATATATAATATATATATATATATGTATGTATGTATATATAATATATATATATATATATATATATATATATATATAATAAATAAATATATATATATATGTACATACTTACATACATGCATGCATATATATTTTGCACAAGAGTACTTACTCTCATTTCCTTACCAGGTATATTCAGTGTGGTTAATTGTTTATTGAGAGCTGTACGGGATGTAAACCTGGCACAAGACGAAACAGCTTCCACAGTATGTAAACTCGTAAACATTATAATACTAACACAGCACATTACTAGTATTAATACTACTGTTACTATATTATATACTTGAAGCCTACTAAATGTGAGTAAATAATACACTAGTACTTTTAAAAAATAAATCATGTAGCATGCTTCGAAGATATTTATATTTCCATATACTCAATAATAACTATTAACATTATATGTAATTGAAGTAAACTGATTTGTTTTATTAATTAAACATCATCAAAATAAAAATAATCCACACAAACAGTATTGACTGCATACCATAACACCATTGTATGTATGTACACATTAAACAACACTACTACTTAATGTATGTCTGTCTATGTCTGTCTGTCTGTCTGTCTATCTATTTATCTATATATCTATATATTTATCTATCTATTTATCTATATATCTATCTATCTGTGTATCTGTCTAGGTATATATCTTTCTATATATATATATATATATATATATATATATATATATATATATATATATATATATCATCATCATCATCATCATGCTGTCGGTCGCGAAGCGACAAAGACTGCTTCCATCACTTGACTGTTGCTCTCCATTTGTCTCTCTGCTGTGAGAGTGATGTCCATGAGTCGATCTTTATGTCTCTCATCTTCAGGTTTCTCTTGATGGTATCTTTGAACCGGAGACGAGGGCGCCCTCTTTTTCTGTGACCAGAAGACAGTTGAGAGTAGAGAACCTGCTTCGGTAGCCTGTCTGGTGACATCCTCATGAGGTGTCCAGTCCACGGGAGATTCTTTCTGATAAGAAGATCTTCCATAGATGGCAGCCCTGTTCGTTCTAGTATTTCCTTGTTTGTCACTTTGTCCAACCAGGTTATCCTCATGATCGAACGCAGATGTCGCACCATGAAGGCATGCAGCTTTTTCATCTGTCGTCTGTACACTGTCCAGGCCTCAGCTCCATATAGGAGGGTGCAAAAAACGACTGCACGGTATATCATGCCTTTAACCCGCATGGACACATGGTGGTTGTTCCAGAGTCTCTGGCGTAGTCGGCCGAAAGATGCACTAGCCTTGGCCAATCTCCTCTGTATTTCGTCGTCAATGCATCCATCACTTGATATAGTGCTTCTGAGGTAGTTGAATTCTAGAACAGAGTTCAGCTTGTTTCCATCAACCATGATATCCTCGTCTCGGGTTCTTGTAGAGTTGGATTGGTACAGCAACTCGGTCTTCTTGATGTTAATCTTCTGACCGAACATCTTTAACGCATCGGAGAAAGCATCCACTATTTTCTGCATCTCTTCAACAGAGTGTGCAACCAGTGCACTGTCATCTGCGAATAGCAGCTCTCTCATCAGTATCCGTGTAGTCTTGGTCTTCGCTCTGAAGTGTGCGACGTTGAATAGGTCAACGCTCTGTCTGGACTGTATGTAGATGTCACCCCCCATGTCTCGGAAAGCCTCGTCGAGCATTGCTGATAGGAAGATGGAAAAGAGCGTGGGGGCCAGTACACAACCTTGCTTGACCCCATTTGTGACACTGAACGATTCCGAGACTTCTCCAACACTAACATTCGCCATCATTCCAGTATGTAGTGCCTCGATCATTGTTGTGAACTTCTCTGGGCAGCCACACTTCCTCAGTAGCTGCCATAGCCCGGTCCTCCCAACTGTATCGAACGCCTTACTGAAGTCGACAAATACCATGTACAGTGGTCGGTCCTGCTCAATGTACTTTTCTTGTAGTTGTCGGAGACAAAATATCATATCCACGGTGCTCCGGTTACCTCTGTAGCCACATTGTGTCTCGGGAACTACCTCTGGTGTTATATGGGTAGATAGTCTGTTGAGGAGGATCCTGGCGAAGATCTTGCCCGCTAAGGAAAGAAGAGAGTTTCCTCTATAGTTCCCACAGTCTGTTTGATCACCTTTCTTGTAGATTGTTACAATGCTAGCATCCTTCCATGCTTGTGGTACAGAACCCATCTCCCAGGCTTTGGTGATTAGTTGGTGCAGTCTGCTGAACAGATTGTCTCCTACGTGCTTCCATACTTCTGCAGGAATTCCATCTCCTCCAGGTGCTTTGCCATCTTTCAGGCCGGCGATTGCTCTAGCCATCTCATCCATAGTTGGAATATCATCGAGGCTTGTCTTGATAATGCGCTGCGGGATGTTGTCCAGAGCTTCGTGATCTGTGTCGCCAGGGACGTTGAGTAGCTTCTGGAAGTGTTCACTCCATCTTGCCACAACACTCTTGCTGTCAGAGAAGGTCTCCAATCAATCTGTTGATTTCAGTTGAACAGGTCCCTTCTTTTTGGGTCCCCACACTTCCTTCAGCCGATTGTAGAAGCCCTTCATGTTGTTACTGTCAGCAGCTCTCTGCAGCTCCACTGCTTTCCTTTCCCACCAGTCTGACGTCAGTGCACGCGTGTGTTTTTGTAGCAATCTGCAGGCATCTTTGTATGCTTCAGTGGTGGATCTAGTGCTCCTGGTTTGCAACACTCTCTGGTGGGCTTGGTCTCTTCTGCGCATACGAGTCTGTAGGTCCTGGTCGTTGGGGTCGAACCAGTCCTGGTGTTTTCTGTCTGGCTTGCCAAGATAAGTCTTGGCTGTGTTGTACACAACCTGCTGCAGAGCAGCCCATTCCTCGTCTGGTGTTGAATTTTCATTCTCCTCCCATTGGGCGAGAGCACTGTCCATCTCATGCTCAAAACTCTCCCTACGGCTGGTGGTACTTAGTTTTGCAATATTCAGCTTGGTTGGCTTACTTGTCCCTTGCCTGTTGTGCTTTTGTCGTATTCTGAAAGCCACTTTTGACATCAGCATATGGTGATCGGTCTAGCAGTTTGCTCCTCGCATGACTCGGGTACTGTGGATGTCCATCTTATCCCGACACCTCTTGATGATGAAGTCGATCATATACCAATGTCTGGAACGAGGATGCATCCAGGTGGTCTTGCGTTCATCCTTCTGCTTGAACATGGTGTTCGTCACTATCATTCGAACTCAGAGCACAGAGCCAGTAGAAGCTCGCCATTGGAATTGCATTTCCCAATCCCATGTTTGCCCATGATCAAGGGCCACTTGTCATGTTCTCTTCCTATCCTCGCATTGAAGTCTCCTATCAACAGTAGCTTATCTGTACGAGGGATGCCACTGAGCACACTGGCCAGCTGGTTGTAGAAGGCCTCCATGTTTTCATCTGGGTTTGTCATTGTTGGAGCATACACGCTGATAATTGTAGCAAAGTTGTCTTTGCTCAGAGGTAGTCTCATCGTCATGATTCTGTCACTTACTGGCTGTGGCATTTCTGTCAGCTTTGTGACGATATCCTTCTTGATAGCAAAGCCCTTCTTTCTCTTTCGGGTTTGCCACTCCAGAAGAAAGAGTATTCCAAGTCGTCGAGATTATCACACTCTGAGAACCTTGTTTCACATAGGGCGGCGATGTCGATGTTGTATTTGGCAAGTTCCATTGCTACTAGTGTCGTACGTCTTTCTGGTCGGTTAGCTCCATCTCGTTCGAGGAGAGTCCTGACGTTCCATTGTCCAATTGTCAGTAGTTGTCTTCTTTGTCTTCTTCTTTCTAGCTGATTTTCCACTGTCGACGGAAGATGAGGTCGAGCAGCGCGGTCCTTGGTAACCCGGGCGACGGATGATCCGGTATGAAGTTTCATGCTGTTGTACATTTCATGGAAGCTGCTAGCAAAAAGTGTTGAAGTGCCGCTGGATTTTGCAAGTTACTAGCGACACTCTCTCGGGGAACAAATAGAGGTCTCACATCGGCAAGAACATGCCAAGACAGGCGCAAACTATTTGTTCCTGCAGTGGCTGGTCGTGAGATGTTGGGAGTTCCAAACATCAACCACCCTTGATGCTGCCACAGTGACATGGTTTTCTGGTTAGGGTTTGCTCCCTTAGCCTTCGGTTCTGACAAGGAAGTGGTTTACAACTCTGCATGGCAGTGGCGTCAAACTCCCTGAGTTGTTGCAGTACCTGGGGTACTGCAACACCTGCATACCACTATATATATATATATATATATATATATATATATATATATATATATATATATATATATATATATAATTAACATATTTACTTTTTAGAACATCATTCCAATTAGTTCTTTATAGCTGATATTTATCATCACATTTAAGTTTTGCATTGCTGACATATGTAGGTGAATATTCAGTTACTTGGACAATGGGTAAATAATAACTGAGATAAATGTATAACAATCCATTCTGTACAGTTGTCAAGTGTGTTGTAAATATTATGTTATAATAGTTTTTTATTTTATATAGAATTGTGATTATAATATATATAAGACAAAACGTCAAGTACTCAAAATAGATTTTAGGAAACAATCATTCTGAATTTGTATCATTAATGCAAACATGTTAGTGTTTATTCATTAGGTAACTACAATGTGTTTATTAGGTTAGCTGCTATACGTCAATGTTCAAATATTTCACAAGAATATATCAAATGCCTTTTCACATCAAACTTTTATCTATAGAAGTAGTAATTATTTCCACAAGTTCCTATATTGCCAGTTATGTCGACGTATTATTTTATAAAACTATATTGACTTTTATATAATATTTCTTTGTTGTATAACATCATTCTGTTATGAAATATTTGTTCTGGGATTTTAGAAAACTGCGATAATATATATATTGGTCATTACTTTGTATAATTATAAAGATCGGTACTTGTTAATAATGCAACTCTCGCATGCTTCAAAAATGTTATATGCTAGTGATGGTGCTATATTTATGAAGTAACTACTACAATTATTACATATATTTGCTATATATAACCCTAGTTTTGTTGTTTTTAAATTCAGCGGAATAAATTTTCACAATACATTAGTCTGAGGGACAGTTTGATCATACTGTGTATTATATGTTTTCTTCACTGGTAGATGATCTATTTGTAAGACCGTTTGTACAACACATGGTGTATGATATTGTTTTGTTAATACCTTGTATATACATGTACACACACACACACACATATATATATATATATATATATAACGTATTAAGATGTTACACAATATTCCTTGTTATTACTATACTTACATGGTTCAAGTTTAGGCTTTTGCAACTTTCAAATAAATATGTTAAATTGTAATAAATACAAATTATGACAAAAGTAATTTCAACATCACAAAGCTGACTAAATGAAATTATATTGGCGATAAATTGGCACACTTTGTATGAATCCCTTTGTTTAAACATTAAATACTATAGGATTGCAAAGTACCATGTTGTCAAACAAATGGGTTATCCATGACACCTTTATGTCTACACGTATTCGAGTTTGTTTGAATGGATGATGTTAAATAATCATTGTCGTTGCGGTTTTACAAACTAAATGATCGCTGATAACGTTGTGTTGCTATACCTTTACATTGTATTGGTTTGTAGTTGCTCGAACAAGGCATTAATATTGCAATAGGAATTAATACATCAGACATACCAACAGTTCGAATGAAGGCCAACATTTTGCATGAAGGTTCTGCATTAAATATTACGTCAAATGGAAAACTTCAGGTAATGTAAATTGACGAAAATTGTATATTCGCAAATGAATGTGTTTTTATTAAATTAAGTATCATGCTTAACTGATTAATAATTATCTGATAATTAGCCTATACTTGATTTTTTCGCAGCTCGGTATAGCAGCGTCATTCAAAAATATGACGACGATTTTACAAAACTGGCAACAGAAAGGTGCAACAGAAGAACAACAACGATATGTCAAGGAGACAGCCAGGTTTGTTTGAT
>OZ024867.1:19164588-19192088 GCA_964017155.1 Oasisia sp. SBJ-2009 | reverse complement strand
ATGATGAATTCGGGCCGCTGCCCCCACCTAGTGGGAAAAGGCGAAGAAGAAGACTTACTGACCAGCTATACAAACAGTATTGACTAGCGTAATACGTAACGGTAAACAATCAACCCTGGAATCAGTAATAGCATAACTCTACTAAAGAATAAGATGATAATTGTCTACCCCTATAAATACATTAATTAATCATCATAACGTGAACATAAAGAAAACATTAACACAAGCGATTTAAAACAGAACTGTGAAATGTAGGTCAGCATGAAGTGTCGAGATTGTACAGTAATTAGTATTAGTCGTTTCTCATTTATATTTGACAAGTCGTACTATTTTTTTCAGTGGTAACTATATAAGGCATCAAGCACAGTACGAAATATCACTACTAAACATCATTATATGTACATTATTTTTCAACACACACACACACACATATATATATATATATATATATATATATATATATATATATATTTAAACATCATAGATACATTCGTTTACATATATACCTCTACACGCACGCTATAAAGTTCATATTGATTTATTGTTGAATTGATTGGCAATTTTCAATATATATATATATAAATATTGAAAAATAATGTACGTATAATGATGTTTAGTAGTGACATTTCGTCTAGTTTTCCAAAAGGCATGCTTAACAACATTCCGTTTATGTCGACAGACTACAGTTTTTAAGCCTAAGTCACCGGCTAACATGCAAAACATATGCAAAACATATATATATATATATATATATATATATATATATATATATATATATATATATATATATATATATATATATATATATATATATGTTTACATATTTATATTATATATATATGTATGCACACGAATATACGTGTGCATACATACACATAACATTGTAATATATAAATATGTAGATATATATGCATGCGTATCAAGTAATTACAACTGTACATGGTATGTTTTTAATATATGAGGTATTCCATCAAAAGAGGAATCCGTATGTGTGGAGCCGCTCTACAAGTCATTTGTTACCGGGTGCAGTTTCCGTTGATTATTACCGAGACTCGACAGCGCTTGGAAAACTAAGAAAGCTACACACTAACATCAGCATTAATATCCCTATTCCAAAGCAAGGTAAACGGTATAAAATCGTTAGTTCATATTGATATCAACTAATGGTTAAGCTTATCACGACTCGGTACATTGATATATATATATATATATATATATATATATATATATATATATATATATATATATATATATATATATATCTATGAACGAAGTATTTGAATACAGCAAATATGTTAAATACGAAAATAATAACTTGCATTTATTTTAATGTGTGAAAGTCATCGAATCGACAATAAAAAAACTAATATATTAGTGAACACTAACCTACCTTATCTTATTTGTTCCAATTATATTGCCATGGTTGAACATAAATTTTTACATTTTCATAAAGAAACAAACTATTTCGTTTTCAGACATAAGAAAAGGTAGTATCGTCTATTACGTTTCTTATGCAAAGCGACTTACCCACGTGGAAAAGGCAGATATCAACATTTACTCATCTGTTGTCTACTGCAAGAAAGGATACCACTTCAAAATAACAGCGATGACCAAAATAAAGCTAGTTGTTGTAGTTAAGACGCACACGAAGCCAAACTTGAGAGACTTCTACGGCGGTGAACGGTTGAGTAAAACCGCAACACTTCTCGTCGTAGACTTCGCAAAGACCCGACAGTCGCGGGTGGAAAACCGCATTATATCGTCGGGACTTCAATATGTTGTTGAGGACGCAAACAGTTCCTCTGTCGGTCTATTTGGAACTGTATATTGCAGCGAAGAGACCACGATGGCGTACGTGGGAATTATGCCAACCGTATATGACACAATATTGTGTAAGCGGTGCATGGAAAACTCTAATGATCCGTGTGGGTTTTGTTCAGGAATGAACGATGGTGAAGACAACGAGGTTAAAATTAACGTCAGTCTTACAATTGTCAGATATGTGACAGATTGTATGTTTTGGGATCCAAATAACGATAAGTGGAAGAATGATGGTTGTCAAGTAAGTTTAGAAAGTTGTGTGTTGTGTTGTGTTGTGTTGTGTTGTGTTGTGTTGTGTTGTGTTGTGTTGTGTTGTGTTGTGTTGTGTTGTGTTGTGTTGTGTTGTGTTGTGTTGTGTTGTGTTGTGTTGTGTTGTGTTGTGTTGTGTTGTGTTGTGTTGTGTTGTGTTGTGTTGTGTTGTGTTGTGTTGTGTTGTGTTGTGTTGTGTTGTGTTGTGTTGTGTTGTGTTGTGTTGTGTTGTGTTGTGTTGTGTTGTGTTGTGTTGTGTTGTGTTGTGTTGTGTTGTGTTGTGTTGTGTTGTGTTGTGTTGTGTTGTGTTGTGTTGTGTTGTGTTGTGTTGTGTTGTGTTGTGTTGTGTTGTGTTGTGTTGTGTTGTGTTGTGTTGTGTTGTGTTGTGTTGTGTTGTGTTGTGTTGTGTTGTGTTGTGTTGTGTTGTGTTGTGTTGTGTTGTGTTGTGTTGTGTTGTGTTGTGTTGTGTTGTGTTGTGTTGTGTTGTGTTGTGTTGTGTTGTGTTGTGTTGTGTTGTGTTGTGTTGTGTTGTGTTGTGTTGTGTTGTGTTGTGTTGTGTTGTGTTGTGTGGTGTGGTGTGGTGTGGTGTGGTGTGGTGTGGTGTGGTGTGGTGTGGTGTGGTGTGGTGTGGTGTGGTGTGGTGTGGTGTGGTGTGGTGTGGTGTGGTGTGGTGTGGTGTGGTGTGGTGTGGTGTGGTGTGGTGTGGTGTGGTGTGGTGTTGTGTTGTGTTGTGTTGTGTTGTGTTGTGTTGTGTTGTATGCGTATCTATGTGTTTTTCTTTTGCTTTCGTTGAGCATGCGTATAGTCACCGTCACCTATCCCGTAGTCTGGTGGACCGTTGGGTTGCCACAGATGACGTGTGTGTGTGTGTGTGTGTGTGCGTGTGTGCGTGCGTGTGTGCGTGCGTGCGTGCGTGTGTGTAGGAGGTGACAGTATGAGGGCACATGTAACGGTTAGTAGGCAGCTAATGGTTAAACAAAATGAATGAATATAATACGAACATTGCAAAATTCGTGACTGGCAGAATACTTTCGTCTGCCAAGTTTGTATGCTGATAGAGATACGTGTCAATCTTTTGAAAACGTGGTGTTCAATTTCGTCTTCAAGGTGTCACCAGAGACAACATCTTCACATTTGGCGTGTAGGTGCGACCATTTTACAAATTTCGCTGGCCAATTCTTGGTGCCACCTAACCCAGTCAATTTAGGTGACATAACATTACTTGGACGAATCGGATACAACCCAGTTGTACTTTCTGTAATCCTTATCGCCTGGACAATATTTGTAATACTATTGGCTTGGGCACATTTTCGAGACCGAAAGGAAGCGGTGAACGTAGGTATAGGTATACGTATTACTATTATTGATATATTGATTTATTTGTAAGCCAACTGTCTTGCCTTTGAAGGGAAAGACCACTACGAAACATTCTTTCTTCAACATCTTTATAAAAGACAGATTGTTTTGAGGGCCTCATTTTTTCTTAAATAACACAATATCCGTAACGCTTTATTTTTGAGAAAATCGTAATGTATTGTTCATTGTGCAGCCGATTCGGTGATGTAATCTACTCAGTAGCTGGTCCAAGACTGTGGAACTCTCTCCCTGCAGAGATGAAGTAAACGAGTTGCCTCGTGACTTTTAAAAGACTATTAAAAACACATATATTCCGGGCTGTGTATGAAGTGTATACATATGTCAGTTTATTTAATTTGTATTATTATTATTATTATTTATTTATTGTTTACTTATTTATTATATTGTACATGTTTTACATTAATTTTAATTTTACAAAATGTCATACTCATTATTTCATTATCAATATACCATTTATTTTAATAATTGTCTTTAGCTAACTTGTTTATTTTGTTAGTTATTACTATTACTTTTTATACATATTTTATTTAATGTTATAATCCAACGACACATGTATACTTACTCATGTACAGCGCTTCCGTGTGGATTTTTCTAGATTTATGGCGCTGTATAAATGGTCTTCTTCTTCTTATTATTATTTTGAAAATATACAATATACTGTGCAGACTTCATTTTAATCACGTCTTCAATACTGACAAATTTCTCTAATGCATGTTTACATCCTACCACAGCGTTGGGTGACATATCTAGCTGACAACGGCGAGAGTGCTGAACATTTCTACATGCTGACTGTACTGACCGGTATATCCAAGCACGCCGCCACCAAGGCAGAGGTTTCCGTACGTATAGCAGGTGACAACGGAACAAGTGCGAAACATGCGTTACGTGATCAGAACGTTAAGTTGTTTCAGACAGGCGCGGAAGATTGGTTCATCTTGGCAGAAGATAAAAGCCTTGGTAGACTGAATGATCTGACCGTGTGGGTCGACTATTCCAACACTTCCCCTTCCTGGTGAGTGGCTCCTAACGACAGTTGTACTCGTTGATACTCATTGATAATCATTGTATTATAAAATGTACTTGTCAATCCGAAATGTGTCTATTAACAGCGCATTCCATGCATATTAGAAAATTAATTATGCACCAAACAGTTGTTAACGAATACTACATTCGATAGGTAGTTGTGACACTTGTGTGCAGTTCTCAGCTAGCTATATAGTTAGTTGTTTATATATCTAGCTCTCTCTCTTCGAGAGAAACGTGAGAGAGAGAGAGAGACAGACAGACAGACATACAGACAGAGACGGAGCTAGATATATAACTATATAACTATGTAGAGAGCTGAGAACTGTATACATGTGTAACAACTACGCCTCGAATGTGTGTGTATATATATATATATATATATATATATATATATATATATATAATATCTTCGTTTGGCATCGTTACAAATAGTGACGCCAACACCAATAAAATATGATTTTTTGTGTTTGTTTTTCAAGCGAGACACGAAAAACGACGTCCCAACTGCATAGCCTCAAACACTGGATAAAGGACATGACTTCCATCGACTGAAATAGAATAAGTTTTGGAGAATTAGTTTTTCATAAAATTTAGTGATGACTCTCTAAGTATCTCCAATTAATTTGAGCTGACACGTACAATCTTATGCAAGAAGAAATGTAATCACGAAATAATATACTTAACATTGATATGTTGCCATAGATATGTTATAGTTACATTGATTATTATTTCAGGTTTTTAGAACAAATCATTGTGCGCGACATCAGTACCAATCAAACATGGCACTTCGTGTGTAGCAAGCGGGTAAAACCGGGCAAGTATGCTGACGTTGCCACATTCAATCTAAAGTTGTCGACTTCCTATTCGCACATGTTACGTCTAAAATCACTGCAGAGCCTGCGCGATCACCACATTTGGTTGAGCGCCTTCGTGTGTCCTCCGCATAGCACGTTCACACGCGTTCAGCGTCTGTCCTGTGGATTTGCGTTAGTTATGTCTGTGATGTTGGTCAACATAATGTTCTACGACAACGACAGCAAAATACAGGAAGAATTACTATACGATGACATCAAATTGAATACAACTCAGATCATTATTGGTATACAAAGCATACTTATCACGCTCCCTCTCGGCTTGTTGACTGTGTTCTTATTTCGTCACGTGACACCACGTAACGTGGTGTTTGAAGTACGTCTTGGTGACCAAAAACAAGCGGACCCGTCGAATAAACTCACGAAACACAAAAAAAACCAAATATACATTAATAAAGACGGTGCGAAAATGTCCAACTCGTACATATTACCTTGGTGGTTTATCTACATCGCTTGGGCGTTGACGATAAGCACGTGCCTCGTGTCGTCATATGTGGTCTTGCTGTACGGACTGACCTTTGGTTTTAACAAAAGTGTGGCATGGTTGACATCGTTTGTGACAGCAGCAACTAACAACGCCGCAATCTTCCAGCCACTAAAGGTAGCCATCATTGTAATCATCGTGACGTTATTGTTCAAAAAACCCGTCGGACCGGTGGCTGACATCACGCCTCGGGTCAATATTGGTAGGTTACTTCGTAGCTGAATTATACATATGTGTATGAGTGTGTGTGTGTGTGTGTGTGTGTGTGTGTGTGTGTGTGTGTGTGTGTGTGTGTGTGTGTGTGTGTGTGTGTGTGTGTGTGTGTGTGTGTGTGTGTGTGTGTGTGTGTGTGTGTGTGTGTGTGTTGTGTGCCTGTGAGTGTGCCTGTGAGTGTGCCTGTGAGTGTGCCTGTGAGTGTGCGTGTGTGTATTTTAAAATACACGGTAAAAGTAGCTTTGATTTTGTAATTTTCTGTAAACCCTGCTACACTTTGTTGATATGTCATTGTTTCTTGATAGTGTTAAGGACATTAGACGCGCATTGCTTTGTATTCGCGGATATCGCTTGTCATTGTGTAATATTATTTTTACTTTAAATTGTTTTCAATTTAAAACATTCTGTATCCGATACAACCAACATACTCTACATATGTTGGTTGGCATAATGTTCTGAAGCACTTGCTACAGAACGGATTAGATGCACGTTTTTGGATTTCCCATTTTAACTAACGTCGCATCATTTAATTGTAGATGGATTTGTTAAAGCATTACAGCAACGAAGGGTGGACACGACAGAATAATTGTTAATGACACCCGAAGGAACACGACACGTTGTATCGAACGAGAATCTACAGGGGACATTCTGTGCATGATTACCCTGCGCCGCCAAATAGTTGCTATTTCAACAAAATGCTTCCTGCGATATGTCAAAGTTATTGTTTGCTTTTACGCGGAACGAGTTTACAGTTATCCTGCGCGCAAACCAACACGAATATTTATCAGTAGTTCGCAGTAGTTTAGTTAGAAATGTGTTAATTGATAAGTAGCCATGTCATTACTGACGTAACTTTAAGTTCGCATGCCGTAGACAGAATGAGCTTCACCTCCTGCTCTCGCATCTCATGAATAGTTCTCGTTACCATACCCGTTGTTGTATATTTAGATTTCCTATGAAATCGTTAATTATATTCTTGAATCATCTTTACTATTATGTGACACTGATTTGTTTATATTGTGGACGTGCTAGATGATTGCATGCCTGCGTACATGTTATGTACATGCAGCGTGTGTATCCATATGCATACGTATACATGCACTTGAACGTATGTTCCTAAATATACGCATGCATACATGCAAACACGTACATACACACATACGTACATACGTACCGTGCCGTGCCGTGCCGTGCCGCGCCGCGCCGCGCCGCGCCGCGCCGCGCCGCGCCGCGCCGCGCCGCGCCGCGCCGCGCCGCGCCAGCCACGCCACACCTCACCATACTATACTTAAACATACCGTTCCGTACCGTACCGTACCGTACCGTACCGTACCGTACCGTACCGTACCGTACCGTACCGTACCGTACCGTACCGTACCGTACCGTACCGTACCGTACCGTACCGTACCGTACCGTACCGTACCGTATATATATATATATATATATATATATATATATATATATATACTCACAAAGGTATGTGTTTCCAAAAAAGCGAGAACGTTGCGCTACGTTTGCTCCTCAACGAAATGTAACGAATCGTCGGTTTAAAAAAATAAGTAGCCAGTTGTTACACATACTTGGTAAGTATCCTTGAAGTATGCACGTGTACACGATAGTTCACTTTTTCACGATAGTGGTAATTTTCCATGCTTAGTGTAATTTCTCAGAAGCGATTTTATTGGCATTACATCAACGAAAGACAACTATGATCATCTGGTTTCATCTAGTAAGAGGAAAGGTGATTTGCTTTCCAAATAATACCAAGAAGTCTTCACATAGGAAAACCTTGGCACCATTTTAATTATGCTTCAATCACCATATGTTGCGAGGCAATTACAGTCACTGTGAATTTCCATTCTACTCAAACTAAAACCCTGCAGAGCACATGGACATGACACTGTCCCAACTAAGATGTAAAAAGAGGTAGCTGGTCAAATCGCACCTGTCCTGAATATATTATTCCCGCAATCAATTGATTTGCAGATAAATGTCAACATGTCAGTAACGTTCAAGATGGCCGACACGTCTGCTGCTGTAAACTATGGACCAGCATCGCTAACATCAGGATATTCCAAGTTGTCTGAAAAAGTATATTCCAAATTGTTTACTTATTTGTTAATTATTTTCTACTGCAATAATAATACTGGACCACTTGGACTATAATAACTTCATCGTATAGTACCAGTATGGTTTCCGACATAATCATTCCTGTGATACACATTTAGTTGGTGCCATGGAAGACACTGCCAAAAACAAAGACACTTGCCTCCAAACTGCCCCCTGATATTGGACATTTGTAAGGCATTTGACACCGTGCCTCGTGCCCAACTTATGGAAAAGCTTCAGTATTACGATTTTCGCACGAACATTTAGCTTAATGGTAGTTTCCGATGGAAAACTTTGCCGCTTCATAGTTCGGTTGTACATTTTGCCCAAGGTAGGATTATGTAATGTAAAATAGCGATTTAATTTGTCCTTAAATCGTTAGTTAACTTATTGTAATTTTCCATCAGTCTAGCTTAAAATTCCCCTGGATTATTTTACCTTGCTTATTGGCATAATTGTATCATGTGGAGAACATTGCACTACAATTATAATTATGTGGGAACTTACGTTCTGTACGCACGTGCTCGCCCAGATATATGTTACTGAGTCCAATGATATACGTTGACAATTCAACCACTGTAGTTGATAAACACATGGTAACGCAATTTAGATTTCACCCATTGGAGGACATATTCAGCTTACAATGGAATACTTCATCCATGCATCAATTAGTGACCGAATTTGTACACCAACATACCCACAACTGTCACAAATTGTTACTATTATTATTTAAAATAATTCTATGCCTACTTGGCATATAACTGTAGTAGTATAGTAGGGTCCTATCACTTGGCGCGGCGCGGGAGGAAGAGGAGTTCCTCCGGAGAAAGGTCATGTGTCAAGGTCAATTGGCGCCCCCTGGCGGATAGGCCATACACCAGTGTCCCCACCTGGCGGATATGGCATGCACTAGTTGCGACCCCTTACGGACACGTCACGAACTAGTACTGTACAAATTCGTACGTCGTATTTTTTTAAAGGCGCCATCTGGCGGGTAGGTCGTGTACTAGTGGCGCCCTCTTACGGACAAGTCACGAATTAGTACTGTCCAAATTCGTGCGTATGATTTTGTTTAAAGGCGCCATACCGTGCCGTTCCGTACCGTACCGCATCGTACCGTACCGTACCGTACCGTACCGTACCGCAATTCACGAACCAGTACTGTCAAAATTCGTGCGTCTTTTTTTTATAGTGGTGCCCCCTGGTAGATAGGTTGTGTATTATTGTCGCCCCCTGACGGACAATTCACGAACTAATACTGTCCAAATTCGGGTGTCTTGTTTTTTTATAAATTACGTCAAAATGGCGTTAGGGGTCATATAGCGCCTCCTCGCGGATAGATGAATTACAGACTAGGTGAAAGAACAGGTGTAGTCATCTGCCGGAAACGTATTCGGCTAATCGATCACGTGACTTAATATTACAGCCGTCAACTGTGTGTGTGTGTGTGCGTGTGTGTGTGTGTGTGTGTGAGTATGTGTGTGTGTCCGTGTGTACTCGCGTGTTTCCGTATATGTTCGCAAGTTTTCGCACGTTTCCGTAAGTGTTCGCGTGTGTTCGTGTGTGCTAACTTCGTTCCATTTCACCGTCACTTTGTCAAGTTTGTACTAAGCCGGTGCACCAACTTTGTATCATTTCACAACTTGTCAGCGTTTCACCGCCATCACTTTGTCAATTTCACTTATTTTTAGGGTTTACAAGCCATAACTTTTTCAAGATTGTCATATTTTACTCACACAGTGCGCCAACTTTGTACCATTTCACATATGTTTAGCGTTTTACCGCCATGACTTTGTCAATTTCATGTATTTGTAGTGTTTACATGGTTTAACTTGTCGTTGCGCAATCCATACACACGAGACTAGGACAGTTTTATTTCATGCGCACACCATAAGTTCTGTAAGAATTACGCTTCCTACCACGTGCAAAACACAACTTCCGTACCACAACACATTTTCTTGCAAAATTACACATTCAGTCATAGTGATAACGTTAAAAACTAGTGCCATTTAAAGTGTCCACGCAATAACCCTGCCAACGTTTCTTAGTTCACTGAGCCCGTGTGCTCACCTCGTTCCATTTCGTAACGGTTCATTGTGTTACACAGGTGGTGTTTTCACAAATTTAACTAATTTATTCTTGTAACTTGTAGTAAAATAGTATATTTTTCTATACTACGACATAACTTTGTCATGTTTTTCATATTTTACTAACTCGGTGTGCCAACTTTGTACCATTTTACAACTTTAATCGTCGTTTCACCGCCATCACTTTGTCAATTTTACATGTTTTTAGTGTTTACATGCTATAACTTTGTCATGTTTTTCATATTTTACTAACTCGGTGTGCCAACTTTGTACCATTTTACAACTTCACTCGTCGTTTCACCGCCATCACTTAGTCAATTTTACATGTTTTTAGTGTTTACATGCTATAACTTTGTCATGTTTTTCATATTTTACTAACTCGGTGTGCCAACTTTGTACCATTTTACAACTTTAATCGTCGTTTCACCGCCATCACTTTGTCAATTTTACATGTTTTTAGTTTATTATGTTTATGGTTACGCCACATTTGATAGATTCCATGGTTTTGCCTTTTCTTTTCAGGGAAGCGTGGAAGCCACCAGGTAATGACGATTTGAAGTCAAGGAGCATGCTCTCCCTCAATCTTGCGGGTTTCCTGGACGTTGACAGAAGCATTCGCCACTTTGCCATTAATGATGTTATAGAGGCTTGAACTTGTCAGTTTGAGAGGATGTGAATGCTTCTTCAACTCTTCGTAAACACGATTCCTGTCATCTGTATCGAGTATGCGCCTCTTCTCTCCTTCCTCCTTTCGTTTCTCCTCCTTCATCTCATCATCAGCTGAATGCATGGAATCTATGGCGAGTGTGACATGGGCATAGATAGGGTAGGACTCCACCCAAATGGCCAATTGGTCTTCTGACATGGTTAATCCCTTCAAACCCCAGGCATCTTACCCTTCTTGATGTATGTTTGCTCTCCAAACTGGTCTGCAGACACAGAATTCCATGTGCCTGACCTATGACGACATACATGAGCACCTGCTAACAGATCCATCTTGGCATCATCTGGCAACATATACTGCATTTCTATCACATGCCATGTAATGTATCTAGCGTATTGCCAGTGGCCAGCTGCAAAGAAGTAGGGTAGCATTTGCTGGTAGCAGTGCTGCTGCAAAAGATAATTACAGTCACGCTCAGCACGTTCGAATTGGTGCGCAATGAGCGTAGGCCGTATGAGGCAGTCAACCAACAGCCTACCGATTGGGTGTTCCCGAGCTGCGTCAAGATACTGACTGATATCTTCGAATGTCTTGGGACCATCTTTGAGGAAGTCGTATGGCAACAAAGGCTGTCACCATACGGAGGAATTTATTTCACCTATGCCTTGCCATTCATGATCGATGTCAAACCACCAAATGCAGCCCCAACCAGTACTTCAAGACCACTAGCTTTCATTAAGTTTCCAATACAGCCATAGAATGACATTAGGGTGTGCATGCCACTAGATCGAAGACTGACTGATTTGAAGCGGTTCCCATGACTGGCCCACTTGATAAGTGTTGCTACGATGTAAAGTTGCATGTCAGCGGATAGATTTGAGGTCTTCATCCCAAGTTCAGTGAGAGTTTTCACAAAGTATGAGATCGTCGTGAGAACAGTGTCAGGATGGGATGGTGGTGCGTCGATCAGACGATCAAACATGTAGGTGTGGGTGGTTTAGGGGAACATTCCACTCTCGCCAGGGCAACATTATAGCCTTCCCATTCGATAGGGTTTGGATCATGCAGGAGGGAGTTCAGCCATTGAGTGTCCACGACCTGGACACGTTCTAAACTTCCCTGTAGTGCACATACATCAATGAATGGTGGGCCAGACCTACATACCACAAGAAGGGGATTTACTTTCTTCGGGCCTGTATACCGTTCCATCACAATCGTAATGGGAATGATTTATCATTTAAATACCAATGGTTAATAAAGTATACTCTGTCAATGTCCAAATGAAACGTGCCATCGCAAACAAGTTCTCAGTGGGTATCAGCAATTATATGATTCAGTACTTCTGATGTTATACTTTTAAATTGTTGTACCATTTTGTGTCATTTTCCAAGCTTTTTGCGCTTCTTGCAGGTGTAGTAATATACACATACATGAAGGTACAACTATTAGCCTTCCTGGAACTCAGTCATGATGAATGTTCAATGCTGAAGAGGAATTGTAAATAAATCTTCGAGCTATTTTTGGTTGAAATGGCGGCCATCTTGATTTTGTGTCACGTGACCATAGAAAATGCTTACATTAAATTCCTCATATTGCATGTATATATTTCACGTATAATTAAGGCAGTACAAGTATATACCAGTACTATGTTCTTGCCCGTATGCTGAAACGTAGGAATAGGCACAAAATCGTGGCTCTTAAATCTGTTTGGCTAAAATGACGCCATTTTGAATATTACTTAGTTTTCTTGGGCGGACATTAGTTGAAATACTTCCTTTTAAGTCCTGATATGGTAAAACATAGGAATGGACAAAATAAAATCATATTTATATAGCAAAACGGAATCAAATTATGCTCGATTTTGGCAATAATTGGTGGAAATGGCGGCCATTTTGAATTTTGGTCGTGTGGACATAGTCGGACATTATTATAAACGGTTCCATTGAATTCCTCGTACCTCAAAGCATGCGTGTGCATACAAAAATTATGTTTCTGGCATGATGTAGTTTAAAGATAAACACATTTTGTAATCTATCAGGATCAGGGCAGCCATCTTGGATTTTCGTGGTTCCCACGAGTTGCCCAAGGATGGCGCATTGCCATCCCACGGATTTGAGTTCAGGGACACATAATCTATATGATTCAGCAAAAAACCCTTAGACGACCAAACATTTCCAGGTTCCCTACAGTACAGAACCAGCAGCTCTTCATCGCTGTCAGACGATGACGTGGCAACGGCCATTCTTCCATCAGACTAACCGATCATCTACATAGCTGGTAACTGTTGGCTATACATATGTATTATTTATTGAAAGAAGGTAACAGTATGTGTGTGTTTTCGTTAACTATTCGAAAATTAAAACTCAATCTTATAAAGCTGCTGCCGCATTGCCGATGAAACTATATCTATTTCAAACACACTACCTTAGAGTGAGCGTTCTATTTTTCAGTGTTATGATTGCACGGAGTGTCGAAAAGGTTAAAACTTGCAGTGCTACATTGCCATTGAAGTTGATTATTGCATGCATTCAAGTTGAACCGTGTGAACAGAGCAGTTGCAGCCGAGTTGCAGCAAAACTTATTTTGCAAACAAGTTGCACCGTGTGACGGCATCTTTAGAATATCCATTGACTACAGGCTGTAAATATAGCAATATATAGTAAAATAAGCATTGACATTTGTTATATATATATATATATATATATATATATATATATATATATATATATATGTCTATGACAACTAAAAATAATGAGACGTGCAAACAATTGTTTTACGGCGCTCGCTACACCGTCAATTCAAGAAACCAATTTTCGTTGGAACAACATTTCGCCAGACACCAAAATTAGCGAACAGGCGGTTGCTTCAAATTTCGAATTTGGATATGCGATGAGTCGTTTTGGTGGAGTAAACTGGCATCATGATGTTTTTAACAATACGTGATTTATTAGTGATTGCTTCGCTTGATCGACTGATTAATTTAGGTAAGGTAAACCATGTATTTAATTAACCTTAGCCGAAGAGATCCACTTAGAGTAGACCTGGCTAGTTATCGACTCCGGATCCACGCGTGTTTTAATCTATAATTTGGAGTCCACCAATTTATAGTATCGCCTATCGGAACGTCATGTCATATCTTTAATTTATTGATTGTGGAATTTGTTTAATAATTAAATATAAATGAATTTAGAGAATAATACAACGGAAATACACATATATGTCTTTGACTCTGCCTCTGGTGCTCTCATCTGAAGAGAGAGAGAGAGAGACCTCATTGAACAAGTTCAGCGGCGGGCAACACGACTTGTACCGGAAACAAATGGATTACCCTACAATAGCAGACTAATAAAATTACAGCTTCCTATCTTGAACTACAGAAAACAGAAAATATACATAATCCAGACATTCAATATTATCAAAAGAATAAACTTGGTCAACCAGGATTGCAGATGTTCACAGACACAGTGCCCATCAAAGCTGATGTTCAAAAAAGCCGGCGATGCAACAAGAGGGCACAGCGAAAAACTCCAAACACAGAGAACAACAGGCTACAGTCCAGACACCACTTATTCTCGACCAGAGTGGTTAAAATGTGGAACTCCCTTTCAGAAAACAACAGTCCAGGCCAGAACAGTAAACTTTCGCATGATTAGCATATTCCAAATGTTTGCATTCTAGCTATAGTAGTTTTCAAGTTACGGCCGTTTGAAATATGGGACTTTGACGTTTTACAACAGCTTGTTAAACATGCCTAGTTGTATTCATATTTAACCAGTCAATATAATATGCATTCTCTAGCCTGTGGCTGTGTCTGTAATATTATGTGGAGTTGTTCCCTATACTACATAACTACAATTAGAACTTTGT
Source organism: Oasisia sp. SBJ-2009 (assembly GCA_964017155.1). Classification (NCBI taxonomy): domain Eukaryota; kingdom Metazoa; phylum Annelida; class Polychaeta; order Sabellida; family Siboglinidae; genus Oasisia; species Oasisia sp. SBJ-2009. The sequence continues at coordinate 19,177,319 of OZ024867.1, read as the reverse complement.
CTTATGCTTTGTTTCGTTCCCACCATCAACGAGAAACGAAAGACAATATAAAGTTGACGATGCGACCAGGGAGGATATTGGTATGCGTTTGAAATATGCCAGGAAATGTGTCAATGAAATATACCCCATGTGACTTTGTTCCTGGATGACATTATTATACGTTTTTGTTTAAACGTCAGTGCGTTCAGTACATATGACAGCAATTTGAAAAGCAATATGCGCATAATCGCTATTGCCTAATATGCCTGTTATAACCATATATATATATACATATATATATATATATATATATATATATATACATATATATATATATATATATGCCATTTTTAATATGTAAGTAATTAAAGTCAATGATTAAAAACGTCAAACAAGTAAACTCAATCGCCTGAAAATGTATACTGATATATGCATAGATAATAATAATAATAGGCACTGCTTTAGCGCCAATATCCTCGAAGATCGAGCTCAGTGGCGCGACAAAAACCAAGGGAATAAGCAAAAACAATGCGTGAGTCGTCAATTGATGGATGAAAAAGCTAGGAGGCTAAGGAGGATAGGCAGCATTAAAGAGATATGTTTTAAGCGTCGGCGGAATGAAACTATATTACCTTCAGATTTAACACTGGCAGGAAGCGAATTTCACACCGTTGGTGCGGCAACCGATAAAGCTCGGGTCCCGGCATTCGTTTTTACCCGAGGGATGTAAAGAGGGTTACTAATGGTTGAGCATAGCTGTTTGGAGTTTCTTGCTGGGGTTAGCATTGAAGGAGCCAATGCAATGATTTTAGAAGCGGCACTGAGCGAGAAAACCGAAGAGAACGCGTGACTACCTTTGCTAAACAATGGACACGCTGAAGTGTTGCTATATCCTTGTTTGCGGTATTGTAAAGGAGGGAATTGCAGTAATGAAGTGTGCTGGTTACCAGAGCTGTTGCGATGGGTTTAGCAACGGAGAGTGAAGTAAACCGGCGAATACAGCGAAGATCACGAATATGGTAAAAATAGCAACGGCATGTTTTCGATATATGTTGTTTGAAATTGAAGTTTTCATCAAACGTTACTCGGAGATTTAAAACTGAGGCGGCTGGTATGATACTCTGACTCAGAATATGTGTCGGGAAAAAGTCACTGAGTTTTGCCCGCTGCGTTGAGGTACCAATGATGAGAAATTCACTTTTATCTGCGTTTAGCTTTAATTTTCTGTTTTTCATCCAAAGGGAGGCATTTTGGAGACACTCCCTGAGCTGGTTTAGGGAGCGACAAGTATCTGATGTGGTCAAAGAATCATAGATTTGTGTGTAATCTGCATAAAGGTGATGATCCAGGTTGTGACTCTGGATAACAGATCTTAGTGGTGTTGTATAGAGAGTGGAAAGCAACGGCCCCAAAACAGAAACCTGGGGGACACCACAACAGGTGGGCAGCATGTCTGAGAAGCAGTTACCTATTTTAATGGCTTGTCGTCTATCAGTATGATATGAAGTAAACCAGCTCAGGGCTGTGACACATATCCCGTACCATGTTGATAAGCGTGTAATGAGAATGTCGTGGTCAATGGTGTCGAAAGCGGCGGCTAGGTCAAGCAGGTCAGTGCAGTAACTTTGCCATTATTAATGTTAAGGTTTATGTCATTGTGTAGTTTTAGAAGAGCAGTTTCTGTAGAGTGAAATCGCTTATACGCAGATTTTGATGCATTGGTTAAACCATTTATGTAGATGTGAGAATTGAGTCGATTTGCTACAACCTTTTCACGTATTTTTGAATTTAAGCTAAGGTTGGAAATATGCCTATCGCTGTTTAGTTCTTCTTTTGGCAGAGTTGTCTTCTTAAGTACTGAGTTTACATGCCCACATTTAAAATCTTCACGAAATAAGCCAGAGCAGAGTGATGCATTTATTATGTCTGTTATTGGTTTAATTAAAACGTCAAGGCATGCTTTCAGTAGTACGGTCGGAAGTGGATCAAGGTCACAGGATTAATTTGGGGACGACATGATAATTGTTCTCACTTCAGCAGTTGTGGCTGGTTCAAACGATGCTAGTGGAGAATTTAGTTGTGGAGAGTCAGCCTTTACAATATCTGAGGTGCGATCTGTGAAGGCTGAATGTGTGAGGTTGATTTTGTCTTTAAAATTACTTGACAAAGAGTTACACAGTGACTTGATTTATGCATGGGTTGGTAGAGAAGGAGCAGGCCGCCTGTGGCCTGTGTAGGATCTCATTTAGGCATTTCCATAGCTGTTTCGATGTAGCAGAGTTATTTGAGACCATATTTTCGTAATAATACGACTTTGCTTTTGACATTTGTCGGTTACATAGATGACATTGCCGTGTGTAGCGTGACATTTGCCAGTGTTTCCCCTTTCAGCGAGCTCTGAATGTGTGATTCTCACTACGTGGGTCTGGAGTCAATTTAATAAAACATGTTTTTAAAAGGTGCATTCTGAAATGTGTATTAACCTATTTCCTGGAAAAAGAGAAGAAACAATTGCGTAACTGTTCTATTAAAAATGAATTTATGCTATGCAAAGAACGATGCACGCATGCATATTATATATAAATGAATTTAAATTAAACATGTGCATGTCTGGTCGTTTGCAGTTCAACCTGAAGTTGATTGGACGAAGAATTTGGCTTTGAGGAAGCCCACAAAACAATCAACGGTTAACAAAAACGGTCTGTCAGGTAGAGCGGTTGATGGCAATACAGATAGTAACTTTAGTTCTAATAGCTGTACACAGACGGCAAATACCAAGGGAAATTGGTGGCAGGTTGACCTCGGATCTGTCTACGATATACGGGAAGTAGCGGTAACGAACAGAGGAGACTGCTGCGGTACGTTCAATGTAATATATTTATATCGTATACATATTCCATATATATATATATATATATGTGTGTAAAATAAATAATTTTAAAAAGTGCAATACATAAAAAACACCTAAGGCAATTATGGGGTACAAGTAAAATAATAACTAAGTAGGAAATATAAATAAATATGTCATGAAATAACATTGAATAAATGATTAAAGTAAATATAAAAAATGGGGTAAACATACAATACAATATTATGTGTGCGGTAGGGATCTGCAATGGGTGTATATCGTGCTTCTAAAATGGATACCAGTATGAAAGTAATTTACAAATTACGGGTTTTCAGACTGATGACGGCGACATGAAAGGCTATATATAAAGGAAAGACTGCGTTCGTCAACATATTTAAATTAATTGGTGGCAAACATAACACATGCACTATATACTGATAGTAAGTTAAGTAAAATTATGAGACTGTTATCAAACTGATTGGAGGCGTGTCAACATAACGCTGTATGTCAGCATTAGAAACACTTGCGATACAATGTCGCGCTTATATTTTTCCGGAGTTAAAAACGTTCCGATTGACGTTTCAGCGCATGCGCGATAAATGTAAAATCATTAATGTGCATCGTAATGGTAATGCATTTATGTTATAAATACTACGGGTTGTTACTTAGGATGTATATAACCTCTCTGCAAAGTTATTTGTCGCAAATGTACACGAGCCAACCAAGGTTTGAGGCATATTTTGATACCAAGCGTAATTCACGTGACTGTAGTGCGCCATAATAAACCGTGACAGTGATTTAAACAAACGTAAGATGTTTTTTTCGATTGAACGACAATTTAAGCAACTTTTCACAGTAATCATCACAGGAGATTACCGAACATCCCGTGGCATTTATATTAAAAACGCTTTGTCGTTTTGCTGCACATTGCTGATTTTTTGTTAACGTCAATCGGAACGTTTTTAACGATCGGAAAATTGTAAGCGCGACAACGTGACACGATGAAAGAAAATGGTCTGCTTCACTCTAATGTATCACTGATGTGTCAACTAAAAAGCTTTTCTTTCTGGCAGCGGATCGACTAAAGGGATTCGTGATCGAGGTACTGAGTGGGGGGAATACTCGCCAATGTGCCAGTTGCGACGAATATTTGGGGAAAGGAGAGACCAGGCGCATACCGTGTAAGCCAGGCACTATTGGTAATATCGTCAAGGTCCGACTAACAAGCAAGAACCCTCAGATACTCACGCTATGTGAATTCGAAGTATTTGGGATCAGCGGTACGTGAAGCAACATAGAAAGTTGTTACTAAAACAACGTATTATAATCCCAATATAGTTAACAAATTGCTACTGAACAATATCTAGCAATGTGTTTTGATACACAGAGTCTCAAAGGTGTTCGATGAGTTTTGGGGCAATAAGTAGTATCTGGAATTTATGCTTGTCTAGTACATATAAGTTAGAAGCACTAAACCATCCACAATCCCCTATCGAGGGACGTCGAGAGAACACACGATTTGTTGTACGTATTTGACATCAATTAAGTAGAACTTGGTATATTACAGGTGTATACTCGGAAACAAATAAGTATAGTTGTACTTGATGTGAACAAGACCTTCATTGTATTACATCTGATCTATCGCATCAAGGCGAACATTAAGTTCATGTTAATGTTTCACTGATAAAATATTATATTACTATAATGTTCAGCTAAATATCTTACAAATGTAGGTAGTGTTGTTTAAATCTCCAAAGCTACTCATCGCGAGTCTAAACGGGCCATACATCACATCAAATGTATTTCAGAATTGGAATTGGAATTAGGCATGGAGCCATTGTTTAGATACGTGCACGCTTTTGTGGAAATATCTTTAAAATCGTAGATTACTAGCATAATCGTAGAGTGCCAGTATGGTTTCCGACATATTCATTCCTGCGAGACACCTTTAATTGGTGCCATGGAAGTAACTGCCAAGAACATAGACAATTGCATCCAAACTGCCCCCTGATATTGGACTTTTGTAAGGCATTTGACACCGTGCCTCGTGCCCAACTTATGAAAAAGCTTCAGTATTACGATTTTCGCAAGAAAAATTTGGTTTAATGATAATTTCCGATAGAAGACTTTAGCGCTTCATAATTCGGTTGAACTGTATGCTCAAGGGTGGATTATGAAATGCAGAACAGTGATTTATTTTGTCATTGGTGATAGTTAACTTATTGTACTTTTGCATTAGTCTAGCGTAAAATTCCCCTGGATTATTTTACTTTAGCATGGACTCGACCAATTATTTTGTCCGATGTTATAGATGCTTCCTTTCACATTACAATACGGTACATCTAATACAAATATGCAAGTATGTAAATAGGTCAAATGCCATTATCTAGGGTAAGGTCTACGTTGCCTCTTAGTAACAAATGATGATGTTGCCAAAATATTTAAATATCCTCTAAGAGTTCACGACGTAAAACAAAACCAAAGCTCTAACATGCCATATTACTGAAACTACCGATGATGCTCGGTTTTTAGTTGTTGTTCTGGCGTGATGTCAGTAGTGATTTCGTGTAATTTCGTGCAGCGCATTCAAACTGTGTCTTGTGATTAACGCTGAGAACGCTGACAATCGCGACAAACGTCCGTAATATGTTCCACAACTGACGTCATTTCCCGAAAACAAGCTTTTCCAAGCCGCCACTACCAGAGCGCCCGTTAAATGTCAATCTTAAAGAAAACGCAGGGATATAGCAAGTCGTTCTCCTGGTGGGTTGCTCTCACGCATATTGTTGTCCTTCCTCTGAATTTGTGTAGAAACCAACTCTGAAAGATGATAAAAATGGATCTCGTCCTTCCGGATGAAGGTTTTCAGTTTCAACGGATCCCAAGTTCGCAACTCGGCGATTAGTGCTCAGTAGGTACCATGAGCAGGCCTCCGCAATAGCCAAAGCCGAGCCCAAACACTTCTTTCTTTCTTTCTTTCTTTCTTTCTTTCTTTCTTTCTTGTGACATAAATGAATTATATAAACAGCGCCCAAAACTAGAAACAACAGCTCTTCATCGCTGTCAGACGATGACGTGGCAACGTCCATTCTTCCATCAGACAAACCGATCATCTACATAGCTGATAACAGTTGGCTATACATATGTATTATTTATTGAAATATGTTTACAATTATTATGTCAAGAGCATGTGTGTGTTTTTGTTAGACATTCGAAAATTAAAACTCAATCTTCAAAAGCTGCTGCCGCATTAACGAGATTTCTATGTAAAACACACTACCTTAGAGGAAGCGTTCTATTTTTCAATTTTAAGATTGCAAAGAGAGTCAAAAAAGTTAAAAACTGCAGTGCCACATTGCCAATGACGTTGACTATTGCATGCATTCAAGTCGAACCGTGTGAGCAGACCAGTTGCAGCCGAGTTGCAGCAACACTGATTTTGCAACCTGACTGCTGCAACCAAGTTGCACCGTGTGACGGCACCTTAAGAATATCCATTGACTACAGGCTGTAAATATAGCAATATATAGTAACATAAGTAACCTATAGTAACACAACGTTTGATATATCTATGTATATGACAACTAAAAGTAATGAGACGTGCAAACAATTGTTTTACGGCGCTCGCTACACCGTCAATTCAATAAACCAATTTTCGTTGGAATTACATTTCGCCAGACACTAAAATTGGCGAACAGGCGGTTGCTTCAAGTTTCGAATTTGGATATGCGATGTGTCGTTTTGGTGGGGTAAACAGGCATCACGATATATTTATCAATACGTGATTTGTTAGTGATTGCTTCGCTTGATCGACTGATTAACCATGGTAAGGTAAACCATGTATTTACTTAATCTTAACCAAACAGATCCACATATATGACATTATACTAGAGTAGACCACATATATGACATTATACTAGAGTAGACCTGGAGTGCTGGACCCGAGATTACGAAACCGTACTCAGTACTCCGTGATGAAATTCCATGCTCAAGCCTCGCTTTCACACGGTGCCCATATTCACGGAGGTAACAACACTTTCTAAGTACGATATCGTGCTCAGACTTGAGCGTGAAACGTCAAAATCCCGAGTATGCTCAAGAGCGTGCTCAGCGCCGTACTCAAGAAAACCAAAACAAAAATGGCAGCACACATTCGGCAGTTTCGTAGAGGCATTAGACGCGTTAATAGAAATATAAGGCGTCCGCGTTTGTTTCGGGATCGATCCAATCCACCGGAAGATTTACCCGAAGACGAAGTTTTTAGAAAGTACCGTTTTAAGCCAGCTACAATTTTGTATATTTTGCAAATCATACCGGACATTGCTACCAAAACGCTGCGCAGCAACCCCGTACCACCGTTGTTATAATTATTAGTCTGCCTGCATTGTTTAGCAACGGGAGCCATCCATACTGTAATGGGCGACTCGACAGAACTGTCTACATCAGCGGCAGGTTGCTGCATCCGAAGAGTGTCGGCCATGATATGCGACGCATATTGGAGATTTATCAAATTTCCCACTGGCATGCGTGCAGTCGATGCAAAGAAAGCTTTCGCCAGAATTGCAGGTAAACAAAAATATTAAAACGGAATTATCCGTAACCCCCTATAGTACCCCAGGAGGCGGTACTATCATAATTATGTGAGATTGCCGCCGCCTGTTAGATAAACATTATTTACAGCAGAACGCTAAGTATTTCAAGATTTATTACGATGTATATTTATTGTGTAATTACGTAGATTTCATTATATACTATGAACTATCAATGAAATACAATAATAATACTTTTTAACATTTAACAATAAAACATAAAAAATATATGCCCATAGTATATATATTAATAAACATGACAAATTTCATACGAAGTTATGGCTCTGTGGCAAAACGTATGACTGGGAACCTAACCATTCCTGGATCGTTACCCAATGTGGGATGATAGAGTCTTATTTTTTATAATAAAAATTATCATGAAATGAAGTTACAATTTGGCTAAGATACGAAGATATGTTTGTGTTGTCACTTACAGCCAAGGAAGATTACGTTAGGCCAATATTGTATTATTTTCAAATCAATGTATAATTGCAGAATTTCCAAACGTCCTCAGCTGCATCGACTGCACACACGTCCGCCTCCAATGACCACATAACAACGAGGCAGACTATGTTAACAGAAATAATGTATTAAAGAACCAAGTTTATGTATTGGCTATATAACTGCACACCAGTACCGTTTTATTTCATTGAAACAACAGTAGTTGCAACATTCTGTGTACAACGAATAAATAAATTATTAATATAAAATGGAATTCATTCAACAGACGGCTTACCCATGGCATTACCAATAACAAACTTCCATGTTCATATAATGACCATTGTATGAACAACAAACACATTTACTGCATCATAATACGACAGAAATGCAGTAACTGTAACTGAACAATCACTAACTTACAGGAAAAGTGAAATACACAAATAATGCACAACATTAAATACCATGTCTACAAGTAGTAAACAACATCACTGTATAAACAACATCACTGTGTAAAAAAACATTACTGTGTTTTATGCAGATTTGCTGCGATGCGATGACCAGCTGCACAGCCAAATGACCAGGTGCTGTGCATGACAGTCGGATCTTCCGAGGCTCCACTCTGTGCATGCAATTTCAAAATGGTAAATAATTTGAAATATTACATGAATGAAATGTGTTTATTTATCATAGACCATTTTTGTCTAACATTATTAAATAATGATTATAAGATAGTTCATATACAATAATTTATTCAATTATTGTTAACAAATTATATTAAGTTATATTGAAACATATATTAAAATATACTATAAGTATTTACTATTTGTACATAAAACATACTAAACATGGAACAGTTCACAATACATACACATTCAATACATCAAGATCATTGCAAATTAGTAATTAGTTAACAAAAATGTAATTATTACATATTATGTGCTCAGGACAACACCGGCTTCCTGCTGGGAGATTCTGGTTATCCTTTACTACGTTTCCTGATGAATCCTGTACTTCATCCGGCTTCAAGAACAACTGCTGCTGAAGAACGTTTCAACATGTCGTTGTGCCGTACTCGCGTGCTTCTTGAACAAACATTTGGTATTTTAAAGAGACGGTTCCAATGTTTACATGGTGAATTAAGAACAATCCCACAGAATGCTATCAAATATGTCGTGGCATGTGCTGTGTTACACAACATTGGCATAGATCAGGGTGACATAATTAACATTGTCACTGATGATGTTGACCTGCCACCACCCAATGATATACCCTTTATTCCTGTTCCAGGACAAAATGATGGCGCAGTGATGAGAGGTCACCTTGTTGCACATTTCTTTTAAACATGCTCCAACTGAAAGTTGCAGAGTTTCTGTGAGATATCAACGTTACTGCATAATACTTACTTTTGTATTAGTCCTTAATTGTTGTAGTTAAAAACAATATACTTCATGAATATATGTATATATATATATATATAATATATATATATATATATATATATATATATATATATATATATATATATATATATGTAATTATATAAAGCTAAATATACATGTGTTCATTGTCACATATTTTATACATACATACATACACACATACATGCACATATATAAATGAAGAATGCATAAAAAATACTTACATATGTATATATTATTTCAAAAAAGCACCATCCACTTATAATTAATATTTCTACATGTTTGTATATAACCTGGGAGCAGTAACATTAAATCAGGCGCTTTAAAAAAAGTGTTTTGTTATAATGTTTAGTATTATATATATATATTATTATATATATATATATATATATATATATATATATATATATATATATATATATTAACTAGGAATAATTATATATAGAACATATACGTGAGCACACTCAAACACGCGCTCACGTTGAATAGACCGATATGTTACTATGTTCACACTGATACACAATCAGGAGTCTAATCTTACGTCATAGTGATGCACATACACATCGCCATTTTACTGACACTGATGTGTTATGTACATATTGCAAGTATCAGTAACGATAACTGTCGTTGCAGAAGATACATGCATGAGCAATCCTTGTCAGAACGCTGGTATTTGCGAATTTCAAGACGGTTCCTACAACTGCACATGCTCGCCGGGTTACGTAGGAGCACATTGCGAAACTAAAGGCATTTGCATACACAAATAGGTTGCTCCTTCCTTGTTTGATGATTACAAAACTGGCTTGTCTTTTTTTCATTAAGATTTGAATTCTTCACTTCTGAGAAAATACTTTTCATAGAAGAGTCATTCAAACAGCAACTGTTTGTATCGATATCCATATATATATATATATATATATATATATATATATATATATATATATATATATATATATATCTATATATATATATATATATATATATATATATATATATATATATATATATATATATATATGTATATATGCATATATATATATATAAAATGTATTATAATAAACCCGTATATATATACTGATGTACGTATGTATATATATATATATATATATATATATATATATATATATATATACTTATGTATAATATATATATATATATATATATATATGTATACATATATATGTATATATATATATATATATATATATATATATGCCCACATATATAAATTAAACGTATCTACAAAACGCATGCGCAAGAACACCCAACACACGTAGACATTGGGTTGAATGGTTTGTTACTTTTCCAATCTTGTACATAAATAGCAATCTATACACATATCACGATGATACACCTACACGTCGCCAGTTGGTAATACTGTTTGTGTGTTTAGATTATATTTGGTAAATATGAGTAACAATTACTGTCGTTACAGGATATATATGCATGAGTAATCCGTGTGAGAACGCAGCTACTTGCGAATTTCAAGACGGTTCTTACAACTGCACATGCTCGCCGGGTTACGTAGGAGCACATTGCGAAAGTAAAGACATTTGCATACACAAATAAGTTGCTACTTCCGTGTTTGATGATTACAAAACTGGCTTGTCTTTTTTTCATTAAGATTTGAGTGCTTCACTTTAGAGAAAATACTTTTTAGGAAAGTGTCATTCAAACAGCAAATGTTTGTATCGATATCCATATATATATATATATATATGTATATATTTATATATAATTTATTATAATACAAACATATATATATATACTTATGTACGTATATATATATATATATATATATACTTATGTATAATATATATATAAAATATAAAATAGCTTATGTCGACCAGTGCCTAGAGGACCAGACGTATTTTTGTATTTAATACATTTCCCAAAGATGTAAAACTGGAACATTGTTTATAATACTAATGTTTACCACATAATGAAAGTTCATCGAAATATTTCAATAAATAAGGTATATGCAAAAACATCGGTCTACATAAAAACCGCGTATGCACAGATGCCGATTTATGTAGAACGGAGCAACGTCGGAAGCTGCATATATTTAGGTAGCCTTTTTTGCGGTAGACGCCGAATCTAGTAAACAATAAGACAGTGTTGAGAAATATAAACTAAGTCAAAGCCCAAGTTATGTTTGATCCCGGAATGTATCGATGCGATAACAACAAAGACCAACATTATTTAAAGAAAAAATGCAAGTTTTACTAATTTACACATACTAATATAGCATTTTGCATCAGAATGAAGCATATCATACAAGGAACACGAAACTCCAACCCTTCGTTCGGTATATACCATAAATATAGATTTATAAGAACTTTGACCCGGTACACATAACCCGGCACACAATATGCTCAAAAATATGCACGGCGCTGGAGAAAACAGGCTCAAAATCACTTAAGATGTTGTTCATTTAAAAATGAATTACGCACAGTACTTCATTGACATATGAACTGTGTGCACAAGCAATGATACTGATACATTCAATTGTGTTAGTTGTGAACTAACACGTCGAATCTTTATGTAGACCAGTTTTGGCCTACATAAAACTGCGGTCTACATAAGCCGGTCCTATATGCATAATCGGTCGACATAAGCTGCCTTTGGGAGTATATACTTAGATGTAATATATATATATATATATATATATATATATATATATATATATATATATATATATATAATATATATGTATATATATATACATATATATGTATATGTATATATATATATATACATATACATATATATATATATATATATATATATATATATATATATATTAACTAATTATATATAGAACATATACGTGAGCACACTCAAACACGCGCTCACGTTGAATAGACCGATATGTTACTATGTTCACCCTGATACATAATCAGGAGTCACAGTGATGCACATACACATCGCCATTTTACTGACACTGATGTGTTATGTACATAGTGTCATTCAAACAGCAACTGTTTGTTTCGATATCCATATATATATATGTATATGTATATATGCATATATCTATCTATATATATATATATATATATATATATATATATATATATATATATATGTAATTATATAAAGTTAAATATACATGTGTTCATTGTCACATATTTTATACATACATACATACACACATACATGCACATATATAAATGAAGAATGCATAAAAAATACTTACATATGTATATATTATTTCAAAAAAGCACCATCCACTTATAATTCATATTTCTACATGTTTGTATATAACCTGGGAGCAGTAACATTAAATCAGGCGCTTTAAAAAAGTGTTTTGTTATAATGTTTAGTATTATACATATATATATATATATATATATATATATATATATATATATATATATATATATATTATATATATATATATATATATATATATATATATATATATATATATATATATATATATTAACTAGGAATAAC
>OZ024867.1:19129588-19157088 GCA_964017155.1 Oasisia sp. SBJ-2009 | reverse complement strand
TCCTTGTCAGAACGCTGGTATTTGCGAATTTCAAGATGGTTCCTACAACTGCACATGCTCGCCGGGTTACGTAGGGGCACATTGCGAAAGTAAAGGCATTTGCATACACAAATAAGTTGCTACTTCCTTGTTTGATGATTACAAAACTGGCTTGTCTTTTTTTCAATAAGATTTGAATGCTTCACTTTTGAGAAAATACTTTTCATGGAAGTGTCATTCAAACAGCAACTGTTTGTATCGATATCCATATATATGTATATATATATATATATATATATATATATAATTTATTATAATAAACACGTATATATATACTGTTGTACGTATGTATATATATATATATATATATATATATATATATATATATATATATATATATATATATATATATATATATATATACTTATGTATAATATATATATATATATGTATATATATATAATATATATATATATATACATATATATATATATATATATATATATATATATATATATATATACTCACATATATAAATGAAACGTATCTACAACACGCATGCGTAAGCACACCCAACACACGTAGACATTGGGTTGAATGGTTTGTTACTTTTCCAATATTGTACCTAAATAGCAATCTATACACATATCACGATGATACACCTTCACGTCGCCATTTTGGTAATACTGTTTGTGTGTTTAGATTATATTTGGTAAATATGAGTAACAGTTACTGTCGTTACAGGAGATATATGCATGAGTAATCCGTGTGAGAACGCAGCTACTTGCGAATTTCAAGACGGTTCCTACAACTGCACATGCTCGCCGGGTTACGTAGGAGCACATTGCGAAAGTAAAGACATTTGCATACAAACATAAGTTGCTACTTCCGTGTTTGATGATTACAAAACTGGCTTGTCTGTTTTTCATTAAGATTTGAGTGCTTCACTTTAGAGAAAATACTTTTTAGGAAAGTGTCATTCAAACAGCAAATGTTTGTATCGATATCCATATATATATATATATATATATACATATATATATATATATATATATATATATATATATATATATATATATATATATATATATATATATATATATATATAATTTATTATAATAAACACGTATATATATACTGTTGTACGTATATATATATATATATATATATATATATATATATATACTGATGTATAATATATATAAATAATATATACATACTTAGGTATAATATATATATATATATATATATATATATATATATATATATATATGCCCACATATGTAAATGAAACGTATCTACAACACGCATGCGCAAGCACACCCAACACACGTAGACATTGGGTTGAATGGTTTGTTACTTTTAAAATCTTGTACCTAAATAGCAATCTATACACATATCACGATGATACACCTACACGTCACCATTTTGGTAATACTGTTTGTGTGTTTAGATTATATATGGTAAATATGAGTAACAATTACTGTCGTTACAGGAGATATATGCATGAGTAATCCGTGTCAGAACGCAGCTACTTGCGAATTTCGAAATGGTTCCTACAACTGCACATGCTCGCCTAATTACCTCGGAACATACTGCGAAAGTAAATCGTTTTGCATGCAACCTGTTTATGTTTCCTTGTTTGTGTAGTTCAACAGCAACACCGTCTAGACATGTTTGTTTTAACTAATATATGATCGTTTCCCTTTAAAATACGTACTGTTTCAATATGTCGATTATCGAACATGAGCAGATTATGTTGACATAATACTGTAGCATAACGTTGTTAAATAGTGTCGTTGATAAAATAGCTGTCAATATATATATATATATATATATATATATATATATATATATATATATATATATATATATATATATTCTCGCACATTGCGAAAGTAAAGACATTTGCATACAAAAATAAGTTGCTACTTCCGTGTTTGATGATTACAAAACTGGCTTGTCTTTTTTTCATTAAGATTTGAGTGCTTCACTTTAGAGAAAATAGTTGTTAGGAAAGTGTCATTCAAACAGCAAATGTTTCTATCGATATCCATATATATATATATATATATATATATATATATATGCCCACATATGTAAATGAAACGTATCTACAACACGCATGCGCAAGCACACCCAACACACGTAGACATTGGGTTGAATGGTTTATTACTTTTAAAATCTTGTGCCTAAATAGCAATCTATAAACATATCACGATGATACACCTACACGTCGCCATTTTGGTAATACTGTTTGTGTGTTTAGATTATATTTGGTAAATATGAGTAACAATTACTGTCGTTACAGGAGATATATGCATGAGTAATCCGTGTCAGAACGCAGCTACTTGCGAATTTCGAAATGGTTCCTACAACTGCACATGCTCGCCTAATTACCTCGGAACATACTGCGAAAGTAAATCGTTTTGCATGCAACCTGTTTATGTTTCCTTGTTTGTATAGTTCAACAACAACACCGTCTAGACATGTTTGTTTTAACTAATATATGATCGTTTCCCTTTAAAATACGAACTGTTTCAATATGTCGATTATCGAACATGAGCAGATTATGTTGACATAATACTGTAGCATAACGTTGTTAAATAGTGTCGTTGATAAAATAGCTGTCAATATATATATATATATATATATATATATATATATATATATATATATATATATACTCTTACACCAACCCAGAGTTTCCTTCACAATAATGCACCTGCGCTTTGCCTATGAATTGACTCTAACTAGTACTTTACGACACGGTGGGCAACACTAACTGTCGTTGCAGAAGACATTTACATGAGCAATCCATGCCAGAACGCAGTTACGTGTACATTTCGAGACGGTTCGTACAACTGCACATGTTCGTCGAGTTACGAAGGAACACATTGCGAAATTAAATAACTAACGCACAATAGCGTTGCTTTCCTTTTTGTGAGATTCCGCAAATAGTGGGGCGGATATGTGGCAAATATAAGATGGATTGTGGGTTTGGTGGTAAAAGCACCAAAATTGGCATAGTTGATGTTAAAGAGGTACTAAGCGATTTTAGATATAGTGCCAAGCTCAATGTTTCCCCTGGTGTCCATAAAATGACCAAATCCAAGATGGCCACCAATCGAAGTGTGAACATTTTGAAAAGGTTGATCTTCATTAATAAACGACATAAAAAGATGAATGAAGTGTCTATTTCTATGTTATCAGGTATGGGGATTCCAACGGAACCATCATTTGAATGGTAAAATGTAAAATAGTTAACACTTACAAGTAAAGTAAAATGTGTAAAATCTTGTCCTAAAAATGCAAAACGACAAGAAACGTGGGTGCAATAAATGGATTTATTGTATTGCCAAGCATGTTGGTACAATAACATGGAATCATATTTTCAACTGTTCATACATATTTATATTGAATATAATTCAAAACTTTAGCATCGATATTCAATAATGATAATTGCTGTCATTTTATACAGCTTGACAAGATGAAACAAAAATAAACAAATAAAATAAAGCACCATTCAAAACAAAATGTTGAAAATATGACTGGACTAATCACTGGCAAAAAAGCAACAATATGAAATAAAACAAATATACAACTGAGTGAAATAATTAATAGTTCCATCACTAATGTATTATTACAACATTATCCAATTGAGGCCTTCACACTTTACATAATGCCACACAATGACTAACAAACTGATATAAAATGGACTAGAAACATTAACAAACAAATTTGGTAATTCTAAACGCATACAGTTGTGAACAAAAACAATAAATCTGATAGACACTGAACTGCTGCTCGACATAACATCTTAATAGTGATCACTGTGTTCACAGTTGCCGAATACGCAACTGCTGCTAGACATCCCATCTTAAACAAAATGGTGAAAATACACAGACTCGACTCACTGCTAAAAGCCACCAATACAATTTTTTTTAAACCTAACATATATATAATATACATCTCATGAACTGAGTGACATAATTAATACTACACCAAGTACCATCATTCGTGTATGATTACAATGTTATCTAATTGAAACCTTCACAGTTGGCAAATGTGATACAATGGCAGATATATCGATGTAAAATGGACTAGAAACATTAACAAAACAATTTAGTAATTCCAGACACATACAGTTCTGAAGAAAACAATAACTCTGATAGACACTGAACAGATGCTAGACAGTAGACATCACATCTTAATAGTGATCACTGTGTTCACAGTATCCACAGCAGTGGCACAGTGACGTGCACTTCAGATTAGCTTTAACACATTTGCACAGCCCTCTGCATCCCTTCTTACAGCCTCATCTTAACAACTCTGAGCAGGACACGGCCGCTTCTGGTAGTAACGTCCACATCGGTTCCCATCCTCGCGTCGGATTCTTGCTCCGTCCCCAAGACTCTGGAGAAGGAAGATATGGATCTCGGACCTGGGCCTGATCCCATACATAGCCACCCTGGTATGTTGCTCGTCTTGCATGCTGCAGCAGTGCAGCTCTGGTTGGTGGAATGGCGTCGATAGATCTGGCTTTTGCCGTGAACATGTGCTTCCTGGCTGAGTCCACAGTAGTTTTGTCACTCCCCCGATCATATATAAGCACCACGTATGACTCGAGTACAGACATGCAGACATTATCCAATCTTGTCGGCCGTGTGACAAGTCTAGCGAAGACCTCCGTTGCAGCATTGAATGACCTCCACGTGTCGAAGGCTGTCTGTTTGCCTTTCCCAGCAAACGACGAGACTGTGTCACAACCGGTGAAGGCGTGGAACATGGGAAGAGTTTGTGCTTTGTCTGCACCCAAAGAGGTGGCAATTTCATGAGCTGGTATGTACCTCAGGTGTTTACCCGTGCCAAACGCTATCCACAGCTGTGTGTTCTCCATTGATACAACAGTGGAGACAGCCAGGACGACAACGTCTGTATCCACTGTCCACAGCATGATCCGCCGATTACCTTTTTCGGCCGCATCCTTGGCGTGCAGGAACATGCGCGTATCCGCCTCTTCGAGAGCGCGGTGCCTAGGCCGATACATGCTTTCCACGCGTTGAGAAGACTTCTTTCTCTGTAGACAGATTTTCCACGACTTCATGTGCTAGGAAGTTGAATAGTTCTGTCTTGTTCTCGTCCACTCGCAGGAACTCCTGCCAGTTTCCCGGGATGGAATTGGCTGCTGCAACACGTCGTCTGACGCCCTTTCCACGATTTTCTCTTGCTGTGGACTTCAGGCTATCTGGTATGTAGACATCCCAGATGATGTCCACCCTTGTGACTCTAGCCAACTGTGCTTTGATGTATGGAAGGAACACTAACATGGCATAGTCTTGGAAGGTTTTCGCTCCAACTGGTTTCAGCATGTTGATGACAGCAGCTCCATCCAGTATGATGACGTCGATGACTGGAGCTTCGCCTTTGGATGTGCACAGCTTCTCCAGGCAATCTGTGAGATCTGCCTTTGTACCGAACCGCAATTTTCCTCTCTTCCATGAACGGATTCCCAAGGTCGTCGATCACTTCCATGAGAGCCTGAACTTCGCTTGCAAAGGTTAATTGTACAGCCATTGTAAAAAGTGGTGTGTTCGTGGTGCCTGCCGTTGTCCAGTGCTGTTTCAAAGCCGTCGATGGTCCTCGCAATTTCTTGTCCAGCTACCATCCATCGCAGTAGAGCTCTAGGGTTTTGCGTCAAGCCGATTGCTCCACCATCACCTTTGACGACTGCATTGTTTTGCTCATGCGCGTGGTCGATAGCTACGGCTGAGGAGGGACGGGTCGACTTGTGCACTACGAAGCTGCCTCGGTCAAACTCTTTCGCTACATCAGGGAGTCGTTCGTGCAGTGTTGTCATATCACGTATATGTACGGGAACTCAGCGAGAATAATGTGTGTGGTCCAGGGCAAAGAACCATGGATCCAGTGCTCTCAATGCAATGACGTAGAGTGATTTAACAAGATTTAACAAGATTGCCACCTAGAGAATCAACTCTAGATGGCAGGTGGACAAGGAAGCCGTTTGGCTTATCGAGAGTCCAACCTATCTATCTAAGTATACCCTGCCCGTCTTAGGTATATGTCAATTTTATTTTTAAACATATTAACACTTCTAGCACCTACACAATCAGCTGATAATTTGTTCCATTCGTTTACTATTCTTTGGGAAAATGAAAATTTTCTAATATCTAGTCTACACTGCTTCTTTGCTAATGCAACTCCATGTCCTCTAGTCCTTCTCTCTTCCTTGACCGTGAAAAAAATATTTCTGTCAATATTTTCATACCCATTCAATATTTTAAAAACCTCAATCTGATCTCCTCTCAATCTTCTGGTTTCTAGTGTTGTTAGACCACATTCTTTTAGACGCATTTCATAACTAATATTCCTGAGTTTTGGTATCATTTTTGTTGCTCTCCTTTGTACTCTTTCTAGCATATCAATATCCTTCTTGCGATATGGCCTCCATGCTTGTATACAATATTCTAAATGAGGCCTAACTATTGTTTTATAAAGCGGTATTATTAGTTCTTTTTCTTTGTATACTATATTTCGCCTAATTAATCCAAGAATTTGGTTTGCCTTCGCTGCTGCAATTCCACACTGCTCTGATACCTTCATGTCAGCACTAATGGTTAAACCTAAGTCCTTTTCCTTTACAGTAGTATTTAGTACAGTACCACCCATTGTATATTGTGCATTTTCATTCCCATGTCCTGTGTGGAGGCACTTACACTTTCCAAAGTTAAACAGCATTTGCCATTTCTCAGACCATTCTATCAACTTATTTAGATCATCTTGTAAATGCTGTCTATCTGCATCACTTTTTATTTTCCTAAACACTTTTGTGTCGTCCGCAAACTTCAACACCTTGCTTGTTACGTCATCATCCAAATCATTGATATATATTAAGAATAAAATAGGTCCCAATACTGATCCTTGCGGTACTCCACTCAAAACAGATTTCCAATTTGAAACCTCCCCATCAACTACTACTCTTTGTCTTCTATCAATAAGCCATTTTTCTATCCAGTTAATCATACTATTTCCTATGCCATGGGCCTTTAGTTTAAGTAGTAATCTTTGGTGTGGGACTTTGTCAAAGGCTTTTTTAAAATCTAAATAGATTATATCTACTGGTGATCCCTCATCTACCCACTTTGTGACATCTTCCAAAAAACATAACATATTTGTTAAGCATGACCTCGCTTTTAAAAACCCATGTTGAGATGTGTTTATCAATTTATTTTTAACAAGAAAATCAACCAAGTGATCTTTAATTAGTCTTTCTAATAGTTTACAAATCACCGATGTTAAACTCACTGGCCTATAGTTCTCTGACTTGCTTCTTGATCCTTTTTTAAATAATGGTATGATGTTTGCTTCTTTCCATTCTACCGGAACCACTCCTTCCTCTAATGCCAAATTGAACACTGTTGCAAGTGGTATGCTAATTTGTTCTACAATTTCCAGTAGTAATTTGGGAGGAATCCCATCCACTCCTGGTGATTTATTATCCTTCATATCTCTTATTTTCATAGCTACCATTTTTGGGGTTACAGTTAGTTGTCCTAAATAGTCACACTCTCTCCCTTCGAACTTAGTCTCTAGTACTGGTAATGTACTAATATCTTCCCTGGTAAATACCGAACTAAAGTATTCATTTAGGTTTTCTGCCATTAAGAATCCCTCCGTTATTATGTTTCCATCACTACCTTCTAGTGGCCCGACCTTATCTTGAACTTTCTGTTTACTTCGAACATACGCATAAAAACTCTTGCTGTCATGTTTTATGTTGAAAGCTATTTTTTGTTCATAGCTTCTCTTCGAATTTCTAATTTCAGCTGTAGCTTGATTAAGTGCTTCTTTATAAATGGCATAGTCTTCTTCACTTCCAGTATGTCTATATGTCTTCCACATCATTTGCTTGTACTTGATTTTTCTAATGGCGTCCTTCGATAAGTGTTTCTTCTTTGACCTTTTCCCTTGTTTTTTCAAGGGGACAAATTTGTCAACGACGCAGTCAATTTCCCTCTTTAAGATATTCCAGCATTCTGTTGCTGTCTTATTCTTCAGTGTGTTATTCCAGTCTATCTTCGCTAAATATTCCCTCATGTCCTTATATCTTCCTTTGTGAAAATTTTTCCTGTAACGTATTTTACTGTTCCGTTCTCCTTTTACTTTGATGATAAAATGTATCTGGTTATGATCACTACATCCCAGTGGCTCACATATATTGACATTGTCAACAAATTCCTTCTGTGAGCTCAAAACTATGTCCAACACGTTCTTGTCCCTGGTTGGTTCTAACACATGTTGAAAAAGGAAACTATCTTGTACTAAATTTAAAAACTCTTGATCCTCTCTCCCAGGACTCTGTAGAGATGTCCACTTTATATGCCCATGGTTAAAATCCCCCATAATAATACAGTCCCGTTTACTCACTTCTTTTATAGCGTTGTGCATTTTTTCATTCTCTTCTATGCTTATGTTTGGACTACGATAAACTAACCCAACAGTTAATGTTGAGTTTCCTGTAACTATGTTACACCAGACAGCTTCACATTCTGCTTCTTTTTCTAATTTTATTTCATAAGCCTGGATGGATTCTTTAATATATAAAATAACTCCGCCTCCCCTTCTTCCTAATCTATCTTTCCTAAACATTACATATCCTGTCATTCCTAATTCGGCATCTGATATATCGGGGGTGGCCCAAGATTCAGTTATACCTATTATGTGAGGGTCAATATCTTCTACCATAATGTTTAGTTCATTTCTTTTGTTTACTATGCTCCTTGCATTTAAACAAACACATTTATAACCAAATTTCGTAGGGCTTTCCAGGCTGTTTTTTGCTGATTTCTTTTTGCTGTCTTTAGCTATGCCTCTAGTATTTGGCTTCTCTGTGTATCCCCCCTGCGAAACTAGTTTAAAAAATTGCAACCTGTTCCTCTGTCCATAGATTGAAGCAGGTTCTCGGAGAACACTGCTGCGCCCTTTCCGCTTAGATGGAGGCCATCTCTCACGTACATATCTTCCTTCCCAACAAAGTATCCCCACAAATCTACAAATCCAACTCCTTCTCCTTCACACATCTGCTCCACCAGAGCATTGATTGCCATCCTCTTACAGTTTCTATAGGTTGCTCCCCTTCCTCCGATTACTGGCAAGATTCCTGAGATAATGATCTGTTCAACTCTTGTCTTCTTCAGTTTCCCTACCAACTGTCTGTATCTTTGCACTATTCTAGTTGTCCCCTCCCTGTCTGCATTGTTCGTCCCTACATGTATTAATATCGATCCTCCCTGGCCATGCCCCAACACGTTCTCTACCCTATCTGTCACATGCTCAATCCGAGCGCCCGGAAGACAAACAACAACATCTTCTCCTTTGTTTAACGTCTTGTCCGTCTTTCGCAAAATTGAGTCGCCCATAAAAACCCTTTCTGTTCTCAATGCACCCTCGATCACTGCTTCAGAGTAGCTCCTCCGTTTTGCATCTCCCTGGTTGCTGACTTTCCCCCCTGCCGCTTTCTCTGTTCCTTTCTTTCCTGTCTCTTTTCTTCCTGACATCTTCCGTTTGGTCATATCTACTCTCAGTTCCTTTCTTCCCTTCGTCTTTCCTCCTGTCGCATCTACTTCTATCATCTCCTGTCCCCTTGTCCCTCCCTCCTTCTCTACTGTCACTTTCTCCACTGTCTCCTTCATGCATGGCATGTTTTCTGTTGTTCTTTCTCCATTTGTTTTCCTTGCTATCATCCTCCCTCCTCTCTCCATCCCCTTCACAAGATCCGTTAGCTTAGCTAGCTCTGCCGTCAGACAGTCCACTTTCCAACACCCTAAACATTGGAAAGTAAACCCTTCCTCCGTTGTCTCTGACCAAGACTTTCCGCACCCCGATAAGGCAAAATCCACCAAGCTGTGGCAGTGATCACACAGCAAGTGCCTCCTTGCCTTCACTTGCCGCTTGGAAGGTGCCATAATACGATTGATCAAATCAACTTAGTTTATACCAACTTAGTCTTTAGAAAGACTGTTTGTTTATTGTGTACAGCAACTGCAGCACACTACGTGTTATTAACAACTTACTACCTATGCTACCATGAACAATACTTTTATTCTGTACTGGTACCGTTCCCTAGCGGATACTTTGGACACTACCTATATAAACAGACTAGGGCTTTCTGCTAAAACACTTGCTTATTTTTAATAACAATGGCACCGAATCAAAGAATTATCCTATGTATGCAGCTGTTTTGCTTACCACTTTATCTGTTATATATCATATCAATTTATCAGATTTGCTAAGTTTTGTTTACAATCTTGTTGAAAGCTAGATTACCCTATTTCACCCACTATAAATAATAGTATGCACAAACTAAGGATTCCTACTAAAAAGCTTGTTTATTTTTAATAACAATGATACCTATTCAGAGTGTTACCTTACACATATAGTTGTTACGCTTATTGCTTTGTCTCTTATATACGATATCAAATAAACAGATTTTGCTCAGTCTTGTTTACAATTTGTCGAAGGCTAGATTACCCTATTATCACCCACGTATACTAATTTGTTCAAAAATACTGTTTACTAACTAAATTTAACCAAAACTGCCACTCAATATATGTCTAGTACACCCTTATGAATAACCTTAGCACAAAAATAATACTTATCAATCAATATTTCCGCTTGTTTTTCAACTTTTATACACCACCAAATTCAAACATCTGCATCCACCAAGTTTCCCGCCAATTTATGGGAAGTTTCCTTCGCGAATTGACGCACAAAGACCAGCATAAAGCATTCCAAGTGCATGACCATGTACCAGTAGTGGTGTCGCGGTCCAGACCGTTGAGGCAGTCCAGAACGTCGAAGGTTTGCGGTTCATGTCAAAGGTTAGCGGTTCACGGCAAAGGTTAGCGCAACGTTACGGCCCGCAGCTAGCCAGTCTGGAATGTCTATTCGGTCCAGGTTGTCGTTCCACCTCGTTTTGAGTGTTGTTTTATGACTTCTTACATGCATGACAAAGGTTAACGTCTACTGTGACCAGCGTAAACATGGTGACTGCCGAATTAACATATGAGTGAACCATGCATATTATAGTTTATGTTAATCATTTGTTGAACTGAAGTGAAATTTATTTTAAAAATAACAATTACTACTACTACTACTACTACATTATACGTACAGTATGTGCATACAATACAAATTGTTGAAAAAAGGGTAAAAGAAGTACAATACTTATCATGTTTACCCTTATAATTGCTTAATTACATACATAAAGCATCTGAACAGTGCAATAGAAGGTGCGACTACACCATTTACATGTATAACCATGCGATATTTAATCGAAAATAAGACATTGTGACATTTATTGAAGATAACACCTTTATAACAATAAACAATCTGAATGTTTAATTTAGTTATCTAATTTATGTTGGCAAAATAGTCTAGGACTCTAACACATAACTATTCAACAGTCTATCTGTATAACATTTTTTGAAATGATGAACATTTTTACAAACAAATCAGTGAATTATCGAGGGTGTTCCAAAGTGTAACCTCAATAACAGAAATACACATCTTTTGTTTAAGTTAGTAGGCCCTACTTACATAAATTTGCTTGAACTTACATTTATACCTGGATGAATATCGTGATTCATGTATTCTGAATAATTGTTGTACATTTATTGGTAATATATAACGATATGCCTTAAACATAATTATAGCAGTTGTTTTTAGTTTTACAAGATCTGTTATTTTGTGACAATATGTAAAGAGTAAGTTTGTGTGATCAAGTCTGTTGGCACCACAAATTAATCGAATAATCCTTTTCTATAATAAAACTAAACAGTGAATATTTGTAGTATATGTGTTACCCCATACTTTAGCACAATACATAATATAAGGCATGAAAAGAGAATAGTACAAAATATGCATACCATGTTTGTTAATCAACGAACTGGCTCTATGCATAATAGCACAACATTTTGACAGTTTAGATCTTATTGATAAAATGTGACTTCTCCAGTTTAATTTGTCATCACCTATAAAGTGTGTGTAATTTACTCTATTGATGTTCTCTTTATTTATTCTAACACATATATCTGCAGTTATTTTGTGATTACCAAAAATCATGTAAGTAGTTTTTTTTTTATTAAGAGACAATCTATTAACAGAAAACCATGTCTGCAGTTGTTCTTAATCCACCATTTATCACCCGAACAAGTTCATTTAAGTCTCTATCACAACATACTAGATTTGCATCATCAGCAAATAAAGTATACTTGAACACTTGTGAGACTTAGCAGATGTCATTAATATACATGTTAAATAATTTTGGTCCCAATATGGAACCCTGAGGGACACCACACGATACATTTAGTATTTCTGAATGACAGTTATTAAAACTGACAAATTGCTTTTTTTATAAATAACTCTGAATCCATCCCTGTGTGACACCACGCAAACCATAGAAATGCAGTTTTTTACACAGTTGATCATGACCAAAGACCTTCTTTAGGTCAATAAATACTCCAACAGTATACTTATTTAGGTCAAATGAAGTTGTAATTTCTTCTACCAAATATACAAGAGCCTCAGTTGTTAACATGCTAGATCTAAATCAAGTTGTAATTTCTTCTACCAAATATAAAAGAGCCTCAGTTGTTAACATGCTAGATCTAAATCCATACTGACTTTGACTGAGTATGTTACATTTATCAATGAACATGTCTACTCTGTTGTTATATAGTTTCTCAAGAATTTTTGAGAATTGTGGCAATAAAGATATTGGCCTGTAATTTATAAAAACGTTTTTTATATCCAGACTTATATAACGGAATAACGTTAGCTAGTTTCATTTTGTTTGGAAAAACACCTGTTTGAAATGAAACGTTACATATATGAGCAAATGGCTTAATTATTTTAGAAATTACTTTCTTAAGCAGGCTCATGCTAATGTCACTGAAATCAGTTGATCTCTTATTTTTACAATTTTTAACAGTTCTAATAATTTCTAGGTCATCAACAGGACTTAGAAACATAGTATGTTCAATGTTTTCTTCTAAGTAATCATAAATAGTTGTATCGTCTTTAGGTAAGGGGATACTTTTTGCTAAGTTGGGGGCCAACATTTGTAAAGAAGTTATTAAATCCATTAGCAATATCTAACATCGAGCTATAATAGTTTTTTCTGTAATTCTTAATATAGATGTTAATTTATTTTTTATGTTTTGTATTTTTGTTCTGCTTCTGCAGATCTCATTACAATGAATGCTTTATATAACTTATTTGTCTTTGTACAAGCACGTTTTAAACCTTTGGTGAACCAGGTTTTTTTTATTTTCAAAGCTTTTTGGGGGAACTTGTTTTACTGGACAGTGTTTGTTAAATATATCCATAACTATGTATAGAAAAGAGTCATATGCTGGATTGACATCTTGAGTTTTAGCACACTTTCCCAGGTTTGTTGACTTAGTTCATTGGAAAATGATGCCATTTTAACCTCATTCATATTTTTGATAAATTGAAATTATTTTACATTATACCTGATTATATTGATGCGCTTCCTTTCTTGCAATTATTATTAATAAACATAACAAAACCTCACAATCATCGTTACTTGTAATTATTTATAAACGGTGTTTTCTTAATGTCCTTGTCTCAGAGCGTTGTGCATGTTATGGCTTCGTTACAGCCATGGTTTTCAACGCAGTCTATAGTACGTGCAGCATTGAATACAAATCCCCGCGTCTTCATGACATATAACTCTGGCAGTTTAGGATATATGTAACTGTCTACTAGCTGAATATATTGGATGTAACGTGCCTGTAGTGTGCAACGTAGGGGGTCGAAAAGTAGGTCGTCCCTGCAGCGCAGAAATGATTTATTATGTAACACTGTCGCCGCGGGGTCATGAACTCAGTCTCGACATTCTGGCACGGGGTCAAAGTTGATCGGCCACCTGAGGTTACGCCAGTTCGGCGCGCAGGTGCATACGGGGAACGACGTTCTGGACCGCTCGACGTTGCATACCGTCGTGCTAACCTTTGCCGTGAACCGCTAACCTTTGACATGAACTGCTAACCTTCGACATTCTGGACTGCGTCGACGTTCTGGACCGCGACAGTGGAACTGTGGAGAAGCCTCAACCTGCTTCACACACCAATCATCAAACGGTAGTGGTTCACTTGTGTCCAAGCAATATGCATCATATGCTGTACGAAGCATAATTGACAATGCACTGGAGGTGATTTGGTGTGCATGCCTGGTTCGTTTGACATGTGCGCCCATGAGAAAGGAGTCAGCCGTTCCTGGAGTCGCAATACCTGCCTGAATGAGAACATTTGTCCAGCCACTTCCATCGAGCAAATCTCTCAAATATATTATGAGCATC
The DNA here is from genome assembly GCA_964017155.1 of Oasisia sp. SBJ-2009. Taxonomy (NCBI): domain Eukaryota; kingdom Metazoa; phylum Annelida; class Polychaeta; order Sabellida; family Siboglinidae; genus Oasisia; species Oasisia sp. SBJ-2009. The sequence continues at coordinate 19,142,705 of OZ024867.1, read as the reverse complement.
ACCATGTATCATGTGTATGTCTGGCCCATGTAGCTCATATGACAAAAAGTCAAATTGGCACTATGTGAAATGAATGAGGATAATAGTATACTGATATATAACATCCATTTCTGAGAATAATCTATCCATTTCGCCTTGGCCGCACTCATTTTAACATCAATATCATCATAATATGAATTTAAATACATTGTATCGACAAATAGGTGGTGGCATTTGATTCCTTATGTCAGAAAACATACACAACCACACTTCATTCATGTTTATACGATATTTATTCAGGAAGATATAACGATAATTAGAATTTCGCGACTCGGGTGGCGGCCATCTTGGATTTTTCATATTTTAGGGCCCCATAGGAAAAATTTAGCGTGGCACTATATCTGAAATAAATTAGTGCCTTCTTAGCATCAACTATGCCAATTTTGGTTCTTTTACCACCAAACCCACAATCAAATCACATATCTGCCCCACTAAAATAGAGACACAGAAACCGAATCATACTTATCCAATTAAAGCACATTCACACGAAAACCCACACGCGCGCACAAAAGACACATTCTGATTTTCTTATATTTTGAATCCGTGAAATTCGTTATTAGCAATACATAAATAAGTGAATAATAGATTCATTAATAAGTAATAAAAACATTAAAGTTCAGGTAAAAACCGTAATCGAATTGTGAGTAGTTATCCAGATGATTATGTTCTAAGTACAATGTACATATATACAAATATTTTACTCAGAACATAATCATCAGGGTATAAAGCTTGAAAATATTACGTAACAATAAATAAATATAATTATAAACATATTAGTGTATTTTATGTCTGTGTGGACAAAATTACTGTCGTTACAGAACACCTTTGCATGAGCAATCCATGCAAGAACGCAGCAACGTGCACATTTCGAGACGGTTCGTACAACTGCACATGTTCGCTGAGTTACGATGGAACACACTGCGAAAGTAAATAACTATCGCATTCATTTATTTGTTAGATTCAGCAAACACAGCTACATAAAAACAATCATACTTATTCAAATACATCACACACACATGCACACTCAAACGTACACACGCACACAACCTATACATTCGGATTTAACCAAATTATGAATCCGTGGAATTCCTTATTAGCAATAGATAAATTAAAAATTACGTACACATTGTAATCGAATTGTGAGCAAGTATGGTCCAAACGAAGCGTTGTTCCAGTAAATGTCAATGTTGGTATGCATCTCGTAAGTATAATGCAAATGTAGCTAAAATGAGTTTATGGTAAAAAACATATATGTTATATTTAATGTTACGTGTTAATGGTTAATGCAGGGAGAAGTTTGAAAACAAAATTATATCATTATGTTACATTATTTTGATTATACATTAGTCAGTAAAATGTGTTGCATGACCTTACGTACTAGTTAGCACAAGCAATACGTATTTGCTTAAAGATTACATTGGATGTTGGAGCAATCCATGCACCCACAATGGTCGGTGCTTGTCGGGTTCAGATTCCTACACTTGCGACTGCTGGCCTAACTATTCAGGAACACACTGTGAAAGTAAATACATATTTTCTCGCTGCATATGTTATATTTCACTCAATGTATTACAAGTTATTACAAAAACGAAATAATAATAAAATTTTAACATTTTCTTGCAATGCTAGTGTGTTACACTACGACATACCTATATGATTTAATGTGAATGGTTTGGATACGGCTATACGACAATAGACAAATTATGTTTTTGACATCACTAATGTGTCCTGCGATAAAGACTTGTCTTCTTTGGACTCATTGACAGTTTTTTTCTTCAATTTTTTGTTTAGTACAGTATAAGGAATATTCATAATTAGTTTATTCATAGTCGAGGTATGGAATATATTTACGTCATATTGTAAACTGTAATTTAGTATGGAGTTTGACATATATATATATATATATACTGTTGTTATTAAACAAACTGCATGTAGTCATTATTTCACAGCCAGGAACACCATGTTGGCTATTTACTAACAACATTGATAGCATGACCATACATATTCTTTTTTACCATTATATGATAGCAACAATATATTAAAAATGGGCTCAGTAATTGCTCAATGATATCAATGTGTTTGTATACCATGAATGCACATCTTGCCAAATAAATGCTTTTAGACATCGAGCGGGGTATTTTTCTTGTGGTTTCAAGGCCAACAACTACCGAAGTTACTAAATCGGTGAAGATATCACCGCTTTACAACAAGTGTTCTTTTTGCAGGATCCATTTCTAAAATAGGAAGCCCAGCGACCATCGTGTGAGTAAACACGTTATGCATAGTAAGATTAATCAACACCAGAACAACATTGTATATAACTGTATGCGTTATGAATATATATATATATATATATATATATATATATATATATATATATATGATTTTATCAATATTTAACAAGTTAGAACTAGTTTGCCATGTAAATAAGTAGCTCTAGATGGCAGATGGATACAATAAATCCATTGGCTAGCTGAACGTGCAACGTATCTTTGTACATGTAGCGACCATTCTAATCTACAAAGTTACTTTGCTAAAGTCATGACATGTCCTCTAGTTGTTCTATATTCGTTAACCAAGAAAACAAATTTATATCAACATTTTAGTAATCATATGAACAAGTGTGAATGTTAATATGTAAACACATGTTCCCAGTTTGGAAAATTGTGGGTGTGAAAACTTTGTCGACCCCATAGATATAAATAGAACACGCCAGTAGAACAAGATGGCTTGATCGCTATCAGTTGACACATGATACTCTGAAGGCAACACGGCTGGTGGCAGCCAGGCTACAGCACGGCAGAAAGGACACTGCAGGCCCTGTATATACATAGGACTGCACCAAATTTTCTACATAATTATCACATTATTTATTTACTGACATCAGTTAGCCAGAGTTGTTTAATTGTGTACAATGTATTCAAACAGTTGCCTCTCTGATATGCCAGTATGAAACAAATCAACAGGTTTATGCTTAGTATACAGTGTCTCGCTGTATGAGGGGTGAGTACAGCTTAGTACTATTTAATTTGTTGTTCTACCAGATCCACAATTGTTGCGGTGTTTTACAAAAACAATAATTTAAAAATCAACCAACTGAAATCCGTCCTCCAAAGACATTGGAGAGAACACCCACACCTATATAATTAATTACAATTTTACAGATTAAAAAACAGACCATGCAAAGTGGATGAGAGAATAGGGAAAACAACAACAAAACAGAGCTGCCAACATTACTAACAACAACAGTAGTAGAAAAGGTAGAAAAGGAGTAATATTAACATAGTGTCAATAGTAATAACAGTAAATAAATAAAACAATTAGACAAACTACAACAAAACAGCAGGGATGTCATGGTAACAGGTTTCCTTAAAATGACCACAGTTTCCCTTTCACTTTGCTCGGCATTCAGGTCTTTTCTTTTCATCTGGGAATTTGCAGAAGGCAGTACCCATTATCAATAATTAGTAGTCATACAATAATACCATATTATAATTAGGCTAATAGATTAATATAAAATATGTCACTCACACTACGACTATGCACTGTAATATTATTAAACATCGGTTTGGTACATAATTCATCCAACATGTATTATTGTTGATCACTTTCCATATGACTGTAATGTATTAAAACTATTCATTTCCTAAATTAATGGCAGTGGAACATAAATATGCTCACAGACTATAACCTAAGCTATATACTGTATAACTGAGATTCTCAACTGTGGATAGAGATATTCTGGATCCTGTTTTTTTTCGGTTGGTACAGTTGTACGCTACACAGGAAATAACCATACTTGCTAGTTCACAATGACTGTTGTAGCCAGCATGTCCCGAAATGGATTAACGTTGTTCACATCAGTGTCAACCACCGAACTGGCAAGAGCCATAGACAGAGTAGCCATCTGGGATATTAACCTCAGGTTAAACTCATTTCCAGCTCACAACCCTTCCCCTAATGACTATATAAGCTGGAGGCTACAACCCATCCCACTGGATCATTATTCACATAGCCGATGAACCACAGTGACCAATATTTAGATCCCTACCCCAGTTCTATTCGATATCCTGCCAGTGAGTACGGCACTTTCTGCCGTGCTATGTGAATTATCGCCAGTGGTCCACAGCGGGCTTCAGTGCAACTGGCCAGCTTATCACTCTAGTCAATAGGGGAATGATTAATGATCTAACTCTGTGGTCGACCCAGAGTAGCTGATCTAACGTAACTGTTATATGATCGCATATAAATAATAATTAGTACCACACAGCAACAGATACACATACACAACATTGCGAAATTGTTGACATTTACGTATGACAGTTTACGTTGCTGTACATTACATTTGTATACTAGTACAATTGATCGTTTTTTTTTATAAATACGTCCACTTAGCGGAACATATTTAACAACGACATTTACGGAAAAAACGTTTCGAGGGTAGGCGCCGACGTGTAGATAACACCACATATTAAAGTGATGTGCAATGACATGTTACAGGTGCCTGAGGAACTGTGGCAGACGAATTATCGTCCAAGAGGCGGTTCAACTGAAACTCAAAATAAATGCGTCGTTCACTTCTCCTCTGACCATTCAGTGGTCAGTGACACCTTCCATTAATTGGCAGCGAGACTCGGGCACAGGGAATAATCGACAGATGTTAAGTCTATACGAGAACGTGCTGCAACCAGTGACTTCATATAACATATCAGTGCAGGGTGAGCGGGTGATTAAGCAACACACACACACACACACACACACACACACACACACACACACACACACACACACACACACACACAGCTGTTATTTAGTTTACAAAAAGGCGGTTCGATTGGAATTTACGTTATTATTTCATCTGCCATATTCCTATTTCGCGTAGTTCGGACAGAAGGCTTTCGTTGGAATTCTTCTTACATTGTTTGCACTGCGAGTCCGCCAACTGTGGGCAAATGCGACGTGGAACCTACTGCAGGTGTATTCCTGCAAGACATGTTTTCTGTAAACTGCTCTGGGTTTGGTGACAAGAGTAATCCACTCACCTATATGTTCTATATGGATCCCGGAAACGACTCCACGAGCAAGCACGGTGAGACAGAAGTTGATAGAAATTTACAGCGATGTATACTAACAATTGCAACTGACACGCGTTGAATGCAAATAAATATTCATATTATCATTGTGAAGCATACATCGTCATATTTAGAGCCAATATTTGAAAACACGTACATACATACGGACATATAACACATCACACACACACATTCATATACACACGCATATATATATATATATATATATATATATATATATATATATATATATATATATATATATATATATATATACACACACACATATATATATATATATATATATATATATATATATGTATATATATATATTATATATATATGTATATATATAGTGTATGTGTTTGTGTATATACATACCTTCAAATGCATACATATCTACCATGTACATACATACACACTCACGGAGTTATTCTTAGTTTTGGTTGATGTGCGTTAGTTTTCCTCAAATGTTCTTATAATAATATACATTTAATTGTAGGTCAACTGCTTTATGTCAGTGAAGGCAAACCGTATATGCCGGCAATGCTGCTCCCCGCTAAAAATAAACACAACTACACCGCCACCATTCGCGTGGTAGCTGAGGATGAATTTGGTGCTGCTGTATTTGTCAATGTCCAATTCAAGGTTGTATGATGCTCCTACATTCACAGCCATATGATATACATTCTTTGAAATTTGGTTAACAAAACTTGATGATTAATACATTAGTTTGTATCCTACATTTCGCAACATACGTGTGTACCCATCAGTAGTAATTATAAGTAAATGTTCATTTAGCAGAAATGGATATTATCACCAAGTCATTATTGTTTCATGCTTTAATTTAGGAGCTCTTTTAACTACTACAACTTCTGCTATTAATAATACTACTGCTACTACTAATAGCGATACTATAATAATAATAATAATCCGAATAATAGTAAGTATTATTATTATTATTTTATCCACTGTATGTATACGTTCTAGTAACACAGTATTATGTATAAAACTAAAATGTGTATTCATTGTATTTCAACAGCTCCTGGTTTTATCAAGGAATACATCTGAACTGAAACAGGTCACTGAACTGTTTCGGAAGCAGAATTTCAGCGACATATCTGGTAGTTATATAAAAAACATTATGTAATAAAGGTATCAACTTATTATGTAATAAAGGTAGCACCACTTATAAAATACAATGAATAATCATCAGTTGTTTAGTCATTATCAACTGTATACAGTCACGTGTACACAAGCGTGCATACAACAATATGTTATTAGTTAAACAAGATTACCACATAGAGATTCAACTCTAGATGGCAGGTGGAAAAGGAAGTAATTGGGCTTTTCGAGAATCCAACCTATCTATCTAAATATACCCTTCTTAGGAATCTGTCAATTTGTTTTTAAACATATTTACTTTACTAGCATCTACACAATCGGCTGGACTGCCGTTTAATTAATTTACTGTTCTTTGTTATACACAACAAATATGTATATATATATATATACATATACATATATACGTATATATATATATATATATATATATATATATATATATATATATATATATATATATATATATATATATATATGCACATATATATATATATATATATATATATATATACACACACATATATATATATATATATATATATATATATATATATATATATATATATATATATATATATATATATATATATATATATATATATATATATATATATATATATATATATATATATATATATATATATACAGTGCCGGTAAAAAGTCATGGGACCATTGGATTTTACTGTTGTTTCTGTATTGCTAAGGTCTGTGGCAGCATTAACATCAACTTGGCAAACGAAGTGCTGCCACATATTGGATGCGCCTGATACTATACAAAGGCTACATCCTGTTTTGAGTGTTGTTTTGCCTCTGTTTTTGTCATGTTTGCCTAGTTTCATAAGAACACCCCAAGACTGCCGTCCAAAGATCAAGGTAGGCCTCAATTACATCACTAAGTGTTATTTGCTTTCTATGGACTAATGAATACCAATTGACTGTCTAAGCTGTACGTGAGCAATAATAGGGTATTACCGGAGCAATATTAGGTATAATGCCTTGAACTGAGTCAGTATTAATTATTTATGATTAATTATCAATATTTATTCAGAAAAGTAGTGAATAAATCCAATTTTCAATACAATAAAAGCTAATAATATGGTAAAACATTGTTTTTATTATTCCATTATAATATTTATTATATATTCGTTTTATAGCTTATGCATATAAATGTAATAAAAAACATTAAATAATTTATTTGCTAATTTTCAGTGAAGCCGCCTTACAGAAAAACGAGCACTGAGTTGCGAACGAGGGCCGTGGTGCTAATGGAGATGGGGGTTAGCTGTCGAGGGGTGAGCCGGCAGCTAAATATAAATATAAAAACAGTGTATGGCATCAAGAAGCGCCTGGGAGAGACAGGGTCAGTGGCCGACAGACCGCGGAGTGGTAGGTCGAAAAAGATGTCGGTACAACAAGACCGGCCACTCGTCCGATATAGCCTCGTCGATCGCCGCCTCACATCCCCAGAACTGCGACAGAGGATGGAGTCAGAGCTGGGAGTCACTGTATCATCCTCGATAATAAGGAAACGCCTAAATTCAGCTGGGCTTCGTGGTTGTGTGGCGGTGAAGAAGCCATTGTTGCGGCCTGCGAACATTAAAAGTCAGCTCGTGTTTGTTCGACGCCATAAAAACTGGACAGTCCAGCAGTGGGAGACAGTGGTCAGACGAGAGTGTTTTTAGCTTTTCTGTGGGGCAAACTGGGCTATTGTGCGGAGGAGGGTTGGTGAGAGGTACAGCCCACAGTGCATTGTCCCCACAATAAAGCATGCATGGTCTGGGGATGCATGTCTGGGCGAGGGGTCGGTCAACTGTACCGGTGTGAAGGCACCATGTGGCAGGACCAGTACGCGAAGGTGCTGAGGAACCACATGCTGCATTCAGCTTCTTCACTTTATGGCGAGGGTGAAGCATTTGTCTACCAGCAAAACAATGCTCCTTGCCATAAAGCGAACAAGGTGACGATATTCCTCGAGCGCTCTCACATCGAGGTCATGCAGTGGCCGGTTCAGAGCCCAGACTTGAATCCCATTGAATATTTATGGGAAGTCCTCTTCAGGAAGGTAGAGAGACGCAAGACAGGTAGTCTGGAGGCTCTGTGGCAGCTGTTCCATGTTGCATGGCAGGCCATCCCAGTGGACACTGTCCAAAACCTGGTACATTCAATGCCGAGGAGATGTGCTGCAGTGATTGCTGCCAAGGGCCACTGCACAAAATATTAGTGTTGTTTGTACATGAGAACTGTAGAAATAGTATCTATAATTAGTTTGTAATAGTATATAATCAATTTGGTTGGACGTTTGCATTAGTTAGTATTTTAAATGAATTAAATTGTGAAAATATGCCTGATATCTTGCATGATCCCATGACTTTTTACCGGCACTGTATATATATGTGTGTGTGTGTGTGTGTGTGTGTGTGTGTGTGTGTGTGTGTGTGTGTGTGTGTGTGTGTGTGTGTGTGTGTGTGTGTGTGTGTGTGTGTGTGTGTGTGTGTGTGTGTGTGTGTGTGTGTGTGTGTGTGTGTGTGTGTGTGTGTGTGTGTGTGTGTGTGTGTGTGTGTGTGTGTGTGTGTGTGTGTGTGTGTGTGTGTGTGTGTGTGTGTGTGTGTGTGTGTGTGTGTGTGTGTGTGTGTGTGTGTGTGTGTGTGTGTGTGTGTGTGTGTGTGTGTGTGTGTGTGTGTGTGTGTGTGTGTGTGTGTGTGTGTGTGTGTGTGTGTGTGTGTGTGACCCCGGCTGACCAAACCAGTGACAAGTAGGACAATTTGGATGTGCATTTTTTTACATTTTTTGAAAAGGGATTCATCCTACTTTACAGTGGTAGAAACATTAAATTGCTATTCCAAATATTGGTGAAGTTATGCCACTTTGTATACGGTAGGGGTAAATACATAAAATTGGAGAAAACGGCTGTTAAAGATTTGCATACTCCCTCTGTGTGGCAAATATGGATATAATGTATCTAGGACAGTGATATTTGGCACACATCATGTATTTTATGTTGTAATGACATTGTGTAAGTGAATATATGATGTCTTGAAAATTAGCAAAGTTATGATAGTAATAACACATTGTTCACAGTATGACGTAACATTAGTGGAGTCGCTTAAGTCCAAATTTTAATGGAATCGTGATACGCTGGTCTAACACACAAAATCTGGCCCAGTAGTACTTTAAGACCATACAAAACATTTAGAGGGGGCTGCCCGATTGTAAGGGCCAAGTTCAAGGTCAGGTCAAGGTCAAATATCAGTAATTATATAATCATCTTATCTCGAGATTTTAATATTTTAAAATGTTTTCAAAAGCTAAGTTATATACGGACCAACATATTTCCAGGAGATGATTATCTAATTTGCATACATTCAAAATGGCCGATAAATGAGCAAATATATAAATATCGTTATTCTTTATCACAGCCATTTTCACAAAGTATCCAAAACACATATTTTGCACACACGTATCTTATGGACATATACAGCTTCTGAGATGGGGCTGCCCGGATTTAAATGAAAAAGTCAAGGTCAAACGAAGGTCAAAAACAAAATATAACGTCTCGAAATACAAACATTGTTATAGTGTTAGTAGATGATAAAAATGGAATTATGAAATATTTTGTCTTTTGACCTTCACCTGACCTTGACCTTGAATCTTTATATCCGGGCAGTCCCATCTGAAGTTATTTGTTTTGGTACCTTTGTGAAAATGGCTTTGATAAAGAATAACGATATTTACATATTTGCTAATTTGTTGGCCATTTTGAATTTATGCAAATTAGATAATCATCCCATTGAAAGGAGTGGACCAATTCCTTTCAATGGTAAATAAATAGGCTCTTGAAGACATTTAAAATATCATTAAAATCTCGAGATATTGGATAATATGATGATATAATTAATGATCTTTGACCTTGGCCTTTAAAATCGGGCAGCCCCCTTTAAAAAGTGTTATATGGTCCTAAGGTACAACTGTGCCAAATTTGGTACTTTGGCCCAGCGTGTAACGATCATACCTCTAAGCGAATGCAGTCAATCGAGAAAACGACTGTTTAAACACTTTCACAGTTTATTGACGCCGAAAACATACTGATCAATGATCATGCAACATACACACTTGGAATGTAATGGAATAGATGCACAGTAGAAATAAAAAGCTGCTACTGCAAAACTAAAATATCAAAGTTTTGCAAAACTACACATTAAGAACAGATGTTTCGGTTGTGAATTTGTTATGTTCACATAATACTTACTGTATGACATTTCTATTTGGCATAGACTATCTATGTTATAATATAACTACACCATAGTAGAACAAACATGATGCAAGCAAATTAACACGTAACACATTCGATGCAGGTGAAAAAGGCTGTTAATTTGCCTTAGTCACCTTTTCACCTTGTTCCATCGAGCCGAGACTTACTGCTGGTGATTATTAGTGTTTCAGTCAGACAAACAGTCATAACAAGTATATCTATACCTATTTCATGATTGAACATTCACATTTGTCTCAAATACTGTACATGTTATGGTATAGCACACTAGAGGTACAATATAGCTGCTGCTACAATTGGTAAAATAATTTCACAGTGTTCATGGAACAAAAAGTGAAAATAGCTGTACAATCTGTATACTAGCATTTTGACAACACAAGACAAAATCTTATTTACTTACACAACATTACAAAAATAAGAAACGTATGTTATTGCTATGCTATGTGGCAGCAATGTGAACATTCTACCGGACTCGCTTTTGGAGGAGTTGGCCCACCAGCACTCTTTCTTCCCTTCCCCTTATCTGGTACAATTGTAGAAGATGTGGCTTGCATGGTTATTTGCAGTGTTTCTGGCTTGGGGATACCTGGAAGAGGGCATAACATGTCCTTCGGTTCTCTTTGTATCGTCACAACTATATGCCCTTAGATTGTTGTGTCTCTCAGCATTCCGTTTCTCCTTGGGCTGCAGACCATTCTCGTGATACCACTTCACCAGTGCTGTCAGTCGGTCACTGCTGATGCTGTAGGCATGCAATAATGACTGTTACTGTAGATGTGAACATGGTACACTAGTCATGTCACACAAATAACATTATACTAACTTGAATACTGACAGCTGCATATCAGTCTGTGAAATATGCTAAACATGAGTTACACAACTTTGATAATAATCATATTAGTATCAGTATTTTGATGGCTATGCTGAATTTAGTAAATCTTCTCTTCCAGGTAAAAGTACAATTACATTGGCCCACATGGTGAATAGTCACAAATGGTAAATCATAAAAACTTTCATTATCATTCAGCTATAAGACAATAATTTGTGTTCTACTAAGTTTACATAGTGAGGCAGTTATTAGTACATCAAACATATAATATAAACATGACAATAATAACTTACGCATGCAGGAACTTGAATGTGTTGACACACACGTGGCGACTCAATTGTGTATGTTGCCCTCGGGAGTTCTCGAACCTTCCGCGATCCTTCGATACGATGACTTGAGCAAATCTTCTCAGAGAGGTTGATGCTGCATGACAACTTCCCAAGAAGAACCAGCATCTGAACTCCTGACAATGCATAACACTTTGAAGTGAATCCTGATATCATATATATGTAATACTATAAATTGTGCACAACTTGTTTCGTCGCCCATACGTTATTAGTATAACACTGTAATTCATAGTTAAGCATAACGAATCAAAGTCCATTACCTACATTCACTTTTATTTGTATGCAAGACAGTGCATTGGTTACGTTATAAGGTTGAATTCCAAACTATTTTGGAACTACTAACATTATTATGGGATCATAGTAATACAGATCCACTAATTTAGTGTGTTAAACTGGTAACCATACACAGCAAATTATGTCAGGGTCATTCCGTGTGAACGCAACCAATGAGGTTGCTGTCATCTCTTAGATTTTTGATTATATCAGTATGGTGAGAGCCTTTGGTGAGATTAGTAAGAATCCAAAATTTGAGCGTTCTAGCTTAACTAGTTTTCAAGTTACGGCAGGTTGAAATTTGGGACTTAGACGTTTTTGGACCGCTAATTAAAAATAAATAATTGTATTCACATTTCACTAGTCAATATATTATTCACATTTTAGCCTGTGTCAGTGACATTCTGTGGAGTTGTTCTCTATAATATAAAGATTACATAACTACAATTAGAACATAAATACAGTGTATGGTTAATGTGCAGCAAGTTGATAAACATCATGATTTAGTCAAAATATCACACGCGGGAGGGTTTTCAGACCCTGATTGTGAGTAAAATACACACACCTTAGATCCAAATTGTACATATTTGGTACCAAAACATAAATATGTGCAAATCTGATAAATATGGCAGGTTTAGCTGCCTTAATTATGAATATATACATGTGCAAAGATGGTACGTTATTATAATTTGTTTTTTATTTCTTTAAAAATGACCAACTTCCGACCCAAACAAGTCGATGAGGCGTAGCTTGTATTATCACAAAACATTTTCTAGGTGTAAGTTCAATTCTATAACTCAAATAACTATTAAGTCTCAATATCCTTCCGAGTTTCCTTCACAACAAAAATGGCATACGTCTGGGTGCCCCAACTTTTAAAATAAATTGCTTGTATATACGAAAGGGTTTTCAGACATTGATTGCAAGCTAAATATAGATGGTTAAATGAACTGTTGTGTCTATTTTACATATATGCATAACACTGCATATTATCAGAGCAAATATGGCATGCCTGACTGTCTTAATTATGAATCTATACATACCCAAATATCATATATTTTATATTTCATTAAAATTAGCAAACGTCCTACCATAAAAGGTTAATGTGGATTAGAAGGTATTGTTATCAAATTTTTACTAGGCATAAACCAGTTCAAAGATAAAT
>OZ024867.1:19122088-19124588 GCA_964017155.1 Oasisia sp. SBJ-2009 | reverse complement strand
GGAACGTGCGCACTGTTGATGCTGGCATTGCAGATATTGACTATATTATTTCGGCACTCAGTTTAAGCAGCTTACAACTGATGCCATCTAGACATGTTGCTTTAGTCGCTGACATCTTTCGCAATTGTTTGTGAACAAATTCAGTTGTTATATTTGGTAATTTAAATGACACATTTTCAGGGTTCTTTTGTCTAATATATGTTCTCAGTCTTGAGTAATTTGACTGATTAACGGTAGTTGTCGTTGTATCAAATGTTGATGTTATCGTAGCGAAGTGTTCATTAAGTTGATCAGCCATCATTTTCGCGTGGGGGTTGTGGCTGAAAGTTCTCGATGGTTAGTCTCGGTTGAACCGCACTAGTTGTAGCCAAAGATGTTTTAATGTGATTCCATATTACGCGTGGATTTGGCGATTGTTTTTCAAGAGAATTTAAGAAGAACTCTCGCTTTGCTTTCCGAATGTCGTGATTTACACGGTTCCTAGCACGTCTATACACCGCCATTGCATGAGGGTCAGTTGAGGTTTTCGCACAGTTAGACAGCCGATCTCGGGCAGCTATAGATTCAGCCAGATCGGCGTTAAACCAGGGAGGTTGTTTGACAGTTTTAACACGTTTGACTACAATCGGAGCATGCTCGTTCAGCACAGATATATACATTTGCTCAAATAAGTCCAGCTTTTCGTCAACATCGTTTCGTTCATCATGTCGATCAGGGACCACGGCACATTTGTTAGTTGTTCTAAAAAAATATGCTCATTAAAATGTTTAAAATCACGGTACTGGATCGTTTTATGTACTTTCGTCTTCGCAAAAGACCCGTTGTGTTTGCGTACAACAGTCACTGGGCAGTGATCCGAAAGACCGATTGACATGACAGAAGATATCAGCACATTTGTAAGGTTGTTGGTGTACACATGGTCGATACATGATTTCGATTCTGGGCGTGTAATTTCGCTTATAAGCTGATCGAGTCCCAGCATGATCAAGTCATTGTATAAAGTGTAGTTTATGCCTTTCATCAGATCCATGTTGATATCACCCAACACGTAGACGTCCGTGATCAGACACAGAACGTTTTCAATGTTCGATACGATTTCTCGATCTGTTTGAATTGTACTGCCAGGCGGTCGATAAAGGAAGCCGACTAGGAAAGACACGCATCTTGGTGGCATAACTTCAACCCACAGCAATTCTATGTCGTCACACTCTAGGTCACGACGACGGACGTGACTGAACGCTGTCGATATATATGCCAGCAGTCCACCACCGCGCTTCCCCTTACGATCCAGTCTTTCAGGTTGATGGAAGCCGTCAATCGCAAGTCTCGCGTCATGATCTTTTGGGGTGAGAAATATTTCAGAAATGCCAAGAACATCTATTTGGCGTGGAGCAACTTGTAGTACACTTTTTAATTCATGGATTTTATTAGAGACATGATTTATGTTCCAGCTAGCTATTCGTATGCCTTTTCCGTTTAATCCATCTGTTTTTGTGTTCACCACGTTTCCATTGATAATGTGGACCCCTTTATTGCCAAGCAATGGCCTCACAAAGACGATATGCGTGAGTTCTGTCAACGGTTCACGGCCAGCAACCGGTGCTGCCGATGCCGACGGTGCACGTGATGGTGCCGCCCAGATGCCGACCGCCACAATCATCGGCAGAATTGCGAGTACGACGAATCCGGCCGTCATGACTGGGTAACCCCATGGCCGGGGACTCCTGTCACTGTTGCGATGGCGAATGTTCATCCTTGTGTGACACAATGCGAATTGTTATGTGCGGGTTCGGTGTGTCAACATGTCAACCGGCATGGGGAAACAATGCACCGGCCAGTTTCGACACGGATCGTCGCCCCCAGGAATTCAACACACCTGGCCGAACTATAATAATAACAATAACACAAGTTTTATTAGCAACTCAACTGAGTTGGATTGACATTACAATAGGTTACAATTGACTCATCAAAACATCATACAAATAGAATAGAAATACATTTGATACCGCAAATCATACCGTACTAATAACCTTTTTACTGACAGTTGTATAAAGCCCACGGTATAAAGGAGTTACGGAATCTATTCGTTCTAGTAACTGGTAACGGGTACACATTTTCTTGTCTAATATTATACTCGGTATGTCTTTTGTCAGGCAGCAGATAATTTAATCTATGTGTGCCGACTTTAATTTTATCAAAATATTTTTGACAAATGGTCTCCCGTCTTACATTCAACGTATCCAGGTTAACACGTCTTAGTATCTCCGCGTAACCCAATCCAGGAAAAATACATTTTAATGCCCTTTTTTGTATAACTTCAATATTGTCAGACAAACTGCTGGTGCGTGACGACAGCAACGCCCTCCCCGGGCGATAATGTAAATGTGTGTAATAAAATCACGTAATCAGCGTCTTTAAAACCATATAAAATCTGAAGGAGCGTGGTGTTGTATATGGGTTCACCTACCCTTTATATAACGACAGACGGATGCACAACAGT
>OZ024867.1:19109588-19114588 GCA_964017155.1 Oasisia sp. SBJ-2009 | reverse complement strand
TGAGATGCGTGTCTCCTTATATATATATATATATATATATATATATATATATATATATATATATATATATATATATATATATATATATATATATATATATATAAGGAGACAAGCATGTTATCGAAAGCAAACACAAAACTATATATAAGATATATAAGGAGACCATGTAAAGGCTCAGAAATACGCTCATACACATTATATATAAATATATATATATATATATATATATATATATATATATATATATATATATATATATATATATATATATAATGCTTACGAGCGTATTTCTGAGCGTTTACATGGTCTCCATATATATTTTATATATAGTTTTTTATATTTATTATCACTTTTTTGACAATGATTCAAGAAGTGCCAGTAAGAATGCGTACGTAACATTTACTAGGCAGCTAATTTTCAAACACAAATGATACGAACATTGCAAAAAATCGTTATTGGCACAATGATTTTGTCTGCCAAGTTTGTATGCTAATAGAGATACGTGTCAATCTTTATTGAAAACTTGCTGTTCAATTTCGTCTTCAAGGTATTACCAGAAACAACATCTTCATATTTGGCGTGTAGCTGCGACCATCTTACAAATTTCGCTGGCCAATTTTTGGTACCACCTAGCCCAGTCAATTTAGGTGACATAGCATTACTTGGACGAAAGGGATACAACCCAGTTGTACTTTCCGTAATCCTTATCGCCTGGACAATATTTGTTCTACTATTGGTTTGGGCACATGACCGAGACCGAAAGGAGCAGTTGAACGTAGGTATACGTATTACTATTATCGATACATTGATTTATGTGTAAGCCAACATTTCTGTTTTTGAAGGCAATAGGCACTTCAAGATATTACTTCTTCAACATCTTTGCTTGTTTTGAGGGCCTCATACTTCCTTATATAACATAATATCCGTAACGCTTTATTTTTGAGAAAGTCGTTGTCGCGCAACGGTTCTTACAATGTTAGTACTTGGTCAGAGATAATGTTTTGTTCGTTAGTTTTAAAATATACAATATACTATGCAGGCTTCATTGTAATTGCTTCTTCAGTACTGGAAAATGTGACTCTAATGCATGTTTACATCTTCGCACAGCATTGGGTGACATATCTTGCTGACAACAGCGAGAGTGCTGAACATTTCTACATGCTGACTGTACTGACTGCTATGTCCAAGGACGCCGCCACAAAAGCAACAGTTTCCGTACGCATAGCAGGTGACAAAGGAGCAAGTGCGAAACATGCGTTGTGTGATCAGAACGTTAAGTTGTTTCAAAGAGGCGCGGAAGATTGGTTCATCTTGGCAGAAGATAAAAGCCTTGGTAGACTAAATGATCTGACCGTGTGGGTCGACTATTCCAACACTTCCCCTTCCTGGTGAGTGGCTCCTGACGACAGAGGCATTCGTTGCTAATCGTTGATTATAATTGTATTATAAAATGTATTTATGAATCCGGAATGGCCCTGTTTACAACGCATCCAATGCATATTTGGAAAGTAATCCTGCACCAATCTGTATGCGAATGCTGGTAGTTAATACATCTGTGTACAGTTATATATAGTTCTAGTTGTGTGTGCATATATATATATATATATATATATATATATATATGTCTATATATATATGTATATATATATATATATATAAATATAAATGTGTGTGTATATAAATATATGTGTATATATATATATATATATATATATATATATATATGTATATATATATATATATGTATACATATATATATATATATATAATACCTTCGTTTGGCATCATTCAAAATAGTGATGGCGACATAAATAAAATATGATTTTGTGTGGTTAGTTTTTACACGCGGGACACGTAATACGACGTCCCAACGGCATAGTCTCAAAAATTAGATAAAACAAATGACTTCCTTCCTAAGAATTTAAAAATAATACCATAATTTAGTGATGTCGCTCTACATATCTCCAATTAAGTTTGAGCTGACAGGTACAGTCTTATGCATAAATACTTATAATAATATAATATTATACATAACATTGACATGTTGTCATAGGTGAGGTAACATAAATTACTTAGATATTTTATAATTACATTATTTATTTTTTCAGGTATTTAGAACAAATCACAGTACGCGACATCAGCACCAATCAAATATGGCACTTCGTTTGTGACCAGTGGGTAAAACCTGGGAACTATGATGACGTTGCCACATTCAATCTAAAGTTGTCGAACACCTATACGTACATGTTACGTGTAAAATATCTGCAGAGCCTACGTGATGACCACATTTGGTTGAGCGCCTTCGTGTGTCCTCCGCATAGCACGTTCACGCGCGTTCAGCGTCTGTCCTGTGGATTTGCATTAGTTATGTCTGTGATGTTGGTCAACATAATGTTCTACGACACCGACAGCGAAATACACGAAGAGTTAATATACAACGACATCAAATTGAATATAACCCAGATCATTATTGGTATAGAAAGCATACTTATCACGCTCCCACTTGCCTTGTTGACTGCGTACTTATTTCGTCACGTGACACCACGTGATGCGGTGGTTGACGTACGTGTTGGTGACCAAAAACAAGCCGACTTGCACCAGTCGAATAAAATCAAGAGGCACAAACAAAACAAAATATACATTAACAAAGACGGTGCGAACATTTCCAACTCGTTCATATTACCTTGGTGGTGTATCTACATCGCTTGGGCGTTGACGATAAGCACGTGGCTCGTGTCGTCATATGTCGTCTTGCTGTACGGACTGACGTATGGTTTTAACAAAAGTGTGGCATGGTTGACATCGTTTGTGACAGCAGCAACTAACCACGCCGCAGTCTTCCAGCCACTAAAGGTGGCCATCATTGTAATCATCGTGACGCTGTTGTTCAAACAACCCGTCGGACCGGCCGCTGACATCATGCATCTGGTCAATATCGGTAGGTTGTTTCGTTGCTGAATTTAGATTTTGTTTTGTATACCTTCTACTGTTGTAGTGTATATATATATATATATATATATATATATATATATATGTGTGTGTGTGTGTGTGTGTGTGTGTGTGTGTGTGTGTGTGTGTGTGTGTGTGTGTGTGTGTTTGTGTGTGTGTGTTTGTGTGTGTGTGTGTGTGTGTGTGTGTGTGTGTATGTGTGTGTGTGTGTTTAAAAATACACACGGTAACAGTTTTATGTTTTGAGTAATTTACGTGGACCTGAACCTGTGCTACACTTTGTTGATATGACTTTGTTTCGTGACAGTATTAAGGTAATGAGACGTGTACTGGTTTATTTTCGCGGATATCGGTTGCCATTGTGTATTGTTTTGTTGTTTAGCTATAGGTGTTCTTCAGTTGACAACATTTTGTTTTCGATAACCGAACATACTCTAGAAATGGTTGTTGGTATATTGTGCTGAAGGAATTGCTACGGATCGGATTAGATGCACGTATTTTGATTTCCCATTCTGACTAACGTCGCACCATTAAATTGCAGATGGATTTATTAAAGCATTGGAGCAACGAAGAGTGAGCATTCTCAATTACACCCGAAAGAAACAAAGCACATTGTAAGGAAAACAAATCTACAGGATACATGATGTGCATGTTTACCATGCATGGCCGAAAATATGGTATTTCATAAAATGCTTGCTTCGATATGTCAAAGTTATGTTGTTTTCGCGTAACGCGTTTCCAGTTACCTTGCGCGCAGACCAACACGACTATTTATTTGTAGTTCGCTGTATTTGAGTTAGAAATGTGTTAATAAGTAGCCATGTAATTACTGCCGTAACTTGAAGTTCGCCTGAACATACATAATGAGCTACACATCCTGTTGACGCATCTCATGAATATGTCTTGCTGCCATACCCGCTGTTGTATATTTAGATCTGCTAATAAATGGTTAATTACCTTCTTGAATTTTATTTACTCTGGGGTGACACTGATATGTTGTGGACGTGCTAGATGATTGCATGCGTACATATTATTTACATTTAGCGTGTGTAAATGCAAATTAACGCATATTCCTAAATATATGCATGCTTACATACGTGCAAACATAAACATATATGCTATACATGCATATATATATATATATATATATATATATATATATATATATATATATATATATATATATATATATATATATATATATGACGCGGCATGCCAAAACCAGGCTTTTGTAGGCAAGATGACAATTCCATATTATTATTTTTTCAATTAGAGGAGATAAAGTGCTTTAAAATGATACCAAGATGAACATTATATGTTGTGCACGGGTGAAGTTATTCCACTTCAAGTGCATAAGATTGTGGAATGTTGTGGAATGTCACTTCAGAGAAAATGAGTTTTTTAAGTGATCGGTCGTAAAAAGTGATATCGTGGAACATTACCATAGCAACCACATATTGTAATGCTCCAATTGTCCTGATATTCTGCATACACATACAGAAGGTATATACTCATAATATGTGAAAGCATAATTAGGAAATATTAATTATTAAGCCGGCGACATTTCACCCCGCGCGCCGGGGGTTTGCGCCGGAGGCGAATGTAGTAGCGATCGGGCGGCCTAAAATGGCCTACCCCGATTTTGCCAAATAATCATAACAATAAAAATTATCGACGGATTTGATTCATTTTATGTTATTTAGCAGCTAAAACGTATGACTACATTTGTCTCGCAGGAAGTAGGACATTTATCCGTTCAGTAATTATTTGGGTGCAGGATAGTGCGCTAAATTAGCCTAAAAACGGCTTCGTTTTAGACTAATTAGCTGTGAAATTAATGAGGGGCTTGCATTAAAATGCTCATTATTACCTCTTTCAACATTATTTCATGGTATTTATTATTGAAAGATTGATGATTTTGCTGACTGATACCGCCAAGAACCCACTTTCGACATTTTGAGGGCATGCTGACTAATTACACCCTGGCGCTGATCGAGGATCTGCGACAACCGCCTGGTTTTGGCGTGCCGCGTCACACACACACACACACA
>OZ024867.1:19099588-19107088 GCA_964017155.1 Oasisia sp. SBJ-2009 | reverse complement strand
ATATTTGGCTAAGCGCCATGTGTGGGCCTGTAAATACGCGCGCGTGCGTGCGTGCGTGTGTGTGCGTGCGTGCGTGTGTGTGTGTGTGTGTGTCAGTTCAATATGCGTACACCTTGTAAAGCTCCCACACCGTGCCGCTGACGTGTGATGTCGCCGACATCATTTGTGTACGATATTATACGCAATGTATATCATATACATGTTTAGTTACTTAATACGTTCATAGAAGCTTCCAGTTAGGTGTACTTGCCGTGACACAGTTCGCCAGTGTAGCCAATATCGCAGTTACACAAGCGTTTAGATACATAATGGTTCATCATGTCGAGACCACCAAACATTCCGCAAGAACCCCCATTCAGGCACGGGCTCGTTTGGCAGAGTGAATTGTTAACTGATGTAAGAAATAAAGCAGGCGTGAATGCATACTCAATCCCTATCAAGCATATATGAAATTAAATAAAGACGTGTTCATGAAGCGTTGTTTGGAACCAGAGGATGTGCTGTTGTGACATATTAGGAAAACTCTGTGGGCATCGAAATGCAAAACACAAATCGCGTTATGCTAACAATACTAGTCGAATGTTAACGTGACGCATCCAAACATTGGCGGAGTTTTAGATGAAATGCACTGTACATAATGATGTATTGCAATTTATATTTACATTGACACTCATAGCCGAACCAATCAGATGCACATGTGCACGTATAATCATCATTCTCAACTGTGCAGATCCCACCATTGGCGCAAGGAAAGTTCATGCAAGGCGCTGAAGATAAAACAACATTCAGAATATCAGTAAAACTAGTGGTACCAGTAGCGATAGAAGCAGTTGTAGTAGTAGTGGTGGTAATGATAGAGGTAGTGGTAGTACTGGTAGTTAGTTGTAGTAGTTGTAGTAGTAGGTCTAGTTGTTGTACTAGTAGTAATTGCAGTAGTAATAATAGTAGTAGCAATAGTACTAATTGGAATAGTATTAATAGAGGTCGTGGCGCATTGTAGAAAAATGCAAAACTTAGCGGACGTCTCGAACATAATTACGATAGCGACGTAAGCAAACTACGATGTACTGGATAAATCAAATATGATTCCCTTGGAATTACGTATGTTCAATCGTGCATGAGCCTGTGACGAAAGCGGTTTACGTCACTGTTTTGGGGTCGCTTAGGGGTTTGATCGTGTCACGCCGGACCTATCACATGTTGTACTTGTGTACCTTAGTACCATGAAAAACCTCTTAGTGTTGTGCTGCCCGATTTAAAAAGTCAATATCAAGGTAAGTTATAACACTATTGTCCAATATCCCGAAATGTAAATAATGTTTCAAGATGTTTTCAAAACACCTACATGATATATTAACCCACTTCGATATATCACTTGGATACAATTAAAATGGCATAATATATATATATATATATATATATATATATATATATATATATATATATATATATATTATATATATATATATATATATATATATATATATATATATATATATATAATATATATATATATATATATATATATATATATATATATATATATATATATATATATATATATATATATATATATATTAATCACGGTAATTTCCACAAATACACAAAACCAAATTGTGTTGCACTTCTGTACCTTATAAACACATACAACTTTTGACATGGGCTGCCAGGATTTACACGCTAAGTTCAAGATCAAATAAAGGTCAACAGAAAAATTCTTAATTCCCTATGGTAACACTCAAACATGTGTTTGTGTTTTGGAATGTTACAACACATGTGAAAACACTCTATTTTCAATTGACCACTTCATACGAACTGCGAATTAATCCAAAATTACTGCCAAAATGCGCTATATTAATTATGTTTGCTAACAGTTTCACTTGTAACTTACACAAAGATGTAAACGTAGCAAATATATTAAATATGCTTATCTAGAACGTACACAGCTACTATTTCACAATAATTAATACTGATTTAAGCAAGTTAAACAAGTTATGTCGCAAATGCGAGCATGTGCATTACGTTTATTGCCATTTTAACACGATAATTATTTCATACGACTCTTGTATTAGGATATTGACATGTAGGGCACATCTTGGATAGAAGCAGTCACATTTACTCAATTGTTTAACTAATTAACACACACCTCCATTGTTAACCATTTGAAGACATGCAATACAATGAGCGTTGAAACCACATTTGATCAATTCTCTAGAACGAACAGCATAAGCTCGTAGAGTGGAACAGACTGGACGCCTCCCTCCGCTATGTTGTCTCGTTCATACACGATTGATAGGCTTCAGAATAGTTCACGAGATACTGGATTGGCATAAGCATCGGTTTGCGTGTTGAAGCAGCACTTGCTCTTTAGGCTGGAGGAACCTTCTCCGTCGTGTTAACATGGAACATATTGTATCCACGGTCGCTCACCTGCCCATGCGATGTCTGCTGTCTTATACTTGATACCGGTGATACAGCTGTGGCTTTGCGTGATTGCCACACTGACGTTTTGCTTTTACCGCTGAACGGGGACGTGACGTCACAACGCGAGAAGGCGGGTCAACGGTAAAGCACGAGCTGGTTTCCTCCTCATTATGTTGGCATCTTGTTCCAAAGGCGACCATACTGTCTTCCTTTATGCTGCTGGACAGTCGTGGTAATTCGTTGACATGTACATGTCAGCGCGATGATACATTACAAGAGAACCAATGGAAATGTGGATATGTTTAGTTGGTGGGTAGTCATGATTGACTCAGGAGATTGAAGATGTTCCTTGACTGTGGCATCCTGAAAAAGGCCGCAAAGTATACTTGCAATCACGGGCCAAATTTCTGCAGGTGACTTTCCTTCGTTTTTTCCTAAAGTTGGGGCTTTCAAACCATCGGGTCGCTACGTGGCCCAGATTACGTCAAGATAGTGGTCTGTAATTTTTTTTTTCATTCCAGGGAATAATGATGTTGTTACTGTATTCATAGACTATTTTATAGTGGTTGCATTATCGCAGCACCACGCTCAAATTAAATTGAGACGATACGTCTTGCTGGACATTTGGTTCAATGCAATCAACTAGCTCATGTCAGTCGAACGTTTCTAACCAAGGACAATGCTGGCTGGCTGGTTTTCATGTGCAACACTAATTTAGTATTTTGTCACGGACTTGTGCAGCTGTAGTGCGGAGCACTCATGCAAAATGGTCCACATATACCCTACACAATACACCTGCATGGTAGGACCGCATTACACACTAACAATTAGTCCGCACCATATAAATACCCTTCCTTAGCAATAATCACCGTCCGAGTCCAAGCCGTGGTAACGCTACAACCTCCCGAGGAAGTCGCGACGCCGGCCTTCGTCGAAACCGCCCGCGATCATCGCGGCCGTCATAGCGCTGCACAAGTAAGTGCTGCGCACAATATTGGCGCTGCGAGCAGGGTATATTCCCTCTTTCGTAAATTACGAAGCTGCATTAAATATTCGCGTATGTTTCGTGACAATTAGCCAGGAGAAACCTGCCGGTTTTCGTGTGTTAATTGTTTACGGCTGAATTACGCGCCAATTTTAAAGACAAAGAATGCAGGATAGGAACTTGCCGGTTCTATCCTTCGGTCTAGTTTGGATTACAATCATTACACATGTAAATTAATGTTCATTTAGTTATTCTAATGTACAAATTGACCGCTGAAATTAATAGACAGTTCTTGTGATTACAATTTGACGTCCATAGACCACTATAACCATTTCGGGGCGTGGTGACTTCCCGCATTCAACCAACGTTGCGCGACGCCGTCTTTTGCTACGCGAATGCCAGCTGAACGAACATCACATAACCCTTTCGATTCTTCGGGGTGTTTACATGGAACATAGTTGTCATGACTCATGTAGCTGAATTATTTTATAGGTTTTGTTTGTAGTGTTTACTTTGAATTATAATTCTAGCTACACTTTATTTTGTGTTAAGTTATTTTGAACAATACGACGTTGTCGTCACATCGAATTCACTAATTGCCGCGTAATATCACAGACGTATGTAGTTGTATTTGTTGCGTGATACTATTGTATACAACATATTTTAACAAACATTCAACATACATCCGTCTATGTGTCAACATGACATCGCTCGAAACAGGAAGTAATTCTTTAGACATACCTACAACAAAACCACCTGCTTCACTCCAAGGGTATCAAGAAGGAAACACAGCTGTTACGGGAGCAACTGGCGAAGATGGAAATCCTAAGTCTGGAGAACGATTACAAAATTCTGGAGATGGATTACGAAACTCAACAGGAAAGCTCAGGCTGGACCATGGTTGCCTTTCGTGAATACATAAAGTTGAGGGAATGCAAGCTGAGAGAGATACAAGACAAACGGAGAGAGATGGAAGACAAAAGGAGAGATTTCATGGAAGAAACGATCAGGAAAGATGTTGAAGTAAAGTAACGCAATGATACTCAACGCAGGTCACCAAACATGGGTGGTGAAGAGAGATGGGAATTGTTTGAGAGTGAAAATATGGAGTATAGGAACCCTTCACAATCAAGCGGTCATGGAAAACACCTTCATGATGCACATCGCCAGGATGATACATATAGTTCCCGCACAAAGGAGACACTTAGAGACACACTGGTTCACAGGTACACTCCTGTCTGCGTGAGACGTGAACCAGTGGGAGGACTACACCGTCGCTCGTCAACAACTAGTGACACACTGGTTCGCATGTACACTCCTGTCAGCGTGAAGCGTGAACGCCCCTTACACACTTTACTCCCTGCCATACCTGATCAATAGAAGACCATCGCGGCTTCTCTGGGAGTAATTCAACCACGGGGCAATTTCGCGAAGATTGCTCGTACATGTCGAAAAAGAAACTGCCTATGCCGAGGGAACGTTTACAGGAGACAACACGAACTATTTGCAACTACCAAGTGTGTTTGAAGTTAGCGGTTAATTCGACATTATTCTGGCCTAACAAAACCAAACAAAACAAATATAATTAAAAACAGCGCACTATTATAGATATAGTATAATTCATATGTGTAATAGAAGAAAGTGCAACCTACCAGTACAAGGGAAGCAGTGCGGGGACTTGTACTGACACTGTCTCGTGTCGACGTTAAAGCCCCAGTTCGGTGTACGTGGACATTTATGCTTTGTCCCTGAGCCACCTTTGCATACAAAGTATTCGCGACAATCATCGCACGACGCATATGTTCCATCTATGTCGTCATCTGTGCAGGCTGTCACACACAGCCTGTCTTGGTGGAAACACATCTCCATTTGTGTCGTCGAATCTATGTCTACAACACATCTTATTACAGTCAGGAAACAAACACACCGACAGCGAACATTAATTAACGTCATTGTAAGGCGTCATGCATGCATACAAGAAAAAGTCAAACGGTTATTCATACCACAGTTACTCTTATCTAACTTATTTGTCCAGAATAAGTATATTTGCAGTTGCAGCAATACTTGTTGTGTTTTTAACACAGGATCCGAATGTTTCTGTTTGCCTTAGTTAATATAAGTGTCGAGAGTAATTACCATTGCAAGAGCAATTGTATTGTATTTATGTATGCATATATGTATGTATGTATGTATGTATGTATGTATCTATGTATGTGTATATTTATGTATGTATGTATGTATGTATGTATGTATGTATGTATGTATGTATGTATGTATGTATGTATGTATGTATGTATGTATGTATGTATGTATGTATGTATGTATGTATGTATGTATGTATGTATGTATGTATGTATGTATGTATGTATGTATGTATGTATGTATGTATGTATGTATGTATGTATGTATGTATGTATGTATGTATGTGTACATGTATGTAAGTATGTATATATGTATGTATGCATGCATATATACATATATATATGTATGTATGTATGTATGTATGTATGTATGTATGTATGTATGTATGTATGTATGTATGTATGTATGTATGTATGTACGTACGGATGTATGTATGTATGTATGTATGTATGTATGTATGTATGTATGTATGTGTACATGTATGTAAGTATGTATATATGTATGTATGCATGCATATGTATATATATATATATATATATATATATATGTATGTATGTATGTATGTATGTATATATGTATGTATGTATGTATGTATGTATGTATGTATGTATGCATGTATGTATGTATGTATGTATGTATGTATGTATGTATGTATGTATGTATGTATGTATGTATGTATGTATGTATGTACGTATGTATGTATGAATGTATGTATGTATGTATGTATGTATGTATGTATGTATTTATGTATGTATGTATGTATGTATGTATGTATGTATGTATGTATGTATGCATGTGTATATATGTGTGAATGTACGTACGAAACCTTGCATTCATGCATGCAATTATGTATATACTCACGCACGCACGCACGCACACACGCACGCAAGCACGCACGAAAGTATGTGTTATTGTACGTACGAACGCATGTTCGTTCGTACGTACGTACGTATTTACGCATACACACTCATTCACCAATCCAACTTTCTATGGAGAAAGGAATATTTGTCCAAGGGTTCGAACAATAAATTATGTAGGTTTTACCCTCAACATAAATAACATACGGTTTAGAATATCAGCTATTTATAACATAGACGTTGATACTATTAATACGTTAACCTATTTACATAAATCTAGCAAGCAATATATCACGAACATGCAACATGCATACTTTAATTGGCATATCCTAACATCCACTAATGTACCCATTAGTCATGATCAAATAACCATATTTAGGCCACTATGAAATCATAAAAAAATACATAAGGGCAATAATATTCACTATCGCAGTTCGCAGCAGGAAATTATGAAAATGTATATTTTTTTAATGTACATGAACGCAATAAAATACTCACGATCGCAGTTATTCCCAATATAATCATTCTTGCAGCTACATGTGTGTCCACTTGCGATAACATTGCAAACGCCTCCATTTTTACACGGCCGTGACTTGCAGTAATCACGTTCTGTAAGGAATAGAAGTCGGTATTTTATTACTGCCGTTTTATTGCATTGTCACGTAACTCAAATTATTTAATTTCTTTCCGACTATTTTATAAGAAGCACATTGCGTGACACTTTATTTTGTCATTTGTATTATATGGTGTTTCTTTATCATGTTTCCTTCAACACTAAGAGTTCCTGCTATAATTAGGTTACATTTGCACTTGATGGAATTTTGAACGTGGTGTTTGATGGTAGTGTCTTATTTGGTTGACTTAGGGGCAACTTTTGTATTTTACCCTTTTTATTATTTCCATAACATGTGAAGTAATAAAATATGCATAACATAATTGCTTATAATACATACTGCTATTTAATAGTGTCAGCTTCATTAAATTGCGCCAAGAATACAACTGTTGGCCTTGATCAAATAAACACACGTAGGATATATTATTTTTTAAATACATCATAGCAATACTATACTCACGATCGCAGTTGTTTCCAAT
>OZ024867.1:19079588-19092088 GCA_964017155.1 Oasisia sp. SBJ-2009 | reverse complement strand
ACAAGTACTGTACAAGTGAAACGCGTTGTGTGTATGCTTCTACATGCACATATCTTCCAAAATTGTGATATTTGCAATTTAATAAAGTGTTCACGGACTCAAAACTCACGCAAAAGCATGCACGCGCGCGCGCCCACACACACACACACACACACACACACACACACACACACACACACACACATAAACACCCATACCATTTAGCGGGAACATAAGTGCAAAGAAGTTGAAAAACAACAGGTAATATTGATTGATAAGTATTATTATTATGTGAAAGTTATTCAAAAAGTAGTACGATACATATTTTGAGTAGCAGATTTGGTGAAAGTATTTGGTGACAGTATTTTAGCCGATTAATATAGTAGGTGACAATAGGGTAATCTAGCGTTCGACATGCGTGTAAACATGATTTAAATCTGATTATTTGATGGAATATGTAACATATGAAGTGTAAAAAGTATAACACTTGTAAGACAAAAATTTGATCAGATAGCATTATTTTATACAAATAAGCAAGGTTTTTAGTAGGAAACCCTAGTTTATTTATATAGGTAGTGTCCAACATAGCCGCTAGGGAACGGTACCCGTATATACCAAATGTAGTTCACAATAGAGCAGGTGTGTATTAAATAAAGTATGTTGAAGTTGCTGTCCACAATAAACAGTCTTTCTAAGGACTAAGTTAGTATACCTGAGTTAGTATATGTTGAGTAATCATAATAATGGCATCTTGCAAGCGGCAAGTGTAGGCAAGGAGGCACTTGGTGTGAGAAATGTAGGAATCTTGCGACAACAATCTTCATTTCCACCACTTAACTATCCTTAATGGTTGAACTCATTCAAAGGAAACATATCACTGTTCTCGCATACTTCACAAACAACGCACAAGAAGAATAACACCACAACATATAAACATAATAGTATGATGCATAAGGACATCCCACACCCAAATTTCCCCATCCTCGTTTTCAAGCGCTAGAGTTACATGGCTTGTTATAATAATGTATAATTAATGTATAGTCAACAAATAATATACTATTCATACACAGACAAGCTCGCTTGTCTTCCAATGCTGGTTAACATCCACTTCCTTGGTATTACGAAATTATCAAGCGATTATTACTTTACTAGTTTTAGCAAACGTGTGTAAATAAAATTTGTTGACGATTACTATAACTCAGTAACGGTCAAAGTTTTCATTGGCTGAGCGTATAATTTATATAACCATAGCATATAGAACATGAAATATACCGCAAATGAATTAAATTTCAAGTAAGTGTGAAAAGCGAAACATGTTAAGTGAACAACCTTATTCTGCTTGGAAATGAACAACCATTAGGTTGGTCTATTGGAGTAGTATGTTATCGGTTAGTCGTTCGTAGATAACTGTGCGCATTACCACACCTTGTAACGCCTTGTAATGAGAGTGGTATAATGTATTAGATATATTTCAGATACAATGTTAAATCATCATAAACATAACAGTACCTTTTCCTAAAATTTGCACTTCACACAATTCGAGTATTATCTTATGTTTGCTTTTCAGTTTGATCTTCAGTGAAGTTCCTATGGTATTTTGCGCACACTCGAATGATTTCGTGTCCTCGTCTGACATGGCATTGTGCGATCCACAGAACTGATACATTCCATTGTGTGGTCCAACGGAGATTACGAAATGTCGAAGGGAATGACCTGGCGAAACGGGAATAGAACTTTAGATTCATTGCTAACTAATATATATATATATATATATATATATATATATATATATATATATATATATATATATATATATATATATATATATATATTGTATTCGTGCGCGCCTGAGCTGCCACACGGGGTAATTGTCTCCCCCTATTATTGATATTATCGTACGTTTATACGCGGTTGGCTACTTAAATTTTACATTGTGTGTGACAGTGAAGGTATGTGGATTATGATGCTAAAAATTGGAAGTGTCTGGCTGCTTGGATTTTAGTTATTTTATGTGAAACGTTCAGTTTTATATTTGCCGCGCTGTCAGTGAACTTGAATCGTCGCCATGGTGATAGATTACACAAGTCACCAACTTCGTCAACTATGTCAGCGAGCCACGAAATCACTCATGCGCGTCTCCAGGGAAGTGTATTGTAACCTGAAGCAATTGGACATTTCTTACGCAACACCAACACACAGAGGGACCACTGGTGGTCAGTGTCGTCTGCGTACACCAGAACCAATTCCATCCATTGTGACAACGACGAGGAACTATGTTGCTAAACAAACTGGTGTAAACAATGCTAACTTGGTTACACTGACTTTCACGGAATCGCGTAATGGGTCTACCACTGCGCGTAGCTGCTCTGATCGATCTCGTACCAGTGCTGTGACGTGTGTGCTCCTCAATACTCGATCTGTCTGTAATAAACCAGTAACAGTGAAAGAATACATGATTGATCAAAAAGCTGACTTAATGTTTCTGACCGAAACATGGTGCAAACCGAACAAGAGTGCTGTACTCAACGAATTAACCCCGCCAGGTTACAGCTTCATTGGTGAGTGCCGTTCGTTGAAGCGTGGAGGAGGTGTCGGATTGTTATATAAGTCGGCATATAAATTCTGCAAGACTAAAACCAAACGATATGACACATTTGAACATTTAGACGTTAAATCAACGCAAACGGCGAGACCTGTGCGTATTGTCATAATTTACCGCCCACCGACCACTCCCATCCAGTCGTTCCTTGACGAATTCGCAACGTTCGTAAACGAAATAGCTGTTACACGGCAAGACATCCTCATTGTCGGCGACTTCAATCTTCATTGTGAACTAAATGATGCGCCTGGTGTAAAGGCACTGAATGACATTTTAGCGGAAAACAACTTAAAACAACATGTCACAGAACCCACACATATGAAGGAACACATGTTAGATTTGGTGATAACACGCTCATCTAGTTCATTCGTGTCGTCAACTACAGCGTACCCGAGCAGCATATCAGACCACTACAGTGTCATATTCCGTCTGTCGTCTGCTAGCCCAGTGTCTGGTCGTGCCGTGAAACAGCTGCGTGATTTTCGAGGAATTGATTTCGCTCTCCTCGAAACTGACCTTTCTTCGCGTCTTGCGTCTGTAGACACTACTCTAGATGTGAATACCATGGTTGGTCAGTACGAGCATGCGGTTTTATCAACCATTGACTTGCATGCCCCACATACTGTGAGAATGAAAGCTTGCCGACGCAAAGAACCGTGGTACAATGACGACATACACGAAGCCAGGGCCTTAAGACGTGCAAACGAGAAGAGATGGAGAACAACGAAACTCGAGGTGCATCGCCAGATTTTTGTTGAGCATCGAACTGCGGTCAACCACATGATCAAGCGAGCGAAGCGTGCTCACCACGAGTCAGTGTTATCTTCACTAAACCAGCGAACATGTTTTCGTGTAGTTAACACTCTGCTAAAGCCACCTGGAACAATTCTACCAGAATCCAGTAACACTGAAGCACTGTGCAATGACTTCGCAAACTACTTTGCAGAGAAAACACGAGGTATTAGAATGCAGATACGCACAATGCTGACCAATGACGAAGACTGTTCTGATTATGGTATCGATTCTCACAGCCAACGTTTGTCAAGCGAACTCGATCGACTGCTACCTACGAGTGAAGAAGAAATTAAGAACATCATCAGACTGTGCTCTCCAAAGACATGCAGCCTGGACTCTTGCCCCACTGATCTGTTGAAGAAAACAGTAGGTGTACACGTTCCTTATCTGGTGGCAATAGTGAATAACAGCTTTAAGCAAGGACTCTTTCCGGTCACTTTGAGAACAGCAATAGTAAAACCGCTTCTGAAATCCGACACTCTCGACAAAGACCTGTTAAAGAACTACAGACCAGTGTCAAACATAGCATTCGTCGGCAAAGTCTTGGAGAAAGTCGCAGTTCGTCGTGTGCTTGATCATCTCACTTTGAATGGGCTGCATGAAGAATACCAATCAGCATATAAGATGCTTCACAGTACAGAAACTGCTCTACTGCGTGTTCAGCATGACATTGCTAGTGAACTCGACAAGAATCATGCAATGTTGTTTGTCATGCTGGACTTATCAAGTGCATTTGACACGATTGACCATGAACATTTGCTGACACTATTGCACGACGAGTACGGAGTGCGTGAAACGGCGTTGTCATGGTTCCGGACGTACTTGGAAGACCGCACCCACTGTGTCCAGATAGACTCAAAAACATCCGCGACTATTCCGCTACAGAGTGGAGTGCCACAGGGCTCGATCCTCGGACCTGTCATGTTCACTCTTTACACCACCCCAATGCAGCGGATATTCAAAAGACATGGCATAAAATATCATAAATATGCCGACGACATTCAATTATATGCGTCGTACAATCCCGCTAAACCCGGCGACCAAGTGGAAACTGCGAGGCGACTCACCGACTGTATTGGGGAAGTCAGACGATGGATGGCGGTGCACATGCTGAAATTAAACGATGAAAAAACTAAGATGATGATCTTTACTTCAAAACATCATCTCAAGGTGTACGGAGGTTGCTCCTTGACAATTGGCGATGATACGGTTTCACCATCACACAGCATAAGGAATCTGGGAGTGCACATGAATCAACATCTGACGATGACAGATCATGTGACTGCTGTGTGCGCCGCATGTAACTACCATCTATACAGACTGTCATCAATACGGCACTATCTAACAACAGAAGCCGCGAAAAGTGCAGTCAATGCACTCGTCACATCTCGACTCGACTACTGCAACTCACTGTTGCATAACATCCCGTTAACACAGACAGCTCGGCTACAGCGTGTCCAGAACAATGCAGCAAGGCTAATAACACGCACCAATAAACATGACCACATCACACCAGTGTTGAAGGAGCTGCATTGGCTGCCAGTTGAGAGCCGAATCGCCTTCAAAATGTTGGTAATGACTTTTAAATGCATGAATGGATTGGCGCCGTCTTATCTGGCAGAACTTGTTAAACCACGAAAGCGTGACGGACGCCTACGCCAGAACTATGCGCCAACACTGCACCAAGGCATGACAAAGAAGTGTGTTGGTGATTCGGCATTTGGCGCAGCAGCACCTCGACTGTGGAATGAACTACCTGTGAACATTCGTGCGTCCGGGACATTACCCATATTTAGAAAGTATTTAAAGACATATCTTTTTAGTAGACATTTCAATTAATTTAAATTGTTTTAAAATGACGGACATTGCATTATAATTTCTTTTTAGTGTAATAATATTTTAATTAGTGTTTATGTTTTATATTAATTTATAGATGTATATGTATGTTTACGTACAGAGTTTTAGAAAGGGTTTTAATTTTATATTAATATATATATAACTTGCATACCATGTTTTAGTACTATACATCTTAAAAGCAGTGTTTAATATAATTTATTTATATAATTTACATACAAAGATTTGCGAGTTAGTATGATTTATATTAATTTATATAATTTACATTTTTATTTATTAATATACATTAATTTTAGTATTTTTCTTGTGCAGCGCATCGATCCGCCATGCGGGAATTAGCGCTATATAAAAACTGTATTATTATTATTATATATACATATATATATATATATATATATATATATATATATATATATATATATATATATATATATATATATACTGGGCCCATTTTTATAAAGCCGTGTAATTATACGCGCAATTACGCGGTCTACTGGTAGCAGCTAACAACGAATAGGCAATGCAGTTTACGACCGGTCTCATGATACCAATTTAGCACTCGCGCAACTAAATCAACGTAGTATTGACCTAGTTAACTCGTCGTGGGGAATCCTTGTATTTATGCTACGATGTCTTAAGTACCTATGCAACTGGGCCCTGGTTTATAGTGTCTCAGGCTGTCCATTAATGAACAGTCAGACAAACAAACACACACACACACACACACACCCACACCCACATACACACACATACACATAAATACACACACACGCACACACACACACACGCACGCACGCACACACACACACACACACACACACACACACACACACACACACACACACACACAATTCGTATGGACACGACTAAATCAGCATGAAAACTGTTAAAATTGTAATAAAGCAAATTGTAAGACCTTTAAGTTTAACATATACCTTTAACAGATCACTAATCACCGGAATATTTCTAAATGACATGAAAATAGCAAAAGTTATTCCTGTTTTTAAATCAGGAGATCGTCTCCAATTTTCTAACTATAGTCCTATATCACTGTTACCCAAATTTTCCAAAATACTAGAAAAAATATTTAATAAAAGGTAAATGTCATTCATTGAAAATCACCACATATTGACTGACGGGCAATATGGCTTCAGAAGTAATCACTCAACTTCACTAGCGTTAAAGGTACTTCCTCCACTCGTTTGCTAATCGCCAAACCGGTTCTTTTATGACCAAATGTGTAAAGTGTTAATAGTTTAACTAGTATGCATAGTCAGATAATTTTTAGAATGCATATTTGTCATTTTTTTATCGTAAAAAAAGAATCGCCGTTACACCGGGTATAACTGGCGAAACAATCATTAGCTGCCGACGTCCTATGCTTTTTGGGTCACGTGCTTTGTGCGAGATCGACCTACTACGGCACAATAACAAATCGCACGTGCTTTTGCGCTTCATGACTAAGATTCCAAAGGCAAAGTAATACTTCTATGAAGGTACGCATTAAGTGCATTAACGCAGTTAGCAACAAGAGCGAGTAGTCGGGGGCTAATTCACTCTTGTGAACGTCTACTCGACGCGGATTCTCTAACAAGCCAGTTTGAATTGACAGTCACCATCGGCATCGTCCATCGATATCGCTCGGGCTCGGCATCACTCAGCCAGACACAACCTGTGTTGATATGTATCGCCATCGGTATTGTATTTTATTACGCGGATCTTGTTAATAAACTTAATAATTGCGAAAGTACATGTCCAGAGAGAATACATGACGTGAGGGACGAAATATTAAATAAATGTTACGTGGGGAACTGGTAGTAGGCTCTTAAATGACTTAATTGTTGGTCGGGCAAGAAGCGTTGACGTTGTATTTTTACGGGGAGCATCCGTTATCTCGTGTAACAGAACGTCAAACGGAGAATTATATTATATTTCACAATTATGAAAACAGTGTTTTGCGATTCACATTTCAATACTATTACTGAATGTTGTTGATTTCTATTATATGTTATGCCATTTTTTGTTTATAACAGCGATGATTGATGGTGATGAATTTTTTCAATAAAAAATAAACATGAAAATAAAATGTTAATAGTATTACAGTACATTATATCATGCAAGTATTACATATAACATTCTTGCACTTGTTTCCATTGTAGTCAATGCCTGGCTGTAGTCAATGTACCTGGTACCTTTCAACTGACACGTGCCAGCTGTTTTCAAATATTTATCAACATTTTCATCACAGCAATATCTGAATGCATAATATATTCGAATTATAATATTGCTACAGGCCATACTACAATGCCAAAGTGAGACAAGGCAGAGGAGAGGCTAATATTAAGACAGTCACATGGGTATGGCAGATGCAGTGATGATACGTAGTCTGCGGGAGGCTCACATCTGATCAATCCAGGTAATTTTAACAATCAACAATGTATAAATTATCAAAATATTTTAATATGTCCATTTAAACATACATTTGTTTTCATTAACATATTATCTTGAACATGGAAAACTAGAATAACCTTTGCTCTTGTATAATGCATATTATACCCAGTGTGTCAACACAGACATTAATGCACATACACTGTGTGAGTCATGGGGCATGGCTACATAGATCAATTTAAAAAATTACCTTCAAAATGCTGCATTTTGAAGGATGTTTAACTTATTCCCTGGGAAATAGAGAGAAAACAAATGCACAGTAAACATGTTTATAGCAAGAAATACCTATGAGGTGGCCATCCTGGCATATTTTGTGCAAAATGGCTTACAAAAACACTGAGGTGGTCCACCTCACTCATCATATAGCAGGAGAAATACTGAAGCGGTGACTCAAGAAATCAATAATAAAATTTTGAAGAAGGTAGACATACATATTATGAATGCTTGAATATTTTCTGAGGGAATGTGCTGTTGGCATCACAATAACCTTATTTTGTCATTTCCAACATTTGCGTTGACCAGACAACCTCACATATTCATGTTTGACATAAAATGTCCAAAATGAATATGTGTACACCATGTAGTAGTTATTGCATGGCATCATTATTTACTCCCAACTGCACTACCATGATGCATGTTGTTTGTTTACTGAAATTGAATACATGCTTTTCTTTACAGGTCAACAAGAAACTGAACAATGCTTACTACCACTAGTTCAACAAGTTACAGGACAGTTGTATTTGTGGACAGGACTATACAGCTATGAGCCATGCAAGATGCTGCATATTAAATGTCAAGTATTCGAATGTCGATCAAGTGAAGTGATCCCAGTTGTACTGCGTGTTGCATTGTGACAGACTCCGCAGTACTTGTGGTGTGTACACTGGCTTCCATGCCAGTCAGATACCCTGACTGACTATCATGTAGAATGCAGAGTGCTTGACATGTGAATATGGTGACACCTGACTAGCTTTGCAGTTGGTGATGGAACGGTGGATGCCATGGTCTGTCAAATATGGCATGAGCCTTTGGTCAACCTCTCTCGACACTGTAAGACAGGTTCGACATTCTTTGGTGAACTACATCAGCTTGGATATCGATGACATTGTGTGAGTTCACTCTCTCTGATGATACTGCATACCAGCTTCCTGACATTTTGCTGTACGTCCACATCTGCCTATACAAGAAATAAAGTGACAATTAATATGACTCTGACATGTACGATATTTTATATGTGACGACACACGTAGCCAAAATCAACATCATGGTAATAATTCAGAGATGGAGTGAGTAGAATACAAATGTACTCGAGTACGAGTACTCAGTAAACAAATGTACTCGAGTACGAGTACGATTACTTTAGAATGTACTCGAGTACGATTACTTTAGAATGTAATCATGATTACTGGTACTTTCATGATTACTTTAATGAATATCCTGTTTCTACCATAAAGGCGACCTCCATGGAATCAGGTGTCATTCATTTTCTGTTGCTGTGCCCATATCTAGTGTTCTAACTGATTACTGCTAACTGCTATCCACTGTCCAGATGTTATTATTATTATTGTAAATCATCAGATGACTTTCTCGTGTGTTTAATGAAACATTTAATACTGCATTGATACTCAAGATGTCCATATATCATGATACTACAAACTAAAGGTATCATAGTGATACTATAACAAATAGCATACAAGTGTTATAATGAGTGTCAATTTAGTGGTGGTTCAACTATGTCAATGAAGTATCAAGAGGAAAATATTAAACTTCTGAATCAAATACAAATATGATGCATTTAAGAATTTCAAATGTCCCCATTTAAATGTCAAATACACATGATCAAATATAAATTATACAATAACAATATTTCAAATCCCAGGGATCATATTAGCAATAATATCCAATTCAAATATGTCATATATCAGGTGGGACAAACAGAATAGTTGTGGATTTAGACAGATTTACAGTTTACACTTACTTAAACACAATGGACAGGGATTTAGCAGCTAACTGCCCAGTCATTCACACCATACTGAAAGAGCAAACAGTACAGGTGGGGCTGTGGCATGGCTTCTAAAATTACAAAGCAAGATGTTAGGGGATGCTTATCGCCTGCAGTGCTTCCCTGGGAATGTCACAATATAACTTGTACTTTGTACTAAGCAGGAGGGTGAGGAGATGTGGCTTCTCTGTGAAGAGAAGATATTAATTAGGGAAATTTGACTGAATATTTATTTAACTGAAATGCTGAACAGTAATAGAAAATGAATACCTTGATTATTATTTCATTTATTAGATTACTTCTAAAATTGCTATTTTTATCTGTCTAATATATTTGCTTGCATATACAAAAATGTAATGGTGAGAAGTAATCATGAGTACAATTACTTTGGTAATGTACTCGAGTACGATTACTTTCCTTCGTACTCGAGTACTCATACTCAAAAAGTACTCGTACTCGAGTACGAGTACATGAGTACGAGTACACGAGTACGATTACTCCATCTCTGGGTAATATAATTGTTTTATTTGTGTTATAAAATTTGCATGCCCACATGTTATATATACATCACTCAGACATGTTATATTGAACATTTCTACTAATGTGAAAACATTCTGCCACACTGAAATTAATATGTGAAAATACTAACTGCACAAAAGAAAAGTATTCACCACTATCTCTAGCCAGTACTTATTTTATTACATTAATGTTACTAATAAATTAAAATAATATGTATACCCCCGGGTATACCTATTTTTATGTATTAAATTATCATAACATTAAATTATTATTATAAATGTATTAAATATTGTCATTATGAATAAGTATAACGCAGGCCTAAGTATAACTGTTACGGATCACTTGTAATGCATTTACATTATGCCTAGCTACTATTAGGCTAATTAAGCCTAGTTAGTTAATCTTAACGTTATTATATTAACCTGCTACCTACCACATGTGACATAAACATTACATAGTTACAATATTATAATAAATCACTGATATGTCATATAGGCCATAGTCTATGCCTGGCGTAGTCATACTCATAGCATAGGCCATAGACATACCCTTCAACCTTGCTATTTTGTCGTACCATGACATTGGCTGAATAAGCGCTAAGGTTGAAGGTAAACAATAACAAAAAATTAATAAAAACAACATAAATATAAATGACGTATATACTCATATGCCTAAATATATATACGTGATCATAGCTGAGTAATTCGTAATTACTAACCATCTGCAAGAATATCTCTGCGAACGCTGCATGTGGACTGCATGTGTCTGGACTGTAGTCAGTGACAGCTCGCCGGCCCACGGTGCCCGTAGCTTGCAAAGGGCACTTTCACTGTTCCGAAGGCGAAGTCATTCTGTTCACTGCTTAGTTCTTTCACAATCATGGGTCGATGCTGTCTTTGTCTGCTTAATCTCTTTCTGCCGTGTTGGTGGCATATAAAAATCATATTTGTGCCAGAGCTGTAACAAGTACATTTATTTTGTACTTGAGTAAAAGTAAAAGTAACTCTAGAAAAAGCTACTCAAGTAAAAGTAAAAGTACTGCTATAAAAATGTACTTGAAGTACAAGTAAAAAGTAAAAACTTGTACTTGAAGTAAACACAAAAGTACTTTTCTCCTGTAATGATCTAAAATGACCGATGCAGCCAACTAATGTGAATAAAACAAAATATTCACATTATCATTTAGCATATATACCAAGCTGATATAATTTTCTTTAGTAATATTTTATTCGTTGCATAATAGATAAATGTTTTAACAGTGTGAAATATAAGTATCACAGTAGGCCTACAAACAGCACTACACACAGGCTGTAAATAGCCTACATCATGTTTGATTACTAACACGACTACAACAACCATCGTATTAATAAGTAGAAGATATACACGTTATTATAGGGTTGTTAACATTGTTGTCATCTTGGACGTGTGAAGAATTTGTTTAATTTGTGATATTTGACGAAGGTCTAGACCATGTGGTTACAACATTCCTTTCATAATAATTATGCCTTCATGTGTAATTGCAACATTTATTTCAAAAGACTAATGTAAATATGTATAGAAACTGATTTCACTAAGTTATACACACTGATCTATATTACAGATATATAGGCCTACAGATGATAAAGATCGGCAGATTTGCGGTGGGCGATAATGGGGAACTCTCGTTATACAACTAGCATGTGACATTCACAAGGATCATGTAAAGTTAACAAACTGTGTCAACAACAGGCAAGACACAAGAAGATAGTAAGGCAGCTGTTTTTACTTGTCTGGTCAAAACAAGGAGTTAAATAATTCTTGGCTATTGTTTTCTGAGCGGCCCAGTCGGGGCAACCGGCATAGCCGGCTGTGGTCCTTCCCAGACCTTATGATTGCAATTATCTCAACGAATTCATCACGTAACAAAAGAAATCCGGCCAGTCCGGGACATTTAACACGTCTGTCTCTGCTTATCTGTTCTTTATATTTGTTGTTTCCTGTAACATTTTAAAATAAATCTACGCTGACGGCAAACAGTGCCACACGTGCTTCTGACACAGATCATTCGCGGAACTTTTTAGGAGCTTCGCAAATTTAATAAAGAAATTATGAGTACTTCGTTACATTTAGAAAAAGTACTCACATTTGTACTTCGTTACAAGTAAAAGTACTTCCCCAAAAATGTACTTCGTTACTCAAGAAAAGTAAACTTTTCTACTTAAGTAAAGTAACGAAGTAAAAGTACTTCGTTACATTACGGCTCTGATTTGTGCCTACACTCGCCGTTTCTAAACGTAAACAACTCGACAGGGTGAATTAAGGTCA
>OZ024867.1:19052088-19064588 GCA_964017155.1 Oasisia sp. SBJ-2009 | reverse complement strand
TTGATGCTGTAGTCATCAAAGAGTACATTGCAATTGTATAATGATTATGGTCTGGTGGAATTTTGAATATTGACAAATCGATGATGACATTGTTTGTCCATCACTACATGTATACTCTGTGTGTAGTTCAAGTGTGTACCTCCTTGTCATAGGGACACACAGTGTTTTCTATGGTATATGATATGAATTATGAGTATGTAGGTGACGTATATACGAGCAACCAATGTGTAACGCTTGCGTGATGGCGCATTTTCTAATAATCATAGATTTACGGTGACTCCTTTTGAACGCCGCTCCACACACACACTGCTTCCCCTCGCAGCGCCATGTCATACCGCATTATGACGGGGTGAAATTGCTCTTTCACAGAGTATATGACATGTCCATAATTGTGAAGTAGATGCGCAACCAGTATAACTTTACGATGTTCGCTGCATTGTTGACTTTCTAATATGTGTCATTTTATGGGTGACCTTGTTTGAGCGTGTCGTCAGTTTGAGGTGTACATGATACAGCAAAATGTATGCCTTTTAAAACTATATGGCTTGACCATTTGCTCTTTAAATAAACTAGCTATACAGCCAATTAAATATCAAGTCGTTTTCAGAAGCGCGTAATTTATAACATTTAACGTTTGACAGTGACCTTGTTTGACCTTGAATTACCGCTTACTGCACCACTTGGCAACTCTACGACATACATAATCATGACGGCGAGATGCAGGGCTTTCCAATGATATAACATTTAAGTGTGTGTACGGGGGGGGGGCATTTAAACTCCTAAAATAACGCACTTTTTGCGGATTTGCCGCTCGCCTATACGTTTCTACGTGTTTTTAAGTGCTGTCACATATCGCTTTCTTCTTACAAAAGCGTTAATGTGCATGTTCAAAAGTGAGCATAGAAATCAACATGTTGTGTTTTTCTTGCTTTTGGTGTTAAATTTAACGTCTACCTGGGATGTCAAAAAATCATCGTAACTATACGTAAGGTGTTGTCACTAGGCATGTCTCATCAAAATTAACTTGTAAGCATATTAGCAAGATTTATTGTGGGTGATGATAAGCACGGTTACTGGACGACGCAATGTTTGCTTATGGCACGACGTATTTCTGGATGTTCACTTGCATGCATGCATATATGTATGTAATTAGTGTATGTTTGTATGCATATATGTATGTATGTTTGTATGCATATATGTATGTATGTTTGTATGCATATATGTATGTATGTTTGTATGCATATATGTATGTATGTTTGTATGCATATATGTATGTATGTTTGTATGCATATATGTATGATTGTATGTATATATATATATATATATATATATATATATATATATATATATATATATATATATATATTGTTTATATGCTAAGAGTTTCATCATGTAACTATTAGAGAATAAGCGTCAGTTTGGTGTATTGCAGTTTATATCAGTAAGTCGTATTCATTTTTCATTTACTCTGTGCACGTTCACATCTTGTGATGCCCTGTAGCGAAAGAGATATAGTATTTTAATTTTATATTACTTACAATGTAGACTCATTATATGGACAACCATACCTTTTCCAAATATTTGCACTTCACATAGTGTGAGAATTCTTCTGTTATCTACTGTGATCGTGAGTGTAGTTCCTATGGCTCTATATTCACACAAGAATGATCTTGTCCCGCCTGTTGGTATGACATTTGTGTCCGTTCCACAAGCCTTATACGTTCCATTGAATGGACCAACGGAGATAGTGAAATATCGGAGGCGTCCACCTGAAATTATGAAGTGTAGGGATGCAATGCACCACTATGTAAACAATACAGTACGTGTATATTCGTACTTGTTTGGT
The DNA here is from genome assembly GCA_964017155.1 of Oasisia sp. SBJ-2009. NCBI lineage: Eukaryota > Metazoa > Annelida > Polychaeta > Sabellida > Siboglinidae > Oasisia > Oasisia sp. SBJ-2009. Next base: position 19,062,742 of record OZ024867.1, on the reverse strand, counting down.
GCTGCATTACAATATCCATTAACCGGAGTCACACAAGCACATACACACATATCCCACATATACACACAAGCACACATTACGCCCACGCACACACAAACACACACACGCGCGCATGCGCACACACGCTCGCCAACAACAATATGGGTAAGTCGTAATTAGCAATCTGCCAAGAAAAATGGTAAAACATATAAGTATTTGTCTTTATAATAGTTCAGATGCATATCATTCTGGCTGGGTTTAGCGTTATTTGGTAATTTTACTGCAGAGCATATCATTTTTATCTTAGTAGCCTGTTGTTATGGAACTGAACTATCAAGCCATAGAGGTTTTAATGCTACCACCTCCATCCACCGTCTGCTGACGTGAGGTGAGTGTCCAAACAAATCACCACAAAGCGTAGGAATAAGATGTGTGTTTTGAAATAATAATTCCTTTCTTTCGGTAACATATTTTAACATAATATATTTAACAATTACTATTTGCGAAGCGTAAATGTCATCATTCATACTTCTAAGAGATCGATGAAGCATTGCGTTCACTACGGTTAATAACACTTTTTTAAAGCGTTATGTTAGACAATAATACGTATAAAAACGATGATGCTACCTTACGCTTAATATGCACCTCGTAGTATTAGCCAAGAAACGAGTATTATCTACTACATCACATGGACTACTATATGGAGTCTTCGAAACATGCAAAACACTCCATCCATTGCGCATTAACAAAATGGCATCGTTAATTTCTGCAGGCCGCTTACGTATATAAGGCATACAGAAAGGCACTAAAATCGTACTTTTTGAAAGCATATTTTCTGCTGATATTTTAAATATTCAATGACATTTTAGTGAATTAATTTCAAATATTTCATCTTATATTATTTGTACACATATGTATTGACATTTATATATATGCCAACGTTTAGTATGTCTTTTGCATGTAAATAGAGTATTAATTAGTTTTATTTATTTATGTTATTTATCGTCGTTAATTCTATATAATATTTAATTAACAGTTTTAATATAAATAATTTAACGTTTCTACATTTTTTTATTCTGAAAGTGAATGTTACAGTTGTATTTACTATTATTAGTATGTGTTTTAACACATCATACATCACTTTAAAATGTATTGTACAGAGTCTTGAGCATATTTGGATATTGGGCTTTATCAATTATGATTATTATTATTATTACTATTATTATAAAACAAAATGTGTTTTGGGGATCGCATCAGCGGCAGTAATGTTAATTATTTCAACCGCATCCAAAATAAGGTAATACTTAACCTGTAAAACGACCCTCTCCCGGCAAACTAATGAGAAATAAGGACACGTCGTCACAGCCGTGTTGACAACAACGACACTGCTTAAAAACTTACCACAGCAATCAGCGCGGTTCGTTACAACAACTTCTTCCATAAGGACGTAATCTTCGAACGTCACCTTCCACCACGGTTCAATGCTAAGATGTGTTTTCGTGCAGCTGTTGTGATTAAAGTCACCATCTGCCTTTCCATCTATGGCGTATCGAGCGCTATAATTTGACTTGGTTGTTGACTGTGTAGCCGTACCTTGACTTGCGATGTTTATCCCAGAGACTGTCATAAACACAGAATACGGTGCATGTGTGAGAGTGTACGCGAACTAGTAATTGTAAATATAATTTAAAATTATATTTTAGTCCTCATATAATGTATTTCTACTAATTTAAATTATATTTTTAAAAGATAATATATATATATATATATATATATATATATATATATATATATATATACATATTTATATTAAACAATTTTAAAGGACATGTTATATATATATTTATTTATGTATTAACTAGTTTACACCACCATTATTGTTAAATATATAATCTATTATTTTATTCTTTATTTATTTATTATATTAACACATTATTTTAATTTTAAAGAACAAATGATGTACAATGTATATCTTTTATCTATATCTTGTATTTATTTGCATATTTCATTTTATTTTATATATAGACACTATATGAGTCAACGCCAGACTACATTCCAATTCATCATGTAATGCACGTTGAATATGGCAAAACAGTTTTATTATTAGTATTATTATAATACACACAGGGAATTTGTTTTGTTTAAAAAGTAAAGGGATAGTCATATTTACATTCCAGAACCGTTTGATTATATATTAGTTAGCATTATCAGTATTATATTAGTCATATGTAGCATCGTGTTGCTTAATAAATTAATATGTGTTCACCGTAATTGCTCAGTATTAGTAGGGTTTTTAGTCTTCATCCGGGCGTCAAGCTTGTGATAAAAAAGTTAAATAACATTCAAGATTATTGTTCTTATTTGTTAAAAAATATATCGCAATTCACAAGACATACATCATATTGATAGACCATATATTTGCGAAAGATAAAGTTAGGACATTTAGTGACACGCGGAGAGATTGAATGGGAAAAGTAAAAAGAAAGTCATGGAATAAAATAATTAATAACCTGTCAGACGTGGAATGAGCGCAACATATATAGGTACAAAGAAATTTAAGATCTTGAATTTGGATATGAAAAATGAAAACATTAAGTTGAAGTGTTCTTTAACCACATCGCTAAAGTTATTTAGTAGAAGTGGCAAGGTTACGTATTTCTTTGCGATGTGGCGTGAAGTGTGACGATAGTTGTGTCCAATCGAGGGTGAACTAAAATTCCAGATGTGAGAATGCAGTTGTAGAATCCCTGCAAAGAGAGCGGGCTTCCACGTTGGTTGCAACTGTTTTGGCCCAGGGTAGAAATACCTATCTCTCTCTCTTTATTCGGTTAATGTTTCACTATTTATATAAATATATTGAGCATATTGTATTTGCATACTTCCGCCATTCGCGCCACAACAAGTAAATGTAATAATAATTATACACATGTTTAACGTTTAAAAGCAGGATCTTCGCCACCTGAAACAACCACCGGGCACAACTTATTACTGTTTCATACCTTTTCCAAAAACAGAAACTTCGCAAAGTGTCAGCGTTGTGACTCTGTCTACGATTTTGATCCTCAACGCAGTTCCTTTGGCTCCGTGGTGGCAAGTGAAAGAGGCGGTTTCGCCTGTGTTCATGTCATTGGTGTGTGAGCCACACATATTCCTGATTGGCCTTCTCGGTCGTGGCATGACGGTAATTTCGAAATGCCTCAGGCGGTCACCTAGCGAACAGAGGATACGGGTTGAATATTTGACATAAACATCATTACGTGAAATTGACAGATGGATGAGATGGGCTCGTCAGTGCTCATGCCATTGCTTATTAGTCACATCTACGACGCTTTGGTATTGGGGGCTCAGCTGCAATTCTGAAATGCCTCATATCCAATAACGAAAAGAGATGATACATTGAATACTGTACATATACATCACTAAGCGACCTTGAACACCGTAACAAAAGTAATACCAATCATGCAGAACGCTAACTAGACGTGTATCGTGAACAGTGTCATATGCAACGCAGCTGAGGGCAGAGTTGCGTCCATGTACACGAAGGTATATGACAACCTACAGGCGCAGCCGTAGACGGAAAAATGTGATTTAGTAACGTAACCGATGGAAACGGAACAACTGAAAGTATATAATAATAATAATAAGAATTTATTTCTTATATAGCGACCCATCCAAATAATTGTTCTTGGGCGCTTTACAATGATTATTCCTAAACTAATAAAAATAAAAATACGTACTAATAACATAATAATAATACTAAATATATATATATATATATACATATATATATATATATATATATATATATATACATATATATATATATATATATATATATATATATATATGTGTATATATATATATATATATATATATATATATATATATATATATATATATATATATATATATATATATATATAAAGACTATAAATATATACTAATTAAAATAATAAGTTAATTAAAATAAATGTATGAATCGTTGATTGATTAACTATGATCACAGAGTGCCAAAATAGTAATCTGTATACAGATGCATCTTGAGTGCTACTTTGAATTGATTCACACTCGTACATTGTCGCACAGCAAAGGGTAGTTGGTTCCATATAGCATATCACTACTTACCACAGCAATCAGCGCGATTGGTTATAACAACTTCGCGCACCGCAATCTGCTTAGTGAAGTAAACCTGCCACGACGGCTCGTACTCTTCCGCTGTGTGAGTACAACTGCCGTGCATGAAGTCACCATCTGCTTTTCCATCAATGGCCTTTTGAGGGTGACCGTTTGACTTGACTGATACTGATGTAGCAATACCTCCACGTGCATGGTTAATCCCATTGTCTGTTAACAACAGAATCTTATGAATGTATGAATGGGTGAATGTACGTCCGTGCGTACTTGCGTAATAATATATGTTTGTCTGCATGAACTACACGGAGTGTGTATGGGGGATATACTTGTGTTGGCGTACAGTCGGCCTCTCTGTGTGTAGTTCAGTCAACTTCGGTTCTCTAATTATACTGAACCCAAGTCGGGCACATACCAGTCTACTATTGTTTTCCCAAACAGGACGGTATAGGGATCAGTTTTCGCGATGCCCATTGTATGCTGTCTGACTCCTAACTCCGGGTCACTTGTTGAGTTGTGTATGTAAAGTAAAGTTCGAGCAAAGTAGGAGTAAAACTGTGTTTATCGAAAAATAAATAAATATATATATATATGTGTAATATATATATATATATATATATATATATATATATATATATATATATATATATATATATATATATATATATATATATATATATATATGCGTGCGATTACAGTATCATGTACAACTACAATACTACTCACGTCGATGATATTTAGTTGTATAATTTCTTTTCCAAACGCAACTGTAACCAGTTTCGGTATTTTTGCAAAAACTGGGATGCATGCAAGGACTTGACTTGCATCCATTCACAACTGTGGTATTAAATCAAACAAAAATACATCATCTCAATACAAGTTTTCTTCTTTGGCTTCTGTGTAGATCTAAACAAAATAGCCTTACAATAATGCGTATATATACGCAATATTACGAAAATGCATCATGCTATTAGGTTTCTAGTTTGTGGTGGTATTCTGTGTGTGCGTTGTTTTGTGAAGTTGGCGAGAACAGTGGTATTTTACATTTGAATGAGTTCAACCATTAAGGATAGTCAAGTGGTGATAATGAAGAGTATAGCAAATGTCCTAGTTTTAGTTAATCACTTATCACGACAACCCTCATGTAGGACGATTTGAATACTTCGCTATCAACGCATCGCACTGAAAGCAAGTTTGTCTATTTGTTTGTGGACTCATATATCGACCAGTTTTAAATATATATGGAGGACATGACATATCATCTCCAGACGATTCTAATGTACAACTGCTTAAGTGTGGTTTTCGCTTTTCGTGATGTGACGAAATGAAAACACACAACTCTCGGTTTAGTATTTCTCAAGAACTAACAACACTGGAGTATACTATATCATGAAATACACACATGGCATGAGTTGTATTTAAGCAGATGTCTTATAACACCAATTTGGGTGGCGTTGTACAACTTGATTTTCCATCATTGTGGTGTCCATATCACCAATCCATGTTCCAGTACCGTAGACCTGCACACGTTTCTGATGTTGTTTGCATTAATAGTAATGGCTCTGGTGCGCCATTGCTCGAAAGGGCATGCTGTGTTCGAGAAACGGTAAATGGTTTTACAATCAAATAAATTGCGATTATTAGTTGAATAGGCTACTAACTGAGATGGTATGCAGGCACTTATCTAGACAAGGGGTGTGCGTGCGTTTATGTGAACACGAGGGCGGTTAACAAAACAATTACGAGAAACAGAGGTGGGCGATAATGCGAGTATAGGCGATAATGCGTTTAAACACAGTATATATTTTCGGGGGTGTATTATTCGTATTTGCAAATATGCTTCACATGTTCGTTGGAATCTGTGCATTTGAATGTGTGTGCATGGCATACATTTACATATCAAGCTTACTTTCACAGCGTTTTCCAAAGTAACTTTCCTTGCAATCGCATCGGTAACCACGGACAAGGTTAACACATGTGCCATCGTTTAGGCACGAAACACTTTTGCAGGCGAACCAAGCTGTATATGTCAACATATTTTATTAATTTTTATTGCAATTAATCTAAATATATTCATTAAATGGCGAAGAGAGACAATACATAGTTGACCATTGCATTCATAAATCAAAACTAATTCCAATTAGTACCAGTGCTGACACTCCGAAATTATCTGCATATGCATTCGTAACAATGAATTTTATTTCAAAATCAAAAGGTTTTATCTCTGTAAATAGAAATGTTGGTTGAGCATGTTTTGAATGATTTCGTAGCGTGAACAAGAGTGCATATTATTTAGTAAATGCAAATGCATAACTATACCTCACTCACGTATATTATGAACTGAATTTGAAGATTATTTATAGAATGGTTTCATTTAAATGGTTGCCCATTATCACAACACCAAATTTATTTATTTTATTTTAAATGCATTATATAATTGACAAAATACGCTAGTTTACTTTAACCTGGTGTTATTTCTCGTTTTTGTTTAGCCCATATTGTTTGTTGCATACGGTGCATTGATGTTATGCTATTTACACAGAATGTATTGTATGCTAATGAACATTTATTTAACAATACCTTAACTTAGATGCCTTTGACCACATTTTATATACAAAAACAAAAACGTAATTACTATTTTCACGTAACTACGACTTTAAGTAGGCTCTAGTTCACTTTGTATGACAAAGCGTAATTTAGTTACCAGGCGACTGCGCAAACTTAGACAGTAATGATATTTTGTTGGATTGATCCCGTGTGCTTTATTTTATCAGGCCAATTATTCAATGTCGCTTAATCCGTGTATTTTCGCCTCGTATCAATTGTAAAGGAAATGCTCAACTCAACTGTACCTTCTCCATAAATGTACACTTCACACATGGTGAGAATGTTATATTCTCCTGGTATTTGGATGATCAGTACAGAACCTATGGCGTCGGGTTCACACAAAAATGACTTCGTCTCTCCCGTGGACATTCTGTTGGAGGACCGCTTTCCACATTTCCACTCATTCATTTCGCTTCTTGAACGAACGATGATATCAAAATATCGCAGGCGTTCACCTGATGTACAATACGTATTACAAACATTAACAAGTTATGTTTTAAGCAGTTGTAACAAATACGAAAACAGGAGTAAATATATGTTACCAGCATTTTTCATTTTCTTTTTTAAAGATTGTTGACTTTCATAGAAATCGTGTCGTTTTAAAATTTATATTACATACAATCATATATTGGGCAATTTATCTCTGACGGTGAAGACACTTTTTTATAAAGCGACCTTCATCGTGTCCGGCAGTTGTGTCATGTGATTAATGCATATCGTGTTACTACGAAAATATTTATAAGAATATAAGGAATGAATTATGATGATTATTAAATAATCTAGCCTATTCAACAAAGCCGTGATTATAGAGGCAAAGACAAATTGAGAGGTAAATTATATTATACTCAAAATTAATAATCAAGACATCAGATAATCACCACATTAAAAACAACCATACATATTCTCATAACTGGTTATTTTGCGTCCATTTCAAAATAGCTCCCAAAGTCTGTCGAACTGTCTGAATTAGCATAACTTTACATTATATTTATATATTGACGTTTAAACTTGAACCAATTCGACTGATGTTGTTCACGCTACGTCGCCTCAGGTGGCAGTGTTTCGGGTAAGTTGGCGACAGCACGAAACAACACTGGGAATACGCAACCTGTTGCAACTTACCACAACAATCAGCGCGATTTACTATGACAACTTCGCGGAATTTAACATCGAACTCGAGCGTGACTTTCCACCACGGACTCAATTGTCTGGCTGTGTGAGTGCAGCTTCTGTGGCTGAAGTCACCGTCTGGTTCACCATCTACTGCGTTACGAGGGTAACCCTTGTTTTCCGTTGATGACGCAGTGGCATACCCTTCACTTGCGAAGTTCGTTTCCTCGTCTGTCAACAACAGAATACGCATACATGTGTGCGTGTATGTATGTGGCTGCTGCATACGTAGCATACACGAGGGTATGTGTGCGAGTAAACGCGTGCGTGGAACCGTAAGTGTGATTGTGAACGTAGTTTATCCATGTGACAAGAGTTGCCCTGTTGAACGAGAGCGAGATATAGGCCACGAAGTCTGATTCTGAACAGAGGATGGGAACATTTGAAAAGATGATGAGTGACATATATTCCAATGTAGAACTTAGAGAGGAAGAGTGGGAGTAGAGACAATTGGAACTGTGATCAGAATATTCGGGTTGAGGAGGTAAGGGCATATGGAGCGAAAGGACGACTCGGACTAGGTAAATGGTTGCATAGAGTTAGTGGTGGAGGAGGGACACCTCCCATCGATAGGCCAAGGGACAATTGACAGGAGTCTGTAAACCGAACCCAGCAGAGCTTAGAAACAAAAACCGACGTTAAACGAACAATTTTATGGTGATGCCTACACATGTGTAAGCGTGTATATATATATATATATATATATATATATATATATATATATATGTATATATATATATATATTTATATATATATATTTATATATACATGCATAAATACGTACGTACATTATATAGATATATATATATATATATATATATATATATATATATATATGTATATATATATTTGTAGGCAAGTCATTATACATTACCCATATTGACTGACGGGCAGGGCAATATGGCTTCAGAAGTAATCACTCAACCTCATTAGCGTTAACCGAATTTGGCGAAAAGGTAACTTCAGCAATAGATAAACAAGAAAGCACTATTGGGGTCTTTATTGATCTGAAGAAAGCATTTGACACCGTTGACCATAAAATACTGCTAAGTAAGTTACAGTGTTATGGAATAAGGGGTTTGGCACTGGATTAGATTAAATGTTATTTAGCCAATCCTGGTCAGTATGTGTACTATAACAACAGTAATTCAGAGCTAAATAATATAAAGTGTGGAGTCCCACAAGGATCAATCCTGGGCCCAGTACTATTTATTTTATATATATAAATGACATGTTTGAAGTGTCAAAATTGCTTAATATTATATTGTTTGCAGATGACACTAGCATTTTTTACTAAACTAGGAATATTGTGGATATAACATGTACAGTTTATAACGAACTAGAACAACTAGATATATGGTTCAGAGTTAATAAATTATCGCTTAATGTGAACAAAACCAATTTTATCATGTTTACAAATATAAAAAAAACTTAGACCAACAGTAAACATTATTTTGAATGAAAAAAACATTGAGCAGGTGTCACATACAACATTCCTTGGTGTAATCGTTGATGAAAACTTAACGTGGAGAGAGCAGATAAAAACGGTTGAAACGAAGGTATAAAAAAGGATAGGTGCTGTATAAAACAAAGGATGTTCTTGACATTCAAGCATTACGCACGTTATACCAATCACTTGTTGAACCATATATGTCTTATTGCTGTTAAATATGGGGAAATACCTATCCGTCTAGACTAAGAAAACTCTCTCTGCTACAGAAAAAAGCTCTAGGAATAATATATAGTAATATTACCATGGTCATACATCTGTATTTTTCCACTGCTCAAACATTCTTAAACTTCAAGATTAAATTACACATAGGACTATGGTTATGCTTTATAAAGCAAACAACCACTGTTTAGAAGGTCGTGTACAAGCGTTATTTGAACCAACTGCAGCCGTACACAAGCATGATACCAGACAATCTAAACTATGTTATGTTAAAAAAGCGAACACCACCCATAGACTATTGTCAATTACTGTCAGAGGTATACACGTATCTTGCAAGTAATATAAGACAGTTGCCAAGTTAACAACAATTTAAGAACAGTTTAAAGTCGACGTTACTTTCTTCGTATTTATGAACAATTAACATAATGAAAAAATAATAGTATTGTTGGTTTGTATTAAATGTTATAACCTTTACTATAACTATTACGCATTTTAGTTGAGAAGGGCATAGGGCCTTACAAGTCATATGACTTCTGGTATGTCCTTTTAACAACAGCACCGATATTATATTGTATTGTCGTTACCAGTATGTATTGTATTATTTTTCATACTATGTTGTATATTCCTGTGTTGCTTTTGTTAAATAAACTTTCATTCGTTCATTCGTAGTTCAATTGCATATTTCTCTAGGTTTGTACATTTCACTTATAGAAAAAAATAAAGAATATACATGGTAATGATGATATGGTATGAGGACAATTACATAACTGTCACAGGGTTTCAGGTTATCAATTTGATTTGTTTAATATTAAAAACAAAATAAAAGGTTTGTTAAATTAAATGAATATACAAAATTATAAGTAATGAAAACTTCCTTCTGACACGTAGTAAATACATATCTACCACAAAACAAATATCATAAGTTATGATTATATTGAATAGTATTGATACCACATATTTGTGTAAGCAGACTGAAATTAAAAAGGCAAGCTAATAAGACGGCCGACACTCCCGTGTTGATTGAGCTGATTGGCGACAGGACACAATAATTATATTCTAGCTACTGGTGACAGTTATAGTTTCCGACTGAAGAAT
>OZ024867.1:19002088-19049588 GCA_964017155.1 Oasisia sp. SBJ-2009 | reverse complement strand
TTTACTTGAGGGGGTTGTGGTTGTTTGTGTTCGGAGTTAATTATGCTAAAACAGGCAACAGCAAATTTACACGTGGCCCGAGACACAAACCAAACGAGATGTAAATTAAGCTGTAAGCTGTCAGTCACATTGCAGACGTAGCAGTATCCTCGATACAGTGATAACACTCTGCGTGTTTGTGGTTGGGGTTATGGTTATGGTTGTAAAGGACAACAACACAATCACACCATGGTGAACTACCTTCAGGCATTGGTACTGAATGGTAGACAAGCTTGTGTATCGTCTTCTTTCAGGGGACACATTTATTTGCCATGTGACCGTGACTTTGGCGTAATTGAGAACATTACAAAGAAAGAGGGAGCTTGTGGAGCTACATTCCGGATGGGAAGACATTATTAGAGAAAAGTGTGATGTCATATACATGATAGACAAAGGCATGTTCAACATTAAGAATCACTTTTCAACATACTTCAAGATGTCTGCTACCACAAACGGAGATACGTTCTTAATTACAAAGTGTAAAGTCTTGTCATTTTCAGCAGAACATAATTATGCCATTGAGGTTTCGCAATCGTTGTCCGTCACTGTTACCAAAAACTGTCGCCTGTTAAAAAATGCTGTCACACAGGTGCCCGACCCTGTACAACCTCTATACGTTGCTCAATTTGCCATCAAAGAAGCAATATATATATATATATATATATATATATATATATATATATATATATATATATTGTTATGGAGAAAGACCCTTAATCTCGTTTCTACCCAATGTGATGTTCGGTTCTTCTCGCCGACGTCTAAACCAACTAACTTATATCTTCTCGTGTGTCACATACAGACAAGTGTAAGCTCATAGGCACATTTAATTGAGCAGTTTGGTTTTGAGAAGCATCTCTTTTGTCCATGGTATAGAAAGGTACACTGATTTATTATTTTATTTACTGAGACGTATCGGACCCTTTGGACCAGGAGGGTCTGTCGTGGTCCATCGTTTCCATCAAGTACTTGGTCTGTCTCTGCGCCGACGTAATCTCAGTAGAGATAATTTCACGAAACCGGGCAAATGTGAATTTCCTCCCTTGCTTATTAAATATATTAAAAGCCATGAGCCATCCCGCACATGCAGAATGGAGTCATTTACCTCTTATTGTTCAGCTGGTTGCTTTCTCGCCTACGACGGTGGAATGTAATCTAATTGTTTTTGAACGATGACACAGTTCTTTCCTAAAGGGTGTTGTCGCTTCGCTACTACGTGTTCGGTTAGCGACATTACAGTGGACAATGGCAAGTCACGAGAGTTCACGTTAATAAAGCATAGGTGAACGACAACAAAGCTGCACGACTGAAGCAGCGCCCTTTAGGAGAACAATTCCCGGTCGACGACTTTTATTGATTATAGTCATCGTTTATCGTACAGTGTGTTAGCTTTCACACTATCCAGACGAAACAATAGCAAATTATACAACCTTGTATTGTAAATTGGTGTTCGGTGAATTCCCCGCCTCGCATGAACTCAACTGTTGTACATGAGCTCGGGTTATGACGTTGTGTGTTTGCACAGTGTGTGTTTGAGAGACGACTACACTTTAATAGTGACGTCGACTTCGGACTACTTATGTCTCTGTTTCGCTGGATTCCTTAGTGTGCATGCTTATTGTTGTGGACATCTTCACGTGGTTTTCTATAGGAAATTGTTGAGTTAGAGGTGTTTGATAATATCACCTAACACGGAGTTCGTGGTTGTGTATTCGATTTTATGGAGGCACATGCACACATACCTAACATGATTCGCCATTTTTTTTAAATCATCTCATTTCCGTGTGGTTGGTCAGGTACATTAACAACATTGACTACTTGTTCTTTAAACACAACTCAGACCGAAAGGACCCTATGGACCAGGAGAGAATGTCGTGGACAATTGCGTCCAGCAAATAGGATGTCTCTCTCCAAGCGGGCGTAGTCATAGTACAGATGATATCAAGAAATTTGCGATCTTGCTTAGACATATTAATAGTCACTAGCCAACACGTAAATTCAGAATGTTGACATTGTCGTTGCTCATTCTGCAGTCAGCTGGACGTTTAATGCCTACGACAAAAGTGGATAGTAACTTAGTCCTATTTGACGATGACAAAGTTCTTCCACACAGCGAGTGACTGCTTCGCTACTGCTCGCACGGTTAACGACTTTACAGCGGACAATGACAAGTCACGAGCGTCCCCATTAATAAAGCATAGGTGAACGACAGAAAAAGCTGCGAGAATCAAATCGCACCATTCAGGTAAACAACACCAGTGTCGACGACTGTTATTGGTATGTCTCCGGGTTATCGGTCGTTGTGTCTGCGTGTATTGGGTGTATGCATGTATGTATGCATGAGTGCGTGTGATTATGGGTGTGAAGTTCAATACCGTAATAACCACTGCATATTATTTCATTATTTAATCATCCGATGGTATTACAAAAAGAGTTATTTGATTTTTTCTTTGAATACAGTGTGCGTTATCTAGACTAGTCACGTTGTGTTTACCGAGATACTTCCACTGGACGCCCTTAAAGTTGTAGCGCAGTATTTACTGATTGTGATCAATATCATTATTTTATTTTGCCATCGATTACACTGTATTAATGAATTAATGTAACCATACATTTATATGAAGTTGATTTTTGTTATGTGCTTGTAGTATATTAATTATAAGTGAGTGGCTGTGCCTTATGCTATGTGTTTGTAGTGTAGTAATTAGGAGTGATTAACAGTGTGTTATGCTATGTGTTTGTAATATATTAATTACGAGTGATTGACAGTGTGCTATGCTATGTGTTTGTAGTATAGTAACCTGACCCTATATCCCTTCATGTAACGTCGAACATCATTCTGAGCAAACTTGTGTAGCAGCCATCGAGCCGAGCTTCTTGTACTGCAGTAAGCGTCCATGCCTCTGATCCATATAGCAGAATGGATTCCACCGAGACCATGAAGAATGCTCTTTTGAGGTCATCAGGCATGCTGGTACGCTATTTGAAAGAATAAATACGGGTACATAGCCAGAGATGGACTATAGGGTATACGCTATTTGGCCAGTATACATATCACGCACACAACACTTGGTAGAGATGGGAGTCACGCCCACGTTTGTAGCCTTGTTTTCTCTTACTTGTCAGTTTCCTTTTTTGCACAAATATTGCATATGTAATACGAAGGCCAAAATAACACGTACATTCCGTTTAATGTTATTCAAAACAATATGCATCTGCCAAAGTTCCCCAGGTGTCGCTGCTAGTAGCTTTCCATCAGGATTAAGATAACCAAACCAAAGTTATAATAATATTTTCAATTATTGTATATAAAATGTGGTCCTAAATAATATATATATATATATATATATATATATATATATATATATATATATATATGTATATATATATATATATATATATATATAGGGTGTGTGTGTGTTTATATGTATGTTGTGTATATAATATATATATGTATATATATATATAATTATATATAATTATATATAATTATATATATATACATGTATATATATATATATATATATATATATATATATATATGCAATATACATACATACATACATACATACATACATACATACATACATACATACATATAAACATACATACGTATAAACTTAATTTTGAATAGTTTTTATAACATGTGATAAAAATGGTACTTCAAATTCGGCCTGAAAACCAAACAGTATCTCTATCCTATTATGAAGCACTCGCACGCGTACGCGTACCCGCAAACAAACAACTGTCTGCTACACGACACATGCTAGTATCTGTACAACACATTAACACAACATATATATATTATTTAATCTTCTATATGATATCTTATTATGGATGTGACACATGCATTATCTAGAACTGTATCAAATTTCCCATGATGAAGTGTGTCACCGTGTCAGATGGTAGAACGAATGTAATGGTACAGTGACAAGTCTGTCTTGGAAGCCCGTGACGAAGCACTTAGAGCTCATATAGATCTTCACGGAGGGCCACCCACGATGATTCATTTGGGAACATGTAGATTGACTTGATTCATTCAGGAGTTCTGATCTGAAACAGTTGCAGTGAAATTCAAGGCGTATTTCCAGAACTACTGGCCTACTTTATACTATTATTTGTCAATCGTATTTTGCACAGGGTTTGTTGATCACAGTACAATGACTTGTACATACTACATACATAATACAGTTGAGCAGAATCTCTTAGAAAAAAAAATGTAAAGCTTGGGTGAATGGTGTATACTTTCTGGAGGTAAAGGCGAAGTAATCTGGAATTCGCCAGTATAGTAAATTGCATTTGGAAATTTGCTGTGCTCTGAATTATAGGATATTGCTGAAGATCACAGCCAAAACAAACCTTCTATAATATTACAAATTATTCCATTTAAAAAGTGTGTTTTATTTCACTGTCCCTTACAGTCATGAGTCCGGACAAACACACTAGTTGAGGTCCACAGTTTCCAATAATGTTGCACTCACGTAAACTAAAACACGTACAGTGAATAACGTATTTAGTATTCAGATTAAAATAACTGTGGCAAGTAATATAAATACAATTACTCTATCTACAATATGTAGAGAAGTGTGAACTTGAAAAAGGTTTTAAATACACATAAATGTGAGCAATTACGTACCAAGACAACACTACATTATTTATGCGTTTATTGGAATATAAAAATAAATACATATATAGATATTTCTACCTCATAAAGCTGATGAATATGACTTACCTGATGATTCCGTAGCAGTCACTAAAATGTTTCTTTCGGCGAGTATAATTATTTATTTTACCATTATCTACAAGATCATTTATAACTATAAAGTGCGATGACTAAATGGCTTTTTCATCGGATCAGCATGCGTAGTGCTCATTTCCACCTGTGCATTATCCTAGGAAATCGTCAGTAACAAGGTATTTATAGCGCATTGATCTTGGTTTTTGCATATGGACATGACTACATCGTCATGATCTATCCTGCATCGAACTTAGCCACTACTACGCCAGGTTTCGCTTATTTTTCGTGGTCTTTATGGTATATTTTGGTATGGTATATGATATGGTATATGTTTCTATTATTATTAATATAAAATTGGTGTGCATTACATATGTTCAGCTCAATTTTATTTGGGATGCTACAATATCATAACCAAGTAAGTACAAGATTTGTTCAAAGTACATACATTTTATTAGTATGTTTATACAATACTATATACATATTATATTATATACACATATTATATCATGTTCACATACTAATATAAGTCTATGCATTAGACCAACAATACATACAGACGTGCAAACTTATAGTAATTACTGTTATACAAAAAACATAATTATATTACCTTTACAAACTTGGGTCGCTGTTATTGGAGTCAACATAGTTTCAAGATGAAAAGTAATATGGTCCATTATACAAGGTGTCTATCTCATGTTTATTTGGAAGTGTTTGTTTGACGTCAGAAAGTGTGTAGTGATGTAGATGTATGCTGAACGTAATGAAAATAACTTATATTGAATATATATATATATATATATATATATATATATGTATATATATATATATATATATATATATATATATATATATATATATATAGTGTTTATTGATTTAGTTGACATGTGTAACAATTATATACAGTACATATATCACTGTAGCAATTTGTATATAACATGTACATCCATGCACACAGTGAGAGTATGTTTTGTTTCTGCTTATATTAGAGGTGTCATTTAGAGTATCTGGAAGGCTATATCTAAGACATTTTATTGCAAGTAATGTCATTTATAGTATCTGGAAGGTTACATCTATATCATTGTATTGCAAATACATGCTTAGTTCAAAAATATGTATTATTATCTTTTACACGAGTATTATAATTGTTTATATTAATACATGGTATATTTCGCCAGTTTCGTAAATATGGAGGTAAATGTTTATGAATATATTTAAAAGAAAACTGAAATCATATTGAATATACTTTTAGTAGTTAAATGTTTTTGAAAAGTGGTTTCGCGTGTGAGTTATATGTATTTATGGTTAGTATTCGCACAATAGTTTAGGATGGTTGTAATTATGATTCATTGATATATCCCCAAATGATAACACACTAATTTAGGTATGATAATAATCAGTTGTTTTATAATAATATTTGTATGTATAATGGTAATACACGTTTTAATATCTTTAGTATTTCAATTGTCTTTAAACATATTTGATATTTTTCTCCGTGTTTATGTCAAATTTAAATTAGTGTATAAAGTCAATCATAGAAAGTTAAATAGATGTACTCTGACAATACATACAATATATATTTTATGTGTAAGAGTTTGTATACGTTTATTAGGCGTTTAAAAAACCATGTAATATGTTTTGCATTTGTTTAATAATAACATATATGTATTTAGGCATTCGTTAATTTTAGAAAGTTATTCATTAATTATGGTTTATGTAATTTAATTATAGAGTGTGGGTTTGCTCAGAATATTGAAAGAGGTAGATAATGTAGCGGCAGCATCATACATAATAACATTAAATAATTGGCTAGCTTGAGAAAAATTGTATATATATATATATATACTCTAAATAAATATATCAATACATAATCCATAATATTGGTGAATGCCTACTCGACAATGCTTAAACAATTCAGAACGCAACAAAAAACTATTAAGATTATTAATAATTCTGGCAGTATTGGTCACACGGAGCTGCTATTTACATACAACAGGTAACTAGTAATTAATCTCATTTAAGATGTTCAACTACAGCTGAATGTATACATACGTATTCGTCAGGAACTTCCTGAGCTTTATTCCTGAGCTTTATTCCAGTGAAAAAGGACATCGACAACACATTTGTATTTTGCCTAGCATAGGCCTAACATTTGAATTTTGCAGTTAACGCATAGGGAAAGGACGCTCGTTTCAAACGCGCAATAGCATAACGGTCGCAATATCATAAACATGCGACATCTAGGCAGATGTCGCACGTTTCTTACGATTATTGCCGTTGTCAAATGATATATATGGCATATACAATGCAGTCGCGCTCTTTACGCGTGCGCTTTTTATTTGTGTTCAGTTCATCTTTGAATTATTTTGCACATCGCGACTCTGGCCGTTGATGGCACGAGGTCCGAGTTGAGTAACGGCGCCACCTGGTTTATTTGTCATTTAGATTCTCAATTTGATGTCAAAAAGATATGTTTGTCACCCCTTCATTTGGAAATCATCTTATCTGACCCCACCCACTTCTTACACAACCATTACGAACTTCGCCCCTCTGGTAGAGGTACAGAATGCCAACAGTAAAAACCCAGCGAGCCCGTAAATCCTTCATTCCATCCTCCATCAAGTATTATATAGTAACGTATTTGTTATTCACGTGCAAACGTTTGAACATATTGAATTCCAATCATTTGTAACGCTAATGCAGTTAACTGGAATATCTGATTAATGATACGGATTGATACGGATTCTTAAAAAAATGTAGGTCAAACGTACGGATTGCCATCCCCAAAATGTGGCATGTCTGCTAATGCAGTGAAGACTCATAAAACCAAGACGTATTGTCTGATTGATTCGGCGGCTCTTCAATCAGTGCTTCCGTTTCGTCGTGGTCGTCGATGTCCTCCTGTTGTGTTATACGCATCCGCATTTTTCTTAGTATCCCATTCAATAACGCTGACTTTGCTACGACGATGCCTTGTGTAATTTCGGTGGTACTGGAATTAAATGGCAGAAGGTAAATATAATTATACCATTATTAAATGCACGTATACATTAGCTGTTGGATATAGGCAAGTAAGTATCTTTATGATATAAAACGTCGCAAATTGGCACAAAAGAAGCTGATGGTTCAAGGAAGAAAATTAAGGTTGGCAATAGTCAATATCAATGCAAAGATAGTAGGAGAAATTGAAGATCATTTACAAAACTTAAACATATAGTTCAGTTGGATGGAAAGTGTAGAGAAAAAGGATGCGAGGTAGACTGGGAATGTGATGGGAGGACAGCGTTAATATGAGAGGGATGTGCACAGATTGAGAGGAGAATGGACATCAACTGCAACATACAGAAGAAGCGGGAGACTGTTGATAGAGAACGCGGTGAGTGGGCGGCTAGGAAACAGAAAAGGAAGAACAAACGATGACAACCATGGCCGACGCCACTCGTGACGACCTTTACGATAACAAGAGAACAACAACATAAATATGCGTTATCTTAACACGTACCCCACTGTCGAGAATCCAGTAGCAGCAGCTGCACCTGCTGTACCAGCTGCACCAGTGACGGCGCCAGTAGTGACGGCGGCAGTGGCAATAGCAGCAGTAGCAACAGCACCAACGACAACAGCTCCAGTTATAGCCACTGCAGCAACCTTGGTCGATGCCTTCTGTGGCAATTCTGTCAACTCGGGCTGTGCCTGGATTGCTGTTGAATTAGTTGTCTCCTTGACTGCAATAGAGTTCGCTACAAGAAAGAAACGAAACAGTGGAGGATTAGCTTTTTATTGATTGCAAGTTTCCGAAACCCCACTAACAAAACATGTTACGTTGGAGGTCAACTGATCGACTCATTCTGCATCAACACTTACTCACGTTGCTAAATGAAAATAGTTTCAAAAGTAGGATTAATATTTTGTCTTCAAAAGTATATATATATTATACAAAATATAAAAAAAAAAATTATATTATATGTGTTGACGCGATAATGCGCGAGTGGAAGCCTTTCATATTTGTGTTTGCGTGTTTTTGTATCGTTACGTGTCTCTCTGTGTGAATATGTTATATATTTAAATATAAACAGAAACAAGTACATTTATTTACGTTTGTCGGTCGCTCCTGTTGTTGCATGTGTAGTGGATCGTTCTGTACAAACATGCAAAATGTGCTCGAAAAAATACTCGTATTGTTTTATTAAATTTGTTAATATTTCCCAACAAAATGAAACGCTTTACGAAGAAGAAATATGTATAGATATTAGGTGATTAGTGAATGGTGCTGAGGAAGTTTATAAGAATAAGACAAATAAAAATAAGAATTATTACTACTACAACTACTACTACAAATACTACTACTGCTACTGCTACTGCTGCTGCTGCTGCTGCTACAGCTACCGCGACCGCGACGAACACGAACACGAACACGAACACGAACACGAACACGAACACGAACACGAACACGAACACGAACACGAACACGAACACGAACACGAACACGAACACGAACACGAACACGAACACGAACACGAACACGAACACGAACACGAACACGAACACGAACAAGAACAAGAACAAGAACAAGAACAAGAAGAATAAAGAACAAAAACCATAATAAGAATAAAGGATTAAAAAATAACACTATTAATACTAATAATTATACGAAGAAGGCAAAATTAAAATACTAATAATAATATTTGAGAGAAGGATAGCGGTTTTTTGTATTGTCACGTGTCTCTCAGTGCAAATGTTGTATATATTTAAACATGAACATAACCAAGTACATTGATTTACGTTTGTCGGTCGCTCCTGTTGTTGCATATGTAGTGACTTGTTATGTACAAACATACATAATGAGTTGACAATGAAATATACATATTGTTTTATTACATTTGTTAATTGATCCCAATAAAACAAAACCCTTTACGAAGAAGAAACTTGTATAACTATTGGGTGGCTAGAAGGCAGTGATGAGAAAGTTAATAAGAATAACTATAAGAACAATGCAAAACAATAATAATTATTAGGATAACAAAAGTAACACTATTACTAATACTCATGATATCAATAATAATAATAATAAGAAGAAGAAGAAGAAGACAAAATAACAAGACAAAAATAATAAGAAAAATAACACTATTACTACAACAACTACCAGTTCTACTACTAATGATGTAGGTAATAATGATAATAACTTCTTAAACGTTAAGAGACGAATTCGTGAAACAAGCATACAGCCCTCTGGTAAGTTTGAAGAAAATGTAAAACCTTCGCCCTCCTAGTTTGCCAACTCAAGGTATTTTCTGCTAGACACGTTGAAGTTCATCGGTTATTTGTATGTAAGGATGTATCAACGTATCTCTAAAACAATAACATACTGTAGCATTGACAATATGCACTCGCAAATAGTTGACGCTAATATATGTTGACTGTTGTGGCGGTTCCGCAGACGACATCGACGCCACTAATTAAAATAACAACGCCAAAATAAGGTAGCTGTCGTCCTAGTTATTGCAATATACACTTCTTGGGGCTACACTGGTAATACAAATTACACATCAAAAGACAATAATATAATTTGATGTGACATATATTTATTGCATGAAATCAACATGAAAAATGCTATCAAATAAATTGCCAGACTTCTTGGACGTGAGCATGTTTCTTTTTAGTTTAGAACGCAAATGCAACACATTGATTCGACATCTACAAATAGCAATTGTTTTTTTCTTCAAAATGCTTGTCAATCAGACGCAATTAATTTAGACAACTAACTAAAAATAGGTCTATATACACTTGCCTAGACATTTGGGATAGGCAGTAATGTAAGTTAACATATACTTCTTAGAAATACAGGGTGGGTGGCAATGCGATCATTGGCGATCGTATGCGATGGGTGTGTGTGTGTGTGTATATATATATATATATATATATATATATATATATATATATATATATATATATATATATATATATATATATATATATATATATATATATATATATATATATATATATATATACATATGTATGCTCAGTTATCACGAAACATCGTCAGAATCTGCTTTGGGGGGTAAATTAAAAATTCAATATTACACGGTTTCCCTTTAGTCACAAATACATAACATGTCAAGGTATACTGGAAATTAATTTGGGTAGCTTAATTAGTAAAATCGGCTCTTTGGCATCGCTTTGAAGTTGGGTGTCCGTGTTGCGCGATACCGAGCGGATGCACGCACATTGTGTATCTACGGTATATGTTATGGTATTTAATTTTTTCGCTAAGTGCTCTAGTTTATTTTGTTTGAGCATGTGACAGGTGTATGGTTCAAAATGGACAGAAGTGGCAATGTTTATAAACATTCTTTCGTTTTTATGCAATTTAAAAATTAGAATACATTTTAGGTACCCCATAAAAAGAGTAAAGCGGTCATGTAATTACTTGTCATTCTAAGGGGAACTGCTTGTATACTGTCACCGTAAATGCAGGTGTAAAATGAACAATTACCTTTTTAACGTAACAAACCTTATACGGATACTGTCTTCTGTAGTCTTCATAAGGATGTTTAAAATAGGTATTCGCTCGGTATCGCTGAAAAACATTCTTCACTGGTATTTTCAAAATAGAAAATACTTGTTCTAAGGGGCATTTGTTTTATTCTGCTTGGCCTCGGCGTGTTGCCCTGAGGCAGGAATGTGCACTATTTCCCAGTCATCGACGTTTCTAAGGAAACGCAGTTCTCGTTTAACTCAGACGTCGCCATTGTGGCAAGAAGTATATTTTAACCAAGTAATTGTCATGTCGATTATTTTATAATGTTCGGGATGATTAAACAGTCTTCCTTTCAGCTAATGGACGCCGTCTCGAACTGTTGGTCGTCTATTGTTGGTCGTCGAGTGACAAAAGACAATAGTTTTAGTATATACACAGTGGTTCAGTAAATATTGGACATCAGACAAATTTGTTATACTTTTTAATGATTCAATAACAGGCAGAGATCGCGTGAAATTCTACTGTTTAATTATGTGTAGGCATCGAATACATTCCGCTAATCACAATAACAAATAAACAACTTATTCTACTAATATGCTTACTGCTACAATAATTTGCTGCATTAGTAAGTGATAACCATGGCAATAACCTCATCGACAAACTAAACTTGTCTAGTACAATACTCATATTCTACGAAAGCATGATACGAACTGAACATGTCCTTTATTCAGCAATGTGTGCAACACAGCCAACATGTTTTACTCTTCGATAGTTGACACCATCTGATCATTTGAGACTATTGTCTAAAATGGTAACGACGGCCATTGCCGGAGCTTGCTTCACGTGGATCTTCCTCCAACTGATCCCGGATGACAGCGACAGGGACACTTCTCCACCCGTCGCAGTTTGGGTGAAATATCCGCCCCTTCATAGCAACATTTATGGTAACGTGAGCTGCCTCTCATCATAAGAGGGTTGTCCACTGGCACAATGGCGCGCGCCTCCAATAAGCCATTCACTGCACGTGACTTCCGTCATAAGCTTAAAATTACCTCTGATACGTCTGATTTGCTCGAACTGTGTGAAGGCCCTGCCACAATGTCCTCTGAATTATGGGAGTTCTCTCATCAGTGTTTAGGAGAATGTGTCAATGTCATCCACCATTTCAATTTGTGCTGAGGGTGGTCTTGTATTGCATGTCTTTCTTGATCCACAGTGTATACTTGATTGGTCTTGTGCAGTCCCCGTCATTCAGTTTCTGCGTTATAGTTTTATCACTCATCGAGGTTAATTCAGGTAAGGACTTTGGCAGTACTTTGGAGGCATTCGCCGTCATGGACATGCTGGCGTGACGCTGGCATAGGCACACGTATCTCTGAGCTTGACATTGGATGGTCTCCCACTGCAGAATGCAGTAAATGATATCTTACTCTCGCTGAATTCAAGGCTGAACTTCCTGTAGATGTTTTGCATAGTGCCTGTCGGTGAGAAGATTTATCTTCCCCTGATTTAATAATTCTTTCAAAGTAACTCATTGCTGTTTTCTGATCTCCTAAGGAATTCCGCTACCGACATCTTATCTTCCGTGATATGGCTATTACCTTCCTGTGTCTCTCCCTTTCTTCTGGTAATGGCAGCAGTACGTCATTTTTTGATATATTTGATTTGCATACGCTCGGTCTCGTGTATACGCTCGGTATCACCACACGTATAAACATCATAACATATAGAAGAAAAAGATGGCTGCATTTCTAATTTATCATTGTTACTTACCTTAAGTAACACCATAAAAAATTGTGAAACAAAAAACGTCCACTAATATTTAAAACTCTCTCCAAAATCAGTGAGTCTATGTCATTCGCTCGATATCGTCAAAAACTACCCCACATCGAAATATGAGACTAATATATTTTACTACAGGATTAAAAAAATTGGGAGGCCAATTTAACCTATACAGGTGTTATCTAAATGGAAGTATCAACATACAGATACAAATAGTATTGTTGTACTACATTATTTACTCTTGCATACGCTTTGTTGAAAATTTGCATACTCTCGGTATCGGCCAAACTACCCCACCATATATATTCTTCTTGCGGCGCGCCCATTCAACAAAACGCTGACATTTTTTTAAGACTCTATGTCGAACTATACACCGATAAATGGGTAAATAAACCACACATCTGTGATTATTGGTTAATGCATAATTCGTGCTAGTATAATAGTACTACAGAAAAAAACTCCATAGATGGGTCAAAAATATCCTTTATTTGCCTGTATTTTCCATAATTCTGAAGATACACACGTAAAAGTTGGGTTCCCATGGTACCTGTCACCGA
This sequence comes from Oasisia sp. SBJ-2009, assembly GCA_964017155.1. Classification (NCBI taxonomy): domain Eukaryota; kingdom Metazoa; phylum Annelida; class Polychaeta; order Sabellida; family Siboglinidae; genus Oasisia; species Oasisia sp. SBJ-2009. The sequence goes on along the minus strand of OZ024867.1, from coordinate 19,035,994 downwards.
GGCGGTTGCCGTGACCACCATTACAATGCCGTGCTGTATGTTTTTATAATGGGTAGATTACAAAATGGTTTTGACGACGTTTCGTGATAACTGACCATATATATATATTCTCTTTCTCGCTCTCTCTCTCTCTCTCTCTCTCTCTCTCTCTCTCTCTCATATATATATATATTCTCTCTCTCTCATATATATATATATATATATATATATATATATATATATATATATCGCTGTCTGGCTCTCCGCATTTGGCCGACCGTAATGCATATTATGTCACAATTAAGCTAACATGCAATTGTTGCAAACATGGTGTAAATCAAATCGCCCCCGATATTATTTCAGGCGTTTTATTATAATGCTATATGAATATAGGACAGTACGCAAAATGCATTACCTTGACAAGCGTTTCCCCTGAAATGTTCAGAACAGCCAGATTTACAGTGACCTTTGGTCGCCTGACAATCCTCCGTCACATTTTTACAGTTACACTTCCTCTCACAGTTGCCGCCAAACCGTCCAGTAATGCACGCTGTGTATCAGAAAAACACAGTGAACAAAATAAAACAAATTAAACGTGCAGAATATTTTCAGCGTGTTTTAATTACCTATTCATCTATATTTCGATGTAACATACTATTCAAGATGACTCCTACTTTCGATTATTGAAAGATAAATCAATCAAAAGAAGTTAAAACAACATGGACAAATGAATACCGATATAATATTATAAGTTTCCACTTCGCTGTTGAAATGCACGTATATCGAACACATTCTATCAACCATTTCCAACTAACATCAACGGCTGAATAATTACTAATATACTCCGAATAATTATAAATGATTCTTGTTTTCCTAGATTGATGTTATGTCAAGACACAACATATAAATCTACAACATGTGTTACCTTGGCAAGTGTCTCCTATGAATGGTTTAGCACAGTCAGATTCGCAGTGACCATTCGTCAGCTGACAATCCTCCATCGCATCTTTACAGTGACATTCCTCTGTACAATTTATGCCAAACCGACCAGTGATGCACGCTGTTAAACAAAATGCACCTGAATATGGCCTGATACAATGCAAATAAGTTAAAGTTACGCTCGTAAAAAATACTCCCATGAACACTTGTTAATTAAACCACATGAAAACTATTGTAAGCACAAAGTAGTAGTCAGTGCACATAATGCGTCACCTTGACACGTCTCTCCTGTGTAGTATTGTTTCGCATTGTCCCTTCTTCCTATGTGCGCAATCCTCATTTACCCGTTTACAATGACACACCTTGGTACAGTTGAGCCCAAACCAACCATCGGCACACTCTAGTGGGAAATTAGGCACACTACGATTAGCTGGAAATTATTGTTGGCGATATATTAAGTTAGTATGCCGTTTACATGTAAACATGATGCGGCACGACTTAAGGCACTTCCTCAATTGTTTACAATTTTACAGATTTCATTTCATAACGCCTCTGCAACATAGTCGTTCGTTTGTGCATCTTTTATACTGCAATTGTGTAAAGCAATGATTTAAATTGCGGTATAAATACATATGATTTATTTGAGAGAAAACACTACGATATTAATACGTTTATAAGAGGTAGATTAATACCTGTAAAACATGAAATTATGAAATTGAAAGGTCAATGTGATTCACACATTTAGGCTTGATCAAACTTGATATATGAAAGAATAAACAAGGCGAGGAAAAACGTTTAAAATATAGGATACATTTAAATGGTAACATAAGGCATGTATGTAATCATATAAACGTCTTGATATATATGTTGCGATGACAACAGTGTTTTTAGTAACTGTCTTTAATAGAATCTGTGATTATATATATATATATATATATATATATATATATATATATATATATATTTATATATATATATATATATATATATATATATATATATATATATATATATATATATACCAACCAAGTACCACGCCATCCGCAAGAAACACCCATGGAGATGGTGTCCTCATAACCTTCCCAGACGACATTGTTGCCGAACCACTTACCAATGTTAACTCAAACTGTGAAATGGCATGGTATCGAATGAGGAAATATCAAATCACTGACGATAGGAAGGCCATCAAACATACCCAACTGCTACAAATAATTAAATGATTTGACTTGCAAAACATGTTGAAAGAACCCACAGGAGTTGACTCGGGCAATATCCTTGACCTCATATTAAAATCATACCTATCAATAATTGTCAACATTCACACCACTCTTGGTAGGAGTGGCCATGAAGCTGTGACCTTTGAAGTAAACCTAACCCTTGCCCGTAACAGAAAACCACCGCACAGTCTTCCAATATAAGCGTTTTAAAAATATGACACGAATTTTAAGACTACAATTTATTGACCTATCCTAAAGAAGGCGTTGTATGACTTTTGTCATACTTTTGTAGTTTTCCATATATACGCCGGAGCGCTGCGTGACCGTTTACATTCACCTAGTTATGACGTCATGTTCCACCAACCACCGCACCCCGTTAGCAATGGCTCCATATTTAACTACTCCACTACTCTAATACATAATTTAAAAAATATTATACTCAGGGCCACCCCAGAAAATTACGAAGTGTATTTAAACAAACACATGCACTGTTTCCTTTAACTTGACACCGAATAATTATAAATAGTTTTTTGTTTCCCTAGATTGATGTTATGTCAAGACACAACATATACATCTACAACATGTGTTACCTTGGCAAGTGTCTCCTACGAAGGGCTTAGCACAGTCAGATTCGCAGTGACCATTCGTCAGCTGACAATCCTCCGTCGCATCTTTACAGTGACATTCCTCTGTACAATTTATACCAAACCGACCAGTGATGCACGCTGTTGAACAAAATGCAGTGAATATCGCCTGATACAATGCAAACAAATCAAAGTTTCGCTCGTAAAACATACTTCAATGAACACTTGTTAATTAACCACATGAAAACTATTGAAAGCACAAAGTAGTAGTCAGTGCACATAATGCGTTACCTTGACACGTCTCTCCTGTGTAGTATTCCGCACAGCCTGTTTCGCATTGTCCCTTCTTCTTATGCGCGCAATCCTCATTCTCCAGCTTACAATGACACTTCTTGGTACAGTTGAGCCCAAACCAACCTCTGGCGCACTCTATTGGAAATTATGCACAGTGTGATTAGGTGGAAATTATTGTTGGCGTTTACATGTACACACGATGCGCTACGTTTTAAGGCGCTTCCTCGATTATTTATAATGTTGCAGATTTCATTTCATAACGCCTCTGCAACATAGTCGTTCGTTTGTGCATCATTTATACTGCACTGCTGTAAAACAATAATTTAAATTGCGGTATAAATATCTATGATTTATTTAAGAGAACACACTACGAGAGTAATACATTTATATGAGGTAGATTAATCCTTGTAAAACATGAAATTATCAAGTTGAAAGGTTAATGTGATTCACACATTTAGGCTTGATCACACTAGATATATGATATAATAAACAAGTCCAGGGAGCACGTTTAAAATATATGATACATTTAAAGGGTAACATAAGGCATGTATGTAATCATGTAAACGTATTTATGTATCTGTTGCCATGACAACAGTATTTTTAGTAAAAGTGTTTCAAAGAATATGGGATTATATATATATATATATATATATATATATATATATATATATATATATATATATATATATATATATATATATACCAACCAAGTACCATGCCATCCGCAAAAGACACCCATGGAGATGGTGTCCTCATAACCTTCCCAGATGACATTGTTGCCGAATCACTTACCAATGTTAACTCAAACTGTGAAATGGCATGGTATCGAATGAGGAAATATCAAATCACTGACGACAGGAAGACCATCAAACATACACAACTGCTACCAATAATTAAATAATTTGGCTTGCAAAACATGTTGAACGAACCCACATGAGTTGACTCGGGCAATATCCTTGACCTCATATTAAAATCATACCTATCAATAATTGTTAATATTCACACCACTCTTGGTAGGAGTGGCCAAGAAGCTGTGAACCTTGAAGTAAACCTAACCCTTGCCCGTAACAGAAAACCGCCGCACAGTTTTCCAATATAAGCGTTTTAAAAATATGACACGAATTTTAAGACAACAATTTATTGACCTATCCTAAAGAAGGCGTTGTATGACTTTTGTCATAGTTTTCTAGTTTTCCATATATACGCCGGAGCGCTGCGTGACCGTTTACATTCACCTAGTTATGACGTCATGTTCCACCAACCACCGCACCCCGTTAGCAATGGCTCCACATTTAACTATTCCACTACTCTAATACATAATTTTAAAAATATTATACTCAGGGCCACCCCAGAAAATTACGAAGTGTATTTAAACAAACACATGCAGTGTTTCCTTTAACTTGACACCGAATAATTATAAATAGTTTTTTGTTTTCCTAGATTGATTGTATGTTAAGATACAACATATACATCTACAACATGTGTTACCTTGGCAAGTGTCTCCTACGAAGGGCTTAGCGCAGTCAGATTCGCAGTGACCATTCGTCAGCTGACAATCCACCGTCGCATCTTTACAGTGACATTCCTCTGTACAATTTATGCCAAACCGACCAGTGATGCACACTGTTAAACAAAATGCAGTAAATATCGCCTGATACAATGCAAATAAATCAAAGTTTCGCTCGTAAAAAAAACTCCAATGAACACTTGTTAATTAACCACATGAAAACTATTGAAAGCACAAAGTAGTAGTCAGTGCACATAATGCGTTACCTTGACACGTCTCTCCTGTGTAGTATTCCGCACAGCCTGTTTCGCATTGTCCCTTCTTCTTATGCGCGCAATCCTCATTCTCCAGCTTACAATGACACTTTTTGGTACAGTTGAGCCCAAACCAACCTCTGGCGCACTCTATTGGAAATTATGCACAGTGTGTTTAGGTGGAAATTATTGTTGGCGTTTACATGTACACACGATGCGCTACGTTTTAAGGCGCTTCCTCAATTATTTATAATGTTGCATATTTCATTTCATAACGCCTCTGCAACATAGTCGTTCGTTTGTGCATCTTTTATACTGCACTGCTGTAAAACAATAATTTAAATTGCGGTATAAATATCTATGATTTATTTCAGAGAAAACACTACGAGAGTAATACATTTATATGAGGTAGATTAATCCTTGTAAAACATGAAATTATCAAGTTGAAAGGTGAATGTGATTCACACATTTAGGCTTGATCACACTAGATATATGAAAGAATAAACAAGTCCAGGGAGAACGTTTAAAATATATGATACATTTAAAGGGTAACATAAGGCATGTATGTAATCATGTAAACGTATTGATGTATCTGTTGCCATGCCAACAGTATTTTTAGTAAATGTTTTTAAAGAATATGGGATTTTATATATATATATATATATATATATATATATATATATATATATATATATATATATATATATATATATATATATATATATATATATATATATATATACCAACCAAGTACCATGCCATCCGCAAAAGACACCCATGGAGATGGTGTCCTCATAACCTTCCCAGATGACATTGTTGCTGAACCACTTACCAATGTTAACTCAAACTGTGAAATGGCATGGTATCGAATGAGGAAATATCAAAGCAGTGACGACAGGAAGGCCATCAAACATACCCAACTGCTACAAATAATTAAATAATTTGGCTTGCAAAACATGTTGAACGAACCAACACGAGTAGACTCGGGCAATATCCTTGACCTCATATTAAAATCATACCTATCAATAATTGTTAATATTCACACCACTCTTGGTAGCAGTGGCCATGAAGATGTGACCTTTGAAGTAAACCTAACCCTTGCCCGTAACAGAAAACCACCGCACAGTCTTCCAATATAAGCGTTTTAAAAATATGACACGAATTGTAAGACTAAAATGTATTGACCTATCCTAAAGAAGGCGTTGTATGACTTTTGTCATAGTTTTCTAGTTTTCCATATATACGCCGGAGCGCTGCGTGACCGTTTACATTCACCTAGTTATGACGTCATGTTCCACCAACCACCGCACCCCGTTAGCAATGGCTCCACATTTAACTACTCCACTACTCTAATACATAATTTAAAATATATTATACTCAGGGCCACCCCAGAAAATTACGAAATGTATTTAAACAAACTCATGCACTGTTTCCTTTAACTTGACACCGAATAATTATAAATAGTTTTTTGTTTTCCTAGATTGATGTTATGTCAAGACACAACGTATACATCTACAACATGTGTTACTTTGGCAAGTGTCTCCTATGAAGGGCTTAGCACAGTCAGATTCGCAGTGACTATTCGTCAGCTGACAATCCTCCATCGCATCTTTACAGTGACATTCCTCTGTACAATTTATGCCAAACCGACCAGTGATGCACGCTGTTAAATAAAATGCAGTGAATATCGCCTGATACAATGCAAATAAATCAAAGTTTCGCTCGTAAAAAATACTCCAATGAACACTTGTTAATTAACCACATGAAAACTATTGAAAGCACAAAGTAGTAGTCAGTGCACATAATGCGTTACCTTGACACGTCTCTCCTATGTAGTATTCGGCACAGCCTGTTTCGCATTGTCCCTTCTTCTTATGCGCGCAATCCTCATTCACCAGCTTACAATGACACTTCTTGGTACAGTTGAGCCCAAACCAACCTCTGGCGCACTCTATTGTAAATTATGCACAGTGTGATTAGGTGGAAATTATTGTGGGCGTTTACATGTACACATGATGCGCTACGTTTTAAGGCGCTTCCTCAATTATTTATAATGTTGCAGATTTCATTTCATAACGCCTCTGCAACATAGTCGTTCGTTTGTGCATCTTTTATACTGCACTGCTGTAAAACAATAATTTAAATTGCGGTATAAATATCTATGATATATTTCAGAGAAAACACTACGAGAGTAATACATTTATATGAGGTAGATTAATCCTTGTAAAACATGAAATTATCAAGTTGAAAGGTGAATGTGATTCACACATTTAGGCTTGATCACACTAGATATATGAAAGAATAAACAAGTCCAGGGAGAACGTTTAAAATATATGATACATTTAAAGGGTAACATAAGGCATGTATGTAATCATGTAAACGTATTGATGTATATGTTGCCATGACAACAGTATTTTTAGTAAATGTTTTTCAAAGAATAAGGGATTATATATATATATATATATATATATATATATATATATATATATATATATATATATATATATATATATATATATATATATATACCAACCAAATACCATGCCATCCGCAAAAGACACCCATGGAGATGGTGTCCTCATAACCTTCCCAGATGACATTGTTGCCGAACCACTTACCAATGTTAACTCAAACTGTGAAATGGCATGGTATCAAATGAGGAAATATCAAATCACTGACGACAGGAAGGCCATCAAACATACCCAACTGCTACAAATAATTAAATAATTTGGCTTGCAAAACATGTTGAACGAACCCACATGAGTTGACTCGGGCAATATCCTTGACCTCATATTAAAATCATACCTATCAATAATTGTCAATATTCACACCACTCTTGGTAGGAGTGGCCAAGAAGCTGTGAACTTTGAAGTAAACCTAACCCTTGCCCGTAACAGAAAACCACCGCACAGTCTTCCATCCAATATAAGCGTTTTAAAAATATGACACGAATTTTAAGACAACAATTTATTGACCTATCCTAAAGAAGGCGTTGTATGACTTTTGTCATAGTTTTCTAGTTTTCCATATATACGCCGGAGCGCTGCGTGACCGTTTACATTCACCTATTTATGACGTCATGTTCCACCAACCACCGCACCCTGTTAGCAATGGCTCCACATTTAACTATTCCACTACTCTAATACATAATTTAAAAAATATTATACTCAGGGCCACCCCAGAAAATTACGAAGTGTATTTAAACAAACACATGCACTGTTTCCTTTAACTTGACACCGAATAATTATAAATAGTTTTTGGTTTTCCTAGATTGATTGTATGTTAAGATACAACATATACATCTACAACATGTGTTACCTTGGCAAGTGTCTCCTACGAAGGGCTTAGCACAGTCAGATTCGCAGTGACCATTCGTCAGCTGACAATCCTCCGTCGCATCTTTACAGTGACATTCCTCTGTACAATTTATGCCAAACCGACCAGTGATGCACGCTGTTAAACAAAATGCAGTGAATATCGCCTGATACAATGCAAATAAATCAAAGTTTCGTTCGTAAAAAATACTCCCATGAACACTTGTTAATTAAACCACATGAAAACTATTGAAATCACAAAGTAGTAGTCAGTGCACATAATGCGTTACCTTGACACGTCTCTCCTGTGTAGTATTCCGCACAGCCTGTTTCGCATTGTCCCTTCTTCTTATGCGCGCAATCCTCATTCACCAGCTTACAATGACACTTCTTGGTACAGTTGAGCCCAAACCAACCTTTGGCGCACTCTATTGGAAATTATGCACAGTGTGATTAGGTGGAAATTATTGTTGGCGTTTACATGTACACATGATGCGCTACGTTTTAAGGCGCTTCCTCAATTATTTATAATGTTGCAGATTTCATTTCATAACGCCTCTGCAACATAGTGGTTCGTTTGTGCATCTTTTATACTGCACTGCTGTAAAACAATAATTTAAATTGCGGTATAAATATCTATGATTTATTTCAGAGAAAACACTACGAGAGTAATACATTTATATGAGGTAGATTAATCCTTGTAAAACATGAAATTATCAAGTTGAAAGGTGAATGTGATTCACACATTTAGGCTTGATCACACTAGATATATGAAAGAATAAACAAGTCCAGGGAGAACGTTTAAAATATATGATACATTTAAAGGGTAACATAAGGCATGTATGTAATCATGTAAACGTATTGATGTATATGTTGCCATGACAACAGTATAATTAGTAAATGTTTTTCAAAGAATATGGGATTATATATATATATATATATATATATATATATATATATATATATATATATATATATATATATATATATATATATTATACCAACCAAGTACCATGCCATCCGCAAAAGACACCCATGGAGATGGTGTCCTCATAACCTTCCCAGATGACATTGTTGCCGAACCACTTACCAATGTTAACTCAAACTGTGAAATGGCATGGTATCGAATGAGGAAATATCAAATCACTGACGACAGGAAGGCTATCAAACATACCCAACTGCTACAAATAATTAAATAATTTGACTTGCAAAACATGTTGAAAGAACCCACATGGGTTGACTCGGGCAATATCCTTGACCTCATATTAAAATCATACCTATCAATAATTGTCAATATTCACACCACTCTTGGTAGGAGTGGCCATGAAGCTGTGACCTTTGAAGTAAACCTAACCCTTGCCCGTAATAGAAAACCACCGCACAGTCTTCCAATATAAGCGTTTTAAAAATATGACACGAATTTTAAGACTACAATTTATTGACCTATCCTAAAGAAGGCGTTGTATGACTTTTGTCATACTTTTGTAGTTTTCCATATATACGCCGGAGCGCTGCGTGACCGTTTACATTCACCTAGTTATGACGTCATGTTCCACCAACCACCGCACCCCGTTAGCAATGGTTCCATATTTAACTACTCCACTACTCTAATACATAATTAAAAAAATATTATACTCAGGGCCACCCCAGAAAATTACGAAGTGTATTTAAACAAACACATGCACTGTTTCCTTTAACTTGACACTGAATAATTATAAATAGTTTTTTGTTTCCCTAGATTGATGTTATGTCAAGACACAACATATACATCTACAACATGTGTTACTTTGGCAAGTGTCTCCTACGAAGGGCTTAGCACAGTCAGATTCGCAGTGACCATTCGTCAGCTGACAATCCTCCATCGCATCTTTACAGTGACATTCCTCTGTACAATTTATGCCAAACCGACCAGTGATGCACGCTGTTAAATAAAATGCAGTGAATATCGCCTGATACAATGCAAATAAATCAAAGTTTCGCTCGTAAAAAATACTCCAATGAACACTTGTTAATTAACCACATGAAAACTATTGAAAGCACAAAGTAGTAGTCAGTGCACATAATGCGTTACCTTGACACGTCTCTCCTGTGTAGTATTCCGCACAGCCTGTTTCGCATTGTCCCTTCTTCTTATGCGCGCAATCCTCATTCACCAGCTTACAATGACACTTCTTGGTACAGTTGAGCCCAAACCAACCTCTGGCGCACTCTATTGGAAATTATGCACAGTGTGATTAGGTGGAAATTATTGTTGGCGTTTACATGTACTCATGATGCGCTACGTTTTAAGGCGCTTCCTCAATTATTTATAATGTTGCATATTTCATTTCATGACGCCTCTGCAACATAGTCGTTCGTTTGTGCATCTTTTATACTGCACTGCTGTAAAACAATAATTTAAATTGCGGTATAAATATCTATGATTTATTTCAGAGAAAACACTACGAGAGTAATACATTTCTATGAGGTAAGTTAATCCTTGTAAAACATGAAATTATGAAGTTGATAGGGCAATGTGATTCACACATTTAGCCTTGATCAAACTTGATATATGAAAGAATAAACAAGGCGAGGGAAAACGTTTAAAATATACGATGCATTTCAAGGGTAACATAAGGCATATATGTAATCATGTAAACGTCTTGATGTATATGTTGCAATGACAACTGTGTTTTAAAGTAAATGTCTTTCAAAGATTATCGGATTATATATATATATATATATATATAATTATATATATATATATATATATATATATATATATATATATATATATATATATATATATATATTCATACACCAACCAAGTATAACGCCATCCGCAAGAGACACCCATGGAGATGGTGTCCTTATAACCTTCCCAGACGACATTGTTGCCGAACCACTTACTAATGTTAACTCAAACTGTGAAATGACATGGTATCGAATGAGGAAATATCAAATCACTGGCGACCGGAAGGCCATCAAACATACCCAACTGCTAGAAATAATTAATTAATTTGGCTTGCAAAACATGTTGAACGAACCCACATGAGTGGACTCGGGCAATATCCTTGACCTCATATTAAAATCATGCCTATCAATAATTGTTAATATTCACAACACTCTTGGTAGGAGTGGCCATGAAGATGTGACCTTTCATGTAAACCTAAACCTTGCCCGTAGCAGAAAACCACCGTACAGTCTTCCAATATAAGCGTTTAAAAAATATGACACGGATTTTAAGACTACGATTTATTGACCTATCCTAAAGAAGGCGTTGTATGACTTTTGTCATAGTTTTGTAGTTTTCCATATATACGCCGGAGCACTGCGTGACCGTTTACATTCACCTAGTTATGACGTCATGCTCCATCAACCACCGCGCACGCCCGTTAGCAGTGGCTACTACTTTTAATACATAATTAAAAAACATTATACTCAGGGCCACCCCAGAAAATTACGAAGTGTATTTAAACAAACACATGCACTGTTTTCTTTAACTTGACACCGAATAATTAGAAATTGTTTTTTGTTTTCCTAGATTGATTTTATGTCACGATACAACATATACATCTACAACATGTGTTACCTTGGCAAGTGTCTCCGACGAAGGGCTTAGCACAGTCAGATTTGCAGTGACCATTCGTCAGCTGACAATTCTCCTTCGCATCTATACAGTGACATTCCTCTGTACAATTAATGCCAAACCGACCAGTGTTGCACGCTGTTAAACAAAATGCAGTGAATATCGCCTGATACAATGCAAATATATCAAAGTTACGCTCGTAAAAATACTCACATGAACACTTGTTATTTCAACCACATGAAAACTATTGCAAGTACCGCACAGCCTGATCTACATTGTCCCTACTTATTATGCGTGTGACGCACAAGCTAACTCAGGGCTGCCCTCAAAATGTTATTGCTTCCTGCTGGACACAATACTGTTTTTGAGTGGCCGCGCCCTTCCCGCTTAGAGGTGTGCCCCCAACAAACCCTAATTAAGACAGCTGTGCCTGGCTCCGTTTACGTTATAAAGATGACACAAACACCTATTGAAGGTTACGTGACACGTGACAATCCCAACAGTTTAATAATAAAGGATTGCCTGGCGCTCACCAGTTGCGAGCGCGCTGCTGATTGACGTATACTAGTTAATACAATATAACATAAAGCATGTAAACATAACTAAAGTCTACCGTACAATCAGCTACTTGAATAATAATTAGTAGAATAATAAGAACGTAGGGGGGGGGGCAAAACCCTACCCTACACTGGTACAGTGGAGCCACCCCCCTCCCCCCCCCCCCCCCAGGTACAGCACGAGCACACAATAAACAGATAAATTGACGCTTTTCCGAGTGACAGCCACCGTAGCCCTCAACGCGAGAGCCCGATGGCAATGGGGACGCGGTCTGTACCGGCGATCATCGACTTTGCTGCCCATCGTGCAACGTGATGCGTCGCCCCAGGGCTGGCCCGGTAGGACGCCTCGAGAGGGCGTCACGCCGCCAGACGTGCTGACCAACCTAGGCCGATCGCGGCGACCACTTTGTCGAGTGTGTTAAGCGTGGCGGCCAGGGAAACCGAGACGGTGTATCAGGTGACGCGTCTCAGCTGAAACAGACAAACAAACAAACAAACAGCCGAGCAGGGTTATACTAATGCGGATCACCGGGGAGATTTGCAATTAACCACCCGAATGTATGACATGTATGCGTTAAACCGCCAGCGTCCAAAAACTGTAATCTGTTCTTCAGCGGTATACCCCTTGACAGCTGCACGCGTCGCCGCACCAATACGGAAGCTGTGCGGTGTAATACGCCCGGGGAGGTGAGCGTGTGTAACCGCTGATTTCAGGACTTTCGCGAAATACCCACGGGAAACAGGTTTCCCGTCGGCATAGAGAAACAATGGACCAGGAGCGCACCCGCGCAGCTGAAGATAGCGATTTAACAATTTGCGAGGACATGAGCGAGAGTTCATGGCAGGCACTTCTAACTTATAAGGCTTAACATGGCTATGCTTGTAAGTTTGAAATGTAAGTTTAACACATGCTGAAGGGACCGTGCATTGGTTATATTGGAGATTGTGCCGATGCTTGGTAACTTCACTGACACGTAAGAAACCAAACAAACATTAGGACGAACTTGGCGCGAAATAAAGACAAATTGTAGGGCGAACAGCCCACATGACGAAGAGCGTGTAGGGGCGATGTGAGATCATGCTCAGACAGCGGGTCCCGGTCGTCAACTGAGCCATGGGCCAAAACGAGGCCTTTGATGAGTCTTCGAGTAATGAGCAGTGGGATCAGGAAAACCTGCCGATTTATGGACGCCTGCAATGGAGGTCAGGTAGTCACGTATTGTTCTGGGCGCCCTGCCCTGGGTACTCAACGCTTGACAGAAGCAACGTACCAGGTACGGAGACGCAGGTAGAAAGGCAGCTTTACCTTCAAGGCAGCTTTACCTTCAGGTGAGCCGCAAACAAAACGAACTCATCCCAATAACGCTGATACATCCGCTGCCCTTTGTAGGAAATTGTTCCAACGATCGTATTCATTGCACCGGCTCCCAGGGTAGCCAGTGAGTAGGAAACATGGTTGGTTCGGCATCTAGGCTTGGGCGAAGCCGACGGGCGCTGTCCATCTGCAAGCGAGAAATCATGTCCGCCAGTTGGTTATGTTTACCCGTAATATGTTTAGCTCGGAAAGCAATGTTAAACTGCAGACAAGTCACTACCAACTGGCGAACCTGGAACCGAGAGGGGGGTGTTTAGACGTATGTTTGTTGATGACTTCAACCATACGCGTACCGCCTGTACAATGGGAAGTAGTTCCTTCACCGAAATATGTTCATCCTGCTGAGTATCGGGGAACATGCCCTGCAACCAGGCGTCCCGGAAGACTGCACTAAAAGCAAAGCCGCTAGCATCGGAAAACAAGTTGAGAACATCTGAGGAAGTCCAGTCCACCGGAAGGAAGGACAACGTGCTATTGAAAACGTGGAAGAAATCAAGCCAGGCAGTTAATTCCTTGCGTGCTTCCTGAGTGAGGCGAACTTTGTAGCTAGAATTGGAAATACCACATGTGAGGTCGTGTAAACGACGTAAGAAGGCACGACCCGGGGCAATGGCACGACACGCAAACGTCAAGGATCCGATAGCCGATAAGAGATCACGCAAGCAAACCTTTTCCCGCCGAGACAAGACGTGTAAGCGTTGTACCAGGGGGGTCAGCTTGTCCGTAGGCAGGGTTACTGTTTGTGCACAGGTATCTACCTCAATGCCATGGAGTGTAGGAGCGGAAGTTGGCAGCACAGTCTTGGCGTGTTTCACCGGAAGGTTGAGAGAACGACAGAGGGTAAAGAAAGCGTCGAGGTTAAACTGACACTGCCCAGAATGGGGAGGGCCGAAGAAAATGAAATCGTCAAGAATGTGACTCATGCTGGAAACTCGGAACTTGTTGATACAAATCCACTGAAGTGCACACGACAGCGCTTCGAAGATTTGACAAGAGACGCTGCATCCCACACATGTCAAAATATAACTTATTTTGAAATGTGAAACCTAACAAATGGTAGTCAAGCGGACAGAACGGGATAATGCGAAACGCGTCCTTCAAATCTGCTTTAACAACCTGACACCCAACCCCTATCTCCAGAATACGTTCAATGCAGCTCAAATTAAACCGTAGTGAAATCCCGCGGTATATGCGAATTGACGGAGTTGTGCTTGGGGAAGCTGAGAAACCCCGTGTGAAGCCAACAAGTAGTGTGCATAGTAGCCAGCTAAATGACGACGGAGAGCAGACACACCCATGGGCGTGGGCAACACATGACGACGATGTGGCGAGAGTGGGACGTCATATAAGGCCAGAGAAGCTGCAGCCTGTACGGAAGCTGCGTTGGCAGCAACGACATCGATGGCTTGACATAACAGGTGATCACGTGCGTCAAGGCACTCGTCGACAGCAGTGGACACAGCCTCCACCAAGGTATGTAGGAGACCGGGGTCGATCGGCACAGCGTGATCAGGGACCCGCATAGCAGCTCGGGTAGTAGTCGAAACGAGACGTGCCTTCGCTGATATCGTGTTCGCACGGGTGGCGTAGAGCGAATTCATGCTGTAAAAACGAAACAGGGTGTTTTACACTGATACCTGGCAAATATATATATAACGGGCAACTTAGTTGGCGCCAGGTGTGTAAATGCATACCCGCTGCATACAGATGAAACACCTGCAATTAACCTCACCGATCGATACGAAATACAACACCGCTTTCACGACAGGCATGTTACGGCCGGTAACTCGGCGCCAGAAAGTACAACGGTGTAATATGCCGGCAAAACTGTATAGATAACTGGCTTGTTACGGCCGATTTTCTCGGCGCCATGTAGAACAGCAGTGAAACACTGCCGGTAAAATTCGTACAGCTGAAAAAGACAAACCACACGGGCTTGGCGCCAGGAGAATCCCCAGTGAAGTGAACAAGAACTGAAAAGCCAAAAAGAGAGGGCCCAAAATTGGCGCTCACTAATCGCAGAGGGAACGTGCAATGAAGAGAAATAACCCTGACATGCCGCAGGCGGTAACCTAAGCTGTGTATCTGGCCACCTCTTGGTGACGCACAAAATGGGATAAAACGAAAATACGTACAAAATAATGGGTGCGTGTACACCGACATAACCAGGTAATAAAAAATGCTTACGTGCGTGTACACATGTGTACACACGGACATACATATATGCATACATTCACACACATATATACATACGTAACACATGTATATGCACACATACATACATACGCGTACACACACATAAACAGAACCACTCACATACACACATGGAAACACATACGAACATACTTACAAATACTCACACACACACACACACACACACACACACACACACACACACACACACACACACACACACACACACACACACACACACACACACACACACACACACACACACACACACACAACACACACACACACACACACACACACACACAGACGTGTGTGTCGTGCGTGCAAACAAGTAAACGCAACACCACGCCAACACAACCAGAACATGGCTGTGTTGGCCAAATATTTATCAAAGTGATGCAAAACGGGAAAACTGCCAATTGCCGCTGTAATGAAAACAGAAGACATGCAACACAGCATGGGACAGCCACACACTAAAACCAGGGCGCCCCGTGCGACGCAGCCTGTGGCAGTTGACGTTACCACCCGCCAGGATTAATCCACCCGGAACTCTAAGGCAGCCACCCGCGGCCAGCTTCCCGACCGTAATGAACCCATCGTAAAATAGGGGCGGAGACCCTCAGGTAATTAGCCATACGGACAGACAGCGGCGAACGCCGGCGGCTGCCTGTCCAGCCGCCAGCTGACCCGGGAATACCGCACCCCAGCCTGGAAGCCACAGTGACTGAACGCGCCCGTGAGACGATGTAAAAATCCAACGTGCAGACAACCTAAAACTGTCAGAGTGACTTGAGTAAAGGCAAGTATCACTTCCGTAACATCTCACCGGCACGAAGGCAACAAGCAAACAACACATCTTGTACCGACGCACCCCAAGCCAAGGTGAGCCGAACAAGCGCAGAGAGCGATAGCAACAAACACCAATACGGCGTCATACATGCGAACAAGAATATAGCGTGTGTGACATACCACTACACGTGGAATATGTTGCAAGAAGAAAGAAAACTCACCTGACGTGGAAGAAGGTCCGCAGAACTGTGTCCAATTAACACCACGTATCTCGATCCAGCCAAAACGTTAAGCTGCTATCGCAGAATCAAAAGCCGTGGTGTCCAGTCAAGGCAGACAGCGGGACTGACCGTTTAAGGTCACCGGACCCAATTTAAGAAGGAAGCCTGATCTTGGCCTTGCTGTCCGGCAAACGTTTTCCTTAGAAAGCCTAAATACACTCCGTGTGACGCATAAGCTAACTCAGGGCTGCCATCAACATTGTATTGCATCCCGCTGGACACAATACTGTTTATATGACTACTAATTATTGATAACGGGTACTGCCTTCTGCAGATTCTCAGATGAAAAGAAAAGACCGTAATTAAATGACCAAACTAATTCTGTTTAGGGGGACATGAAAGGGAAACTGTGGTAATTATAAGGAAACCTGTTACCATGATATCCCTGCTGTTGTGTTGTAGTTTGTCTAATTTTATTTATTTATTGATATTACTATTGACACTACCTTAATATTACTACTTTTCTACCTTTTGTACTACTGTTGTTGTTAGTAATGTTGGCAGCTTTGTTTTTTGTTTTTGTTTTCCCTATTATCTCATCCACTTCGATAGGTTTGTTTTTTAATCTGTAAAATTGAAATTAATTATATAGGTGTGGGTGTTCTCTCAAATGTCTTTGGAGGATTGTTAAATGACTTTTTTGGTAAAACAACACAACAATTGTGGATCTGGTAGAACAACAAATTTAATAGTACTAAGCTGTACTCACCCCTTATACAGCGATACACTGTATACTAAGTATAAGCCTGTTGATTTGTTTCACACTGGCATATCAGAGAGGCAACTGTTTGAACACATTGTACACAATTAAACAACACTGGCTAACTGATGTCAGTAAATAAATAACGTGATAATTATGTAGAAAACTGGTGCAGTCCTATGTATATACAGGGACTGCAGTTGCCTTTCTGCCGTGCTGTAGCCTGGCTGTGACCAGCCCTTGTTGACTTCAAAGTATCATTACTGCACATTGGTGCTGGCATCACTGTGAATGCAGCCGGCGTTCAAAATATGCAATGCCTACCTCATGCCAGTAAATCAGTTCAGGGTTAGTATAATGAACCATTTATTTATTTACCAAAGTGTGACCTTCCTTTAAAAAGTAATTACTCATTTCATTGACAAATATCACATAAGAAATAATGGTATGCTAAAGCAAGATACATCAGTAAAGATTCACTCGTGGTTACCTTTGCTCAGAAAGGATCTGTTGAGACAGAAAGAAAGAGACCAACAGGCAGAAGGAAACAGAGAGTGAGATATTCTGGTCAGCTTCACCATAACAATTATAAATTTATTAAACCAAGTGCTATCTCATGCATCACAGAATGCCACATCAATTGATGGTCTTCATGTCATATAGTTCGAGCTACAATTGAATCTGTTTCATTTGGCAAGAATACCTTTGGCATGTTTTCAGGTATGATGTTGACAAGGCAAAGAAACCCAAGATCACATTGCAATCCCTGAAATTTGAACGAAGACATGAATATGACAGGTCCATCAATGATGAAGCCTTCAACAAGCTGTACAAGTGACTGAAGGCTGTGCATCCCGAATTAGAATTTTGCAGGCGAGTTCTGAATTTGTGTGTGATGTGTGCTCCTTTACTCCATTGTACATTGTGGTTACAGTAACATAAGTCTGTAAAAAATGTTACAATTAACTGTCCTGTTACAGGGTAAGTCAGTTACAACAACAACATTTCAAGGAATATTTTCTTCTGTTTCCTCAACATTTCTATGCAAACTTAAAAATAACAAAGGGGAAACAAGCAAAATGTGTCACTGTATATTAAATGTCAGCATTACTAACATTTTAATACCCGCCACTCATTGATTGACAAATGTGGATCATATATCTATCTTAAATCAGTTTCTGAAATGAAATATTACAAATAATATACTATATGCAAAATGTACATATACAAACGCCCGGAAACAGACAGCATGTTTGAAAATGGGTATTTTTCTGTGAACATATATGCCGTGCCTCATCCTCCTGTGCCAGACAGTGTCCACAGTAACCAGAGTCCTGCTGCTGACTTCAGTCACCCGGCCTCTCTTCAAGACATCAGCGATGCTTGTCAACTTTACAGTTGACAGAACAGGAGACAGATGACTAAGAAACGAAAACCAGAGGTCAAAGTACATCAGCCTTGTGGCAAGAGAGTCGACGTCTGCTATTGACGGCATCACGTTTTCACCAAATTGTGAATATGAGACAGTCAACATGCCCTTCATCATTTCTGAAACAGCAGCTCTACTCCATTGGTAAATGTCAAACAAAAGCCATGCATTTGGGAATGGAGAGGGAAGATTTACAGAAAAATTACAGAAGCAACTTGATGGAGAGGAACTCACCAATAGAGAAGCAGGGTTACGTGTGGCAAAGAAAGGTTTTCTAGGTGCATCAGTTGACCGCATTGCCACTGACGTAAGTGGCAGGCAGATTCTGGTGGAACTGAAAAACCCAGACAACTCATGGGAGTTTCAGAGTGTTCTTTACATTCCCCAGAAACACGAGTGCCTGTTAAGAAATGCATGTGGACATGTAGAATTGACCACGACACACAGTTGTTACACTCAAATTCAGGGTCAAATGTTTGTCTATGATAGTGACTGCTTTGAATTTGTGGTGTGAACAAAACACACAATATACTTTGAAAGAATGCCAAAAAATTACATTTTCATTACGCAAATTATTGAAAAGTTGGAAGCATTCTATGACCATGTGTATTTGCCAGATATTTTATAACCTGTATAACTACGCGAGAAGTACAGTACTTCCCCTCTTGATCTTCGTTAAGTGTGAATGAGACAGAGGACTTCAGTGGAAGTGCATTCACTTTTCATTGGCATGAACAACCAGCAGTGTATTTCACAAATCAATCATTCAAAACATATTATGAAAGTACCAAGATGACTTAGAAAAAACACGTCAAAGTGGCAAACCCATCGCGGTGAAACGTTACAATGTCTAAAATGTACTACACGTTACAATACAAACATAATAAATTGTGAAAACATGCCTCTCTATCTCTTATGAAATTGCTTTGCTGACTTATTAAAACTTGACAAGGTTATCGCCTAAAAACTGTAAAATTAGGTTATGACTGTCGTCGATGTTTGTCTAACCCTAATTAGTGGTTGTTTTGTCGGCGAGATGGCGCTCGCATCAACTGTTGTGTTAGAGTACTTATGACAATGGTCGAAGGTGTAATTTTGCAGGAAATTGTGTTATGATCCTGATCTGCCGCGTTATTTTAGCCTCATGTGTATGGAATGCGCAACGACATGTGTAACTTCCCTACGTGGAGAAGGTGACCTACGTGTCCTACATACTGGACACAGTAGCGATCGTGAACTATAATGTTGTATTGTTGGGAGACCTATGTGACCTACATTCTGGACATGGTTCCGACGCGTGAACTTCAATATTGTATTGCTGGAAGACTGATGTGTCCTACATACTGGACATGGTAGCGACGTGTGAACAAAAAACTTTGTATTGCCGGAATACCTATTTGACCTACATACTGGACATGTAGTGATCCCATCATATGAATAAACGTGACCAGATGTTTCTCCATATGTGGCAGGGCTACTTATATTGGCTGTGCCCTTGGTGCACAGTCGCTGACAATAGGGTCGAAGGTATATATCTCCCATACGCGTTGACTTGCCGTAGTGTAGTATCAACCACTTGAAATCCTACAACTCGTCCACTGACGCACTATAACTGATTCTGACTGGGCCAGCGTCACTCGATGAGAACTGACACCACCGGCCATCCTGGCCGGGACAGCAAGCTTCGATAGATACACATGCGCCGTGCTAACCCGCACTGGACATGGAGGACCAGGTAACTAACCAAACAAGATATTTAGGTATGTTATTAGTGGTATTCGTGAGAAAGAAACCAAAGTTTTCTCGGTAGAGATACCAATTATAACATGGCGGAATGACCTAACTGGGTGATCGTTTTCCGAAAGACAGAAATTGTCGGTTTATTTAATACGTGTTTGTAGTTGACAACCTATCTACCATGTGTGCGGGCACACAGCATACGGCGCTGCGTTAAGCCTTCACCTTCATCTATCCCATAGTCAGGTGGACCGTTGGGGCGACACAGATGATCTGGCAACCAGCTCCCTCCATTCCTCTCGCCTCTCAGCTTTTTTCATGGCGGCGTACAGGGTCATGCCCGTCCATTATGCGATGTTTTCCTGCCATCTCTTCTTCTGTCTGCCTCTTCTAGTCCCTCCTTGCACTGTGCCCTGCAGTATTGTCTTGGCAAGACTTGCGTAAAGCCATGTTTGGTATAGTTTTAAAAAGAAACAATAACGTATAACCTTCTACCTTCCCCCGCTCCAGTTGCATTAGACGCTGTTATATAAGATAGATAAAAAAAAACAGGAACATTGCGCATGCGCTATAATGTGTAGATGGCCTAGATGAAGAACGTGAAGAAAGTGATCCAAGTGGCCTACGCGCAGAACGTAATGATTATAATTGTCCTTCCTCCGCAACAGCCAATCAAAACCCTTCTTCATCAGCAACAGCCAATCAAACTGCTCCCCTGGATCGCCTTTTGACAATTTTTTTAAGTTATTGAAAAATAAGACACACGCATTTTGGGGGTATTAGCTGAAGGCCTATCCGTCAGATGGCACCACTTGTTCTTTGACTTAGTTTGTAGTTTACCACCTATCCGCTAGGAAGTGTTACATGACACCATTTGATGTTAAAAATAAGATGCATGAACTTGGACCGTACTAGTTAGTGACCTGTCCGCTAGGAGACGACATGTTTACCTTTGATCTTCCATCCACCGATCGACCGCGCAGAAACGCCCCATCTTTACCTATATGGGCCAAAGTCTGACAAAATGTACAATTGACTAAAATCACTTGTTTTTTCTCTTACATCCTCAATTATTAAGTCAGTCTAATGAGATTGCCATCATATATAGACACCGCTACGTGCTATTAGGACATATTACATTTGACAGCATTGTTAATTTGTGAAATTGCAGAAATTGGCGGTAAAATGCCAAAAATGGCCAACATTACCCTTCGAATTGAAGTTTCTAAAGTTTGACGCAGTGCCATACAAAAACGGTGTTCTATTTATTTGTCTGCGTTCACTTGACAAATGCAATATGCATAGGGAATAGACAATAGAAAACTTAGATTTAAAACTTGAGTAATACAAAATGTACGCATCAATTTCTACAGTGACCAGTTTTTGCATGTCCAGCGTCATCGGTTTATAAGGATAAATGATATAAATGTACTATTATCTCGGTATGATACCTAAACGTGTATGCTTTTCCTACATCTAAATCAAATGATATGCAAAAGAAAATATAGGTGTATACCTAAACATAACGAAAATACAACACGTTTATATATAAAAATATGGTGTTGCGTCTTAGCTGTGTATACAGCGTCATTTATAGAAACGGCTACCATCAAACCAATAAGAAACATACGTCGTTTTTATTTGTTCATATTCACCAGCAAACAGACTGCTATATCACCATCAATAGCAATAGCAATATTCAAAATATGTCTTGCTCACATGAGGACAAAACCAATATTGGAGCGTGTCCAGCGTCATTGCGTATCCAGCGTAATATGTCGGGTCTCCAAAAACTACTGCTGAGGGCGCAATCTGCCTTGATATATAGAAACTACGCTGATGGTTGCATCCATGGCGGCTGTCTAAATGTATTGATATAGAGCAAGACATGTTGCAAAAAAGAAGAAAACCATGCAAGTAGTCGAGGCGTTGGCTATCGCAGTATATGCAGTGGCAACCCCCGAAGGTGGAAGTGAGGAGGTCGAAGCGACTCAACCCATCTCTTCCATCTACCACAAGTGAAGTACCTACGTCTTCGCAGAGTTTGGCTGACTCTGAGTACGTACATTATCGGTCACTGTGTGATATTTTCAAACTCGTTAACGGTTACACCATATATATGTTACATCATGTAATATGATACGAGCTTTGCATGATATATAATTTTTTTCCTTCGCAAAATGTGTAACATACAGCTATGCAACGATTATATATATATATATATATATATATATATATATATATATATATATATATATATATATATATATATATATATACGTTACTGACTAATTCTACGGAGATATGGTCAGCTTCGAGAGTGCTTGCACCGCCTCAATTTTTATAATTTCGTTTTTTCGTTTGTTTGGTCCATTTTCTCAAATACTACATGTATTTTATTTCATCTTCGTAATGTATTTGAGACAGAAAATGGTGAATGAGTGCTATTCCAGTAATATAATAATTGCATTCGAAGTCACATTCACATAGGAATGTAAGCAAACATTGTAAATAATAAATAAAACAATAACTTTTTTAATTGGACAAACAACCAAATAATATCATTTTCAGCATAACAAATGTACACCTCATAATCTAGTTATTCTGAAAACATCTTGTGATTGAGTAGTTACGCCATTGTGTTGTACCATAATCGAGTCACGCTGCTACTGCTATTGTTACATACTTGTTTTGCAAGTCGCACCAGCCAATCAAGGACTGCTTTTGCATTGATAAGCATTCAATAAATATGTATGTCCTGTCATTATTGCACGAATGGTTTATACACTTCTTGTCGTTTGCAATGCAAGGCGTATATTGTGTGTAACACAGTATTCGCAAAAGCAAGTAATCGTTCGTGTAATAACAATTACGGAATATTGTTATGGAAATGCGGTTATTGTCTGTATTTAATGATACATCTACATTGGTTAGTTTTCCTCGTGGACACTGCTTGTTTGCGATATATGATACCAGATGACGTCAAATGGATGCAGTTAAGCAAAATAGAAGATAATATTATTATCACTCTGTCTTAAAACAAGCACTGTACTAAAGTTTGTCAAAGTGTATTTAAAAGATAATGTGGTAGTGTGCTTAGTTTTCATTATTTGATGTGGACATAATCAACAATAAGTTTTACGTCCCTGTTTTGCAGTTGATGCCAGTATATCCAGGACGGCATTTACAACTGTATCTGTACACCCCATCAATACATGTCCCGCCATTCTTGCAAGGTTTGCTCGAACATACAGTTGTGGCTGAAACTTCAATTCTACATATTTCAGATGAATGAAATGTACATTTTCAGGGTAATATTTATACTTATGTGTGTGTGTGTATATATATATATATATATATATATATATATATATATGTGTGTGTGTGTGCGTGCGTGCGTGCGTGCGTGTGTGTGTGTGTGTGTGTGTGTGTGTGTGTGTGTGTGTGTGTGTGTGTGTGTGTGTGTGTGTGTGTGTGTGTGTGTGTGTGTGTGTGTGTGTGTGTGTGTGTGTGTGTGTGTCTAAAGGCAGCTTATGTCGACCAGTGCTTAGAGGACCGGCTTATGTAGACCAGGCAGATTTTTGTATTTAAAACATTTTCCAAATATATAAAACTGGAAAATACATTGTTTCTAATAATAATGTTTAACACATAATGAAACTTCATCAAAATATTTCAATAAATAAGGTATATGCAAGATAATCGGTCAACATAAAACCACAGATGCCGATTTATATAGACCGGAGAAAGGCATGAACAATATATTTACTATAAATCCACGTTAGTCGCTCTAGCTTCTAATTTGTGGAAGCCCGTGTTCGAAGGATCTATCGGTTCGCAACAAAGACAAAATGCAAGTTTTACTAATTTACACATAATAATATAGCATTTTGCATCAGTATGAAGCATATCATACACTGAACACGAAAGTCTAACCCTTCTTTCGGTATATACCATAAATATAGATTTATAAGAACTTGGACCCCATATACATAACCCAGCACCCAATATACTCAAACATATGCACGGCGCAGACATGCTCAAAATCACTTAAGATGTTGTTCATTTAAAAATGTATTACGCACAGTACTTCACTGACATATTAGCTGTGTGCACAAGCAATTCTACTCATCAATTAAATTGTGTTAGTTGTGAACTAACACGTCGAATCTTTATGTAGACCAGTTTTGGTCTACATAAAACAGCGGTCTACATAAGTTGGTCCTATATGCACAATCGGTCGACATAAGCTGCCTTTTGGAGTATATGTATATATATATATATATATATATATATATATATATATATATATATATATATATATTATTGTTATTATATAATATAAATATATATATATATATATATATATATACACATAACATTGTGCATCATCAGAGCAAGAGGACATGCATCACTGTTTTAATTATGAATCTTTACACATAACCTACATTCCTTCGTTATATTTATTTAAAATTGGCAAACTTCCGACCATAAAAGGTCAACGTGGATTATAATGTATCGTTATGAAACTTTTACCAGACATAAACCAATCCAAAAAACATTAACAACAAGTAACTCTCAATATCCTTCCATGCTTCTGAATGGGGGAACCATTGATACCGTAAATAGTCAATAAATCATCTAGCAAGCGGGTTTTCAAGCACTGATTCTAAGTTAAACTTACATGTTGTTGGTAATATTTGTAACAGTGTACACCTTTTTGAGGCAATGCAATGTCCAAAACAAACAACAGTATTGCACAATGACGTTTTAGTAATTGACTGTTTGAAACTGAGCATTCCAACATTTAAATTGTAGTTATCTCTGTATAGTAACATTGTACTAACTAGTTTGTACTAACTACTTTGACTGCGACTGTGACGCAAAAGAAAATAGTTCGACACGCTCCAATTATAGTCGAGTTACCGGTATTCCATATTTGTAATGAATATTCTCTGTGTAATTAGTTATTAATACATCGGTGTAAAATCATTATTGAATAAACCACGCAGCCTTAGTAACCATATTTTAAACGTCACTGTTTCACTGAATTTCTATCTACTCAGTCATTTTGTAAATTATGTAACACTAGGTACTGCATATGTTTAATAATATGTCGGTACCATCACTAATAATACAACATTTTTATTTTGATCATACATCCTCTTTGTTTTAAATTATATGAAGACCGCATATTTCATGTCAGTTTCTTCAAACAATGTAACAAGTTCCATTCCAAAATAAAACACTACCATTCCTGTTAGGGGACACATCCAAATCAGGAACAAAAAGAACTTATTTAAAAGAGTGTTGGCGAAATATGAGTTCCTTTGTCATATTTCTGTCTGTTATTGTTGTAATGCAAAAATCTTGCATTTCTGATAACGATGTGTGATAGGAATATTCTCGGCCCATCGGTAGTTTGAAATACGGTTTTGGGTAATACGAAAATTAAACCAGGGGTCCCGGGTGACAATCTACGTTGTTAAAGAAATGTCCACAAAAGCGTGCACCTATCTAAACAATGGCTCCGTGCATAATTCCAATTCCAATTTCGAAATACGCTTGATGTGATGTATGACCCGTTTAGACACGCGATGACTAGCTCTGTGAGATTTAGACAACATTACCTACATTTGTAAGATATTTAGGCTACACATTGCAGAGAGTATAAACATATTGGGAGATCTTTTACACAATACAACCTACATTTGTAAGATATTTAGCTGAAGATTATAGTAATATAATATTTTACCAGTGCAATACTAACATGAACTTCATGTTTGCCTTGATGCGATATATCAGAGGTAATGAAATGGAGGTATTGTTCCCATGAAGTACAACTATACTTATTTGTTTCCGAGTATACATCTATAACATACCAAGTTCTACTTAATTGGTGTCACATACGTACAACAAAATCATGTATCACATGTGTCACATACGTCCCTCTATGGGGGATTTTGGATGGTTTTAATGCTAATAACGTATATGTAAATAAAGTATATTAGTACTAGACAAACATAAATTCCCTATTCATCTTATTGCCCCAACACACATCGAACACTTTTAAGACACTGTGCATCAAAACACATTGCTAGTTAGTGTTCAGGCACAATTTGTTCAGTGGGATTTGAATACGTTGTTTTATTAACAACGTTCTATGTTTGTGAAAATGTTCATCAAGTTGGCAGTATATTATTCGAAACAAATTTCATAGTTACACAACTAGCAATGTTCCACTTACTTCTACGTTTCGACATTTTGTACCAGACTTGAAGAACATAAAACAGTAAGTGAAACAGTAACATCTAGACGTTTTACTCGCGAGGCAAGAAAATGTTGGACAAACATCGAACATAAATCAGCCATAACCGACCATGCGAACAGACACAACTGTGTGATAGACTGGGAGGGAGCGAAAGTGGTGGATAAAGAGACGAACAGGTGTTTGCATTGGATAAAAGAAGCCTTCTGGATTAGGAAGACGAAGCCAACTATGAACAGAGACGAGGGGGGTTACATACTAAGTTACGTGTGCGACAGTCTGCTCGCCTCGCCATCTAGCGAGCAGTGACCACTGAACATTCAGTTCCTGAAGAAGGCCGCCGATGGTGGTCGAAACGTAGGAGCAATCGAACATTGCTAGTTGTGTAATTATGAAATCATTCGAATAACTTTCTATGTTGTTTCACGTACCGGGGCTCCCAAATACTTGGAATTCACACAGCGTGAGTATCTGAGGGTTCTTGCTTGTTATTCGGACCTTGACAATATTACCAGTAGCGTCTGCCTTACACGGTATACGCATTGACGACCCTTTGGGTATCGGATCGACAACACTGGCACATTGGCGAGTATTCCCCCCACGCAGTACCTCGATCACGAATCCCTTTAGTCGATCCGCTGCCAGAAAAGAAAGGAATGTTAGTTGAGCCGTCAGCGAATGTTTTTTCCTAGGATACCTGGTACACAGTGTACATATATCAACCAATAGGAGATGGGCGACAATATGACCGTAACCGTAACCCTAACCCTAACCATAACCCTAACCATAACCATAACCATAATCCTAACCATAACCCTAAAACCCTAACACTAAACATTATGTAGAAGGAGAAGGGGAATTCAGCAGGAGCGGACAACGTCCCAGCAGAGCTGGTGCAGGCAGGGGGAGAAGCCATGATAAGCGCCCTACTGACTATCTGCAACAAGATCTGGCAGACAGGGGAGTGGCCCACGCCGTGGACCCAATCTCTCATCATCACCCTCCCCAAGAAAGGCAACCTACAGCTATGCCAGAACTATCGTACCATCAGCCTCATCAGCCACCCGAGCAAAGTTATGCTGACAATCTTGCTGAACCGACTGAAGCCGCAAGCGGAAAAGATCATTGCCGAGGAATAAGCTGGCTTCAGACCAGGACGCAGCACAACAGAGCAGTTCTTCAACCTTAGGATACTGTGCGAGAAGTACCTCCAACACCAGCAAGACCTCTATCACTTCTTCATTGACTTCAAGAAAGCATTCGACAGGGAATGGCATGCAGCACTATGGGCCACCATGAAGCATTTCAATATCAACGCCAACCTGATCAGAATGATACAGAACCTCTATGACAAGGCCACCAGCGCAGTCTACTTTAACAACAGCATAGGGGACTGGTTCAGAACCACCGTCGGAGGCTGTGTGCTGTCTCCCACCCTCTTCAACATCTTCTTGGAGATAATTATGACTGACGCACTGAACGACCATGAAGGGACAGTCAGCATCGGTGGCAGAAATATCACAAACTTGCGTTTTGCCGACGACATGGACGGCCTGGCAGCAAGGGAAGAGGAGCTAGCTTACTTGGTGGAACGCCTTGACAAGACTTCTACAGCCTTCGGCATGCAGAACAATGCAAAAAAGACCAAGCTGATGACCAACAACACCAATGGCGTCAGCACTGACATCAGGGTCAACGGCGAGGAACTGGATTGCGTCAACCGATTCAAATATATGGGAGCAATCATTGCAGATGAAGGATCTAAACCTAACATTCTCGCCAGGATCGCCCAGGCCACAGCAGCACTCGCCAAACGCAAGGCCCTTTGGAATGATAGGAATATAGCGCTCGGCTCAAAGATCAGACTGATGCGCTCCCTAGTCATGTACATATTCCTGTACGCCTGTGAGTCTTGGACATTAACAGCAGAAACCGAGAAAAGGATACAGGCCATGGAGATGAGATGCCTCAGTAAACTCCTCGGCATCACGTACAGACACCACATCACCAACGAAGAGGTCCGAAACAGAACTCGGCAAGCCATTGGACCCCACAGTCAAACAATGTAAACTGAGATGGTACGGCCACATAACAAGATCATCAGGGCTTGCCAAGACAATCATGCAAGGTACAGTCCAAGGAGGGAGAAGACGAGGCAGACAGAAAAAGAGATGGGAAGACAAAATCCCAGAATGGGCGGGCTTGACACTGGGCGCCGCCACGAGGAAAGTGGAGAGACGAGAGGAATGGAGGGAGCTGGTTGCCAGGACATCTGTGGTGCCCCAACGGTCCACTGAGACTACGGGATAGGCAAGGCAAGGCAAATATTATGTCATATTGTCACCCATCTCTGATTGGTTGATATATTCGTACACTGTGAACCAAGTATCCGAGGAAAAAGATATCGGCGACTCGTCAGTGATACATTAGAGTGAAGCAGACCATTTTCTTTCATCGTGTCACGTTGTCGTTCTTACATTTTTCCTATCGTTAAAAACGTTCCGATTGACGTTTCTGCGAAAACTGGATAAATGTAAAATCATAAATGTGCAGCGAAACGACAACGCATTTTTTGTATAAATGCCACGGGCTGTTCGTTAACTCTCCTGTGATTATTACTGTGAAGATTTGCTTAAAATGTCGTTCAATACAAAAACATCTTACGTTTGTTTAAATCACTGTCACGGATTATGGCGCACTACAGTCACGTGATTTACACTTGCTATCAAAACAGGCCTCAAAACGTGTTTGCTTCGTGTTAATTTGCGACAAATAACTTAGAAGAGAGGTTATATGCATCCTAACTAACAAACCGTGGTGTTTATAACATAAATGCATTGTCCTTTCGCTGCACATTGATTATTTTACATTTATCGCGCATGCCTATAAACGTCAATCGGAACGTTTTTAACGCCGGAAAAATGTAAGCGCTACAATGTATCGCAAGTGTTTCTAATGCTGACAGCGTTAGGTTGACACGCATCCAATGAGTTTGATAATGGTATCAGAATGTTACTTAACTTACTATCAAGATGTAGTGCATGTTCTATGTTTCCACCAATTAATTTAATGAAAGCAGTCTATCAATTATATTTAGCCTTTTATGTCTCCATCATCAGTCTGAAAACCCGTTATTTGTAAATATTACTCTCATACTGGTTGGTATACATTTTAGAAGCTAGATGTACACAGACCGGGGATCCCTACCGTACACATAACATTGTAGTGTATGTTTATCCTATTTTTATAATTACTTTAATCATTTATTCAATGTTATGTCATGACATATTTACTTATATTTCCTACTTAGTTATTATTTTACTTGTACCCCATAATTGCCTTAATTTATTTTAGGTATTGCACTTTTTTTATTATCTTATTTTATATATATATATATATATATATATATATATATATATATATATATATATATATATATATATATATATATATATATATATGGACTATTTATCCGATATAAATATATTACATTGAACTTACCGCAGCAGTCTCCTCTGTTCGTTATCTCCACTTCCTGTATAGTGTAGACAGATCCGAGGTCAACCTGCCACCAATTTCCCTTGGTATTTTCCGTCTGTGTACAACTATTAGAACTAAAATTACTATCTGTATTGCCATCAACCGCTCTACCTGACAGACCGTTTTCGCTTACTGTTGATTGTTTTGTGGACTTCCTCAAAGCCACATTGTTCGACCAATCAACTACAGGTTGAACTACAAACGACCAGATATGCACATGTGGAATTAAATTAAATTAATTATATATATATATATATATACATATATATATATATATATATATATATATATATATATATATATATATATGCATACATATATGCATGCATGCATCGTTCTTTGCCATATATCACCAGCAACAGCAACAAATTACATAGCATATCATTATTCGTTTTTAATAGAACAGATACGCAACTGTTCTTCTTTATTTCCCAGGGAATAAGTGAATACAAACTTTATAATGCACCTTTTTAAAGCTTTTTTTTTATAGCGTCCATGACTCCAGACCCACGTAGTGAGTGTCACCCATTCAGTGCTCGATCAGCCCATCCGGCCACCTCGCCTACTAAGTTACTCAGGGGAAACACTGGCAAATATTAGCTCTCTATGGATATATCAGTTTACGTTTTCAGGCGATTTTGTTTACTTGTTTGCCTTTAACTTTAATTATTTACACATTAAAAATGGCATAGATCTAAAAAATATCCAGCTACAACACGTGTATTAGGCAATAGCGATTATGTGCATATTGTTTTGAAATTGCTGTCAGATGTATTGAACGTACTGACGTTTAAACAAAAACGTATAATAATGTCATCAAGCAACAAAGTCATATGGCGTATGTCTCATCGATGCACCTGCTGGAATATTTCAAACGCAATGCCAATATAATTCCTGGTCGCATCGTCAACTTTATATTGTCTTTCGTTTCTCGTTGATCGTGGGAACGGAACAGAGCATAACACATAGTCATAAGTATAGTTATGTTATCGCCGTAGTACAGGGAACAACTCCACATAATTTTACAGACACAGGCTAGAGAGTGCAGACGATATTGACTAGTGAAATGTTAAAATAACTAGTTATTGTTAACAAGCTGTCGTAAAACTTAATTTCAAATTGCCGTAACTTGAAAACTACTATAGCTAGAATGCAAATATTTGGAATATGCTACTCAGGCGAACGGCTCTCATCATACCGATGAATTCGAAAATCCGAAAGATGAGAGCAACCAAATGTTGGAACTGTGTTTGCGTTCACTAGGAATGACACTGCTTGATCACATGAATAAATATTAACACACATTTTACAAATTCGTGTTGTAACTTCATACAAGTTACTTAACCGTATCTGTCTATTTTTAACCAAAAAAGAATCATTGTTAGATTATAATATCATCTAACAATGATTATGTTTTCATCTCCTCTAACTGAATCAATAATAATATGGAATTGTCAACTTGGCGACAAAAACCTGGTTTTGGCATGCCGTGTCACATATATACATATTACAGAGTGTTAGCAAATGTTTTCGTCGGTCCATTTTCGTGGAGGTTCCCCTTTATTTGAGCACAGCGGTGATGCGCGCGCGCGGCCTCGCGAGGCCTCGCGCAGCGAGCGACGAAAATCAGAATTTTCGTAGTTGAAATCGGCATTATAACGAACGTTTTTGAAACGACTTCAGTGAGTAATTTTGGTAATTTTGTATCGCTTGTTTTGTGTTTTAACCGTCTTTGGTCAAAGTTTAATATCTGTGCTGTAACAGGACGCGTTATACGCCAGAGTTGAAGGGTGAATTGGCCCTGCATTGACTCGATCAAAAAGGGACCCAAATCCGATCAAATCCGATCCGTCATGTTGAAAGCAAGGGTCAACGCTAGGTTGGTGATGTACTTTATGTATGTTTTTGAAGTTGACCAGAATGGGCAAACTTCCTTTTTTATTCCAGGATATGCCACTGGAACCAACTGCCTACTGGAAACAAGCAATGTCAAGTTAAAAGCAGTTTTAGAAAAAAGGTAACGATCCTATTATACAGCAGATTAATGGCTGACGAATGATCCCTTAAGGTGGCATTTTAAATCCTTTTTTTTAAATTTAATCTTACTACTTACTATCATGTTATTATATTTTAATAGAGCACATTTTATGTTAGCACATTGACTTATTGATGCCATTTATTTACATGTCTCTTAAAAATATTTACATTTTAATTATTGTATTACTGTGTTTATTTATTTATGTATTTATTTTTATATTTTCTTAAATTCATTCTTAGTATAATTTTTTGGGAGGACCACTTTGGAAACAAGTATGCTATTGTGTGCTTCAATGTGTCTATCCTCGGTAAATATTATATTTATATGTATTATACTGTTTACCAAATAAACTCACTCACTCACTCACAATGTAGGTGTGTGTCTGTAAGAGAGACGGAGAAAAAAATTAGATTATTCACGACAAGGATGAAGGAAGTGATTTTAGGCAGACTTGAACTTGCAGTCACTGAATCAGTCCTTGCTTCATTCACACATAACACACACAGTATACATCCGTAGAAAACTTCTAATGGGTACTAAATTGAAAGGGACGCGAGGGAGGGGGTGGTACTAGCAGCATGCATACATGCGTAACTGACAAGCATAATAAAATGCACACCTGCGAGAAGAAGAAAAAAGAGTAGGTAAGCCTGTAGACCTATTGTATACTTTTTGCAGGGGTTGTGGAAAATCCTTTGTTGTGTGCAGTTTATGTGTGTTCACTTGGTAATTGTATCACTTTCTGGGGGTGGGGGTGCCACTGATCGAAGTGTTGGGTAGTTGGGTAGTGCGACACAGTTGAAGCGATGCTTTTCTTGTTGAGAAAGCAGCCGAAAATTCCTAGAAATGGCACACAAAAATAAAACAATATGAAAATGTGTATGATGCTAATGACCAAATTAGGCAACAGGACAGTAGAAGACATCTTGTTCTTTTCCTTCTCTTTGATATTAATTTTTTTTACTTAAAACAATGATTGTATAAATACATACATTTTTGGTATGATTTCAGGAAACAAAATGGACTACTGATGAAGTCCTTGCTGACTCTGCGCTGGATGAAGGGCTTGACTGCTGGGACCTCGCTGATATTTTATAATTTAAATTTTCTTTCACTAAACTGAATTGGAAATGAGGCAGCTATATCTGTGGAGAAGAACATACTACTGAAACATATTTTGTGCATGGGCTAACTAAAATTTGGATTCTAGCCTGTTTATCAAATGGGCACAGTATTAAATAAATTTGCATCGCCTGGATCAGTGTGCTCTTTTTTCCTGTGCTTTTATCTCAGTTGGGAGAAAAAAGCGCTACACAAATGCAATTATTATTAGGATTAGT
>OZ024867.1:18934588-18997088 GCA_964017155.1 Oasisia sp. SBJ-2009 | reverse complement strand
GCGTGCGTGCGTGTATGTGTAATAGCCAGGGTTGTGATCAAATAAGTACTTTTATTTGAATACCAATAGTCATAAAAGGCTGCGTATTTGTATTTGAAATGTGGTCTGTATTTGCAAATACAATCAAATACACATAACAATTATCATTTTACCAATAAAAGGTAAAGCACTGCCTGACATGAATGTGCTCAGCAGTCTATACATAATGTTTTTTCACACCTATGGTATGGTCAACTGTGCATAGGCAACACTGATGAGAAAATTGGCTTACAATGAAGCTGGTCAAACATTAGTATAAATGACTGGACGGGAAGCAAGTGAATCTTATATATATATATATCCATAAAGGCAGGTATTCACAGAGTGTGTGCTTCAAAGAATCCTGCTGTCATCTGCTGTGTAAACATTCTGGGCTAGGACAAAGGAACGATGTTTCCTCCAGTGCAGTGCTACCAACAGTTCATCGAAGTGAACCGGCTACTTGCGACAACCCTTGCAACGAAACTGAGCCAATCCACATCGAAGAACCACCAGCTTGTGTCAACGACGCTCCATGCAGGACGAAGACTGGTAGATGTGTGCGCCCACCAAAACGGCTTGATTTGTAAAGCTTCAGTGCTGTTAGCTGTGAAATGTACTTTGGACTAATTCAGTGATTTTATTGACATTACGTTACAACATGTGCCATTACATAGTATCATTTCTAAATATCACTTGTTTAATTTTATGTTAACAATGATTGACATTTCAAGAAGAAAAAGACTGGACCAAAGACGTTAGCATTAATTATTACAGTGTTTATTATTTTAAGAAGGGATATGTTATGATATGTAATAATGCTGCTACCTTACGGACTATAATAAACTAGTTGTTAGTATCACCATCAGGACGTGTTGATACATTTTCAATTCACACTCTTTATTGACATTTACAGATAAACACGACAAATACGATTCAAATACTTGGCCACAGCCAGTGCCCTGAAGGACACCTGCTGTCAATTACTTTCTTCAATATTTAGCACGTTTGGGTGAAAGACACATTAAAGCTGAAATCAATAATTATTTTGAAGGTTGAACATAATTATTTGGTGAAAGCTAATCAGTTTGGAAGGTATTGCGTTGTTGGCCTACTAGCACAATAAGGTAAGCTTAGTAAACCCGCCTGCCAATTAGTTAAAAACAGTTAATCAAGCCTTTGTAGCGACAATGACCCTAATCAATTCTAAACATTTTAATGGACTTTGTCTTACCAGGAATATAAATCTGTAAACTATTAGTTACTTTCAAATACTTTTATTTTTAAATAGATTGTCAGTATCACCATTTCTGTTTCATGGTCACCCGCAATACCGTTGTCGAGGTGTTTGTCATGCTCAGCTTCGGTTTTGCCAAACAAAACGATGTCGTCAGCAATCGCTACTACACCATGTAGACCTTCGAACGTTTGGTCGACTTTCTTCTGGAACACGTCTTGTGCCGAAACTAGGCCAAATGGAAGACGACGGAAGCAGTATCGCCCGTATGGCGTGTTGAACGTCGTAAGTAGTTTCGACTCGTCTTTCAACTTCACGTTCCAGTATCCTGATCGTGCATCCAGTATCGAGAATACACTGGCACCTTGTAGTCGTGGTAGGATGTCGTCTAGGACCCATGTGTAGTGATGAGGTCTTCTCACACAAGTGTTCAAGTCCTTTGGATCTAGGCATATGTGTAGTTCACCTGAAGGTTTCGTGACGTACATAACACTGTTAACCCAGTCAGTGGGTTGCTCAACCTTCTCGATGACATCTATTTCGATCATTCGTTATAACTCTTTCTTCACAGCATCTTTAATGGACTCAGGGACGCGTCTTGGTGGATGTATGACAGGTTCTGCATCCTGCTTCAGGTCAATGTGATACTCACCAGAGAAGAGACCAACACCTCGAAAGCATTTCGGGTATTTCTCGAGTAATTTCTCTTTGGCATCACCATTGCCTTCACCAGACGATAGAGTATGAACTTGACTGTTGTTGTGACAGTCATTGCATGCTGATTTATGTTCACAGTTCCGTGAAATCAGTTGTAGAGCTAGATATGCTTGCAGTCCTAGCATTGTTGATCCAGCGTCCCCTGTCACATGAAACTCGACATTGAGTGCGATGTCGTTGTGCGTGCACTGTAGCGTGAAGCATTCGTATTGCTTTACGTTTGCATCACCGTATGCGCTCAGTCTGACCTTGGATTTCTGTAGCGCGATTGGTCGTCCATGGATGTCTTTCTGTTCTGGGAACAGGTGTTTGTATACACGTAATGGCATCACGTTCACCTCTGCTCCGCTGTCAATCTTGCATTCCACAAGAATGTCTGTCGTTTGTCCTCTCATCTGTATGTTCGCGAATGCTTGAGATTTGCTTCCTTTCTTGTATATGGACTCAAGTTTGGCAACCGGTGCAGTTTCGATTGAATCGAGCACAAAGTGTTCGTCTCTGTCACTGTCATCATTGTTACGAACAGTGTGTACTGTCTTTCTTCCATGATAAGCATGTTTGCTGCTTTTGAACCTGTTTTGGTGTGGTTGTTGATGTCTTACACCGCTGTCTCGCTTTTTCTTCAGATACTCACAAGCCCAATGTCCCATGACATTGCAGTAACGACACAATGAATCTGCTGCTGGACATTTGTCGTTTCTAGCATGTGTTTTTCCACATCTGTAGCAACTATGTAGGTCTGGTCTCATCTTCTCCGGAGTTTTGTGTGAATGTTGCTTGCTTACAGATTGTATCTGTTTTGTGTCTTTTATGTCTCCCATATGTCGTTCTGTGCTTTCATATGCTCTTACTATCGCCAGTGCCTGGTCCAATGTTGTCTCCTTGTTTTGGGCAATTAGTTTCCTTCGTATGTGGTCGCTGTACATACCTGCAATTAATTTGTCCATTAATTGTTCTTCTCTGTCGGTGTATTCGCAGTTATTGGTAATGATGCATGCCCTTGTCATGTATGTCTCTATTGTTTCATTCTGTTCTTGTTTGAGTGCTCGTAATTGGAATCTGGAATCTCGGAAGCTTGATTTTGGTTTAGCGTATTCTTCGAGTCCTCTCCAGTGAGGTGACAGTAGCGTTTCGTTTTCGTCTGACAATGCCCAACCGTCGCATATGTCACGGCCGTCTTCTCCGACCCATAGCATGACTGGACTTTAACAGCCTCATTCTTTGCAGACAAAGGTCCATTGAATATATACTGGCATGTCCTCCTGAATTTACGTAATGTTTCAGGAAGGTTTCCTGCATGCCAGTCTATGGATGGGATCGGTACTCCAGTTAATTGTCATTGTTCATGTATCACGTATTATCGCCCATTGTCTCGTGGTGTTGAGTTTTGTAACTTGAATTTCGGGGTATTTCCTCATTCAATCACTAAACCTTGTACGTACCTTGTCACCGTATATCCACCCGTGCGCGTGGTATTCATTTCTGTTTTGACACCATGTCGTGTTTATCTCTAAATGTCAATATAGAGTGTGAATTGAAAATGAATCAACACGAGTCCTGATGGTGATACTAACAACTAGTTTATTATGGTCCGTAAGATGGCAGCATTATTACATATCATAACAGTATTTAAATCAAATTTCAAAATTAAACAGAGAACGGCATTATCAGGATCAATTTATACAAACAAGTCATGCAGGACAAAGGACCTTAGTGTGTTATATAAAACAACTCCTTCACGTGCATTTGTTGGCGTTGTAAGTCATTCTTGTACCATGTGCTTTAACAGTAGTTCAACAAACATATCCTGGTCGCAGATCCATTCACCAAGAGATGCATTCCGTTCTGCAGATATCGAAGTCTCTCTGGTCCATTACTTTCATCTTGTTTCTGATCGCAAATATCGAATATAATACAACCGGTCTCCCATGTAGAACGTTTTCGTTTATACTGGGACGTTTTTCGGTGAATATTCCAGACTACCACAATGCGGTCCAAGCCATCCTGATAGCAGCCATTATTTCTTTTAAGAATAAGACAGAATATTATTAAAAAAATACTTACGGCAGACATCAACACAATATAACAAATTACACCTCTTGCTTATATCGGGCTAATGTGGTTACCCAGCGAACGGTCAGTTAATTTTACAATAAATGGAATAATTTCAAAAGCACTCGAATGTCACGTCATGAAATGTGTAACTAGTTAGCCATTTCAAAATGGACTATTTGATTTAAACATAAATTATTACCCACATTGCTAGATTTTATTTAACACAACATGCATTCCCGTCACACAATTATATTCAAGATTAGTGTGTGGTGTGATAACTCCTGTATTTGATTATATGGCATGTGTCGCATTGCAAATCTCAGTAACACCAACATTCCACATAACATTGTTTGATTTCAAATTGATTAAATTACCAATATTTGTCAAATCCGAGAAGAAGCAACTTGTTCTCAATGACTTTTGTAAAAACGTTGTTCAAAATGTGTCGTGACCCCATTTAGAAAGGAGAAACGGCCTTGCACTCATACTGAATGTGTAGCCATTGTCTTACCTGCAGCAAGTTGGAGAAACAGAACTGCATCAGTTTTATGTCAATTTCATCACCGGTGAAATCGCCTCTGTCTTTCAAGGGTTTGAGGGTATCCATCCAACATTGAGCACACTCCATTCTCAAGACGTACAAAAAGCTTCCTATTCTATGTTTGTTCATGCTTGCTCCGTAGAGAACATTATTTTGTCCATATATTAATGTCTGCATTCGTGCCAAGTGACCATTTTCAGTCCCCATGTCTCCACGGACTAGTTGCGGACAACGAGCAAGCTCGCCGACACCTTCCATATAATAGCCATAAATAACTCTGGGATTGCTACGTATATGAAATACATTGAGCCAGATCATATACCTAAACAACCCGAATGGATATAGTTTGTCGTATGAATATACATGCCACAAGTAATTGGCCCTTTAGCAAAATTCAGCTTCCTCTTTAGTCAACCTTTTTTCCTGAGTTCGGTACCTTCAGGGTCAAGAATCTGCATCAGTGTATAAACTACCTAACCCGATGCAACCTTCCCAGCCTGTCGGCACTTGATGTTCATCCAACGGTAGCCATGCTGTGTTTCTCACGTGATATCGTGTCGTTGTTCTCGAATATTCTGCTAAAAGCGTGTGAGGTCATTAGAGCAAAACTGGAAAATTACAAGACTCTAAGTAACAAAATCAACCTGAATGTAGACATCATCATGGATGTATACTTTGTATTTATATAACCATTGACATTTCTTAGTGCCAAGCTATTATTATGGAAGTGCTTACATTTGCATTGTATTTGTAGACAACATTTCAAAGGTATGCATTAGAAATACTATTGTAAGTGCAAATGGCTATACGGTTAACGCTGCGCAGAGAAAGATCCTGCACAAGGTCAGGGGTCAAATATCTAGGTCAGTGATCATGCAGCACCCCTGTCGGATAGGTGATGAAAAAGTGGTGCCCCGTGATGATTAGGTCATAATCTAATCCTCCAAACAATAGTGTGCAATTTTTAAACTAGGTCTAACACAGTCGAAAAATCAAGAGTCGCCCACGGAGGAGATACTGTCAACTATGCAATTTGATATAGGTCAAACATCAAGGCCAAGGATCATACGTGAGGAACATGACCCTAGTGGCCTACTTTTCAAACGTCATCATAACATTTTTATCAAGATTCTATAGCTTCACAAAGATACGCAACTCCTGGCGATTTTGCCGTAAATAGCGTGACATTACATAAGTGGCACCAACTGATTAAAAGCGTGCTAAACTACGATAATGAAGGTTCAAATAACAGAGGCTGCACCAGCGGTCATATATACCCCCTCTCACCCTAACTCATCCCACGTATTATTTTGAGGTTAATGACCCAATACATCCCTGGGCCTATTCCGTAGTAAACGCAACTGTTCTGGCCCCACATTATTACATATTTGAGAATTTGTTCAAATTCTTGCTCGAAATGCTTGTTCAATTATTCCCGTGCCTTGGGAAAAAGCTTGCCTTGATTTGATTTTAAAAGTTAAAATGTGCCATTTTGTTTAGATTTAGATCTACCTGGTACATGTAATAGTCAAGAATGTATACAACAAATGACACAACATCTAACAAAATTAATATGCTGCCATCATTCATACATGCCACAAATTTGAAACGGCAATCCGTATTTTTGACCTAAAATTATGTAAAAATCCGTATTTATCCGTATCATATACAAATTTGTCGGGCATGCCATAACAACACATGTATACAACTGCACAATATTAGTACTCTCATAATCGCAACAAACTACCCTACATTCACAGACGACAACACTCTTGAATCTTCACTGCGGCTGAACATCAGCTGCATGAGTCGCCGATTTCGCCAGTCTCAGCATCTCAGCTGACACAGCCAACTGGTGGCAAGGACTGTCAATGTTCAGCTTGCACTGAAGGTATGCAGTGATGGTGTCAGCGTTCAAACGGTGCCGAGCATCTGTATGAACTTTCTGTAATATGGAAAACAGCCTCTCCACGTCAGCGTTGCTGTGTGGGAGGCAGAGAAGTGGCGACATCACCTTCGCCAGCAGCGGGAAGCGAATGACATGCATCGATGTCTTTATCGTGAAGACCCGGACCAGACCTGGTCGATCGGTCGTGCTGAGCCATCCTCCATAAGCCTAATGGAGTCCTTGCCCAACAGCTGAAAGTCCTCGTACTCATCTTTCAGTTCTTCCGGATCGTCGTCGGGGGCAAAGCGGACTGCAAGACGCACAATCGGCTCATACGTGAGATTCTCACGAGCTGCTGGGTCGAGAACACCCAGGTCACGCAAAACTGGATCATCAAAGGGAAACTTGGCGACCATCTTGCGCACTACCGCACAGTAGAACGCTCGCACATCACTGATGAAGGCCGTCTGCACAGCTGGCGCAACTTCGTCATCTTCCAAGAAGGCGCGCACCTTCATGCTGACGGCAATGGTCGAGTCACCTTGCTGAATCGCTGTAGTCGATGGTGCGTAGATCCGCCACATTGTGGATGTGGCGAAGCTGGACAAACTTGACGAGCAGCTTCCGCAGTAGACGGTCCATCTCCGGAATGAGTACACCGACCTTAGACTCTTCGTTCTGAAAGAGTCGGTTAAACTCATTCAGGAAAGGGAGGGCGTACTGCAGAAACAGCAGCGTCATTGTTGTCAGTGGCTTGCTGAGGCGCTCATGGATGC
This sequence comes from Oasisia sp. SBJ-2009, assembly GCA_964017155.1. Taxonomy (NCBI): domain Eukaryota; kingdom Metazoa; phylum Annelida; class Polychaeta; order Sabellida; family Siboglinidae; genus Oasisia; species Oasisia sp. SBJ-2009. The sequence goes on along the minus strand of OZ024867.1, from coordinate 18,989,856 downwards.
GCAGGAAGCGCCCAGGCCGCTCCACGTCGTCGTGGCTCGCGAAGTAGCTCGTCAACGCAGGCAGTTGGTTGAGCACACGATTGATGACCCTCTCGAGCGACAGCCAGCGCGTCGGGCAGTGCTTCAAGATGACCGCGTCATCCACATCCACGAAGGCCTGAAACGCCTTGTAGTCCTCACGACGTTTAGAACTGGAACCGAACACATGCCACATATACATAAATGTGTATACTTTATAAATATATGTAATTTTTATAGAAATATTTACACATTTATTATGAATAATAAGTTCCAGTATTACAATAACGTAGGTTTTCAACAGTTGATTTTAAATCATGAACACTATGATTTTACCACACTTTTTATAACATTCGTAGCCTGAAAAAAGTGATACATTTTTGATTTGTTTTTAACCTGTGCTCGAAGTGGTAGTAGATGTCCACAAGTAAGTAATCGACTGGCGTGGACAGAGCACTGATGCCCGCACCAGCACACAGGCTGGCAAGGTGACAGATCCAGCCGACAGTGAAGATGTCTGGCTGTTTCTCCCGAACTCGAGACAGCACCGAATTGCGAGCTCCGAGCACCACGTTGCAATTGTCGCTCGCAAAACCCACACAGTTCTCCCAAGGGATGTCAAGGTTGCTAAAAAACAAAGGATCTCACTGAGTATTTATTCATGTAAAATTCAGTAAATAGTACAGACAGGCCAAAATTGACGTATTTTGGAAGTTTACTACATTACTTACAATTTCTTGAACAAAAATTACAGCAACCACTGTTCCATCAAGGTTGTTATACAAAATAAACAAATATACACTACAAATTAACAACATAAAGCCACAATTGTGATACAATTAAATGTCAGCAATATCATAGATAAAAGTTCTCAGGTAAAACAGTTGAACTACTTACACGAATGTCTGGTCGATCGTGGCGAATATGTCATGAGCCTTGCCGCGGTTGCAAACCGGTAGGTCGAGGAGCCTGGTGACAGTCCGGCCGAGATCAGCGTCATAGAATCGAACGAATATCCCCAGTCGATTGTCGGATTTCTTGTCGTTGCTTTCGTCGACAATCAGCGCAAACGTCCCCGACTTACACCGATCGACGACTTTTGCTGTCGACACTGCCGCCAAACTCCTCTTCATCAAGTGGGTGGTCTTTGTCCTCTTGCACATGAACCGTTTGGCGATGCCGCTGTCGGGAAACATCGACCTTGACAAATAGGTGAAATGATCCCCAATTGTCGCTGGAAGGTTATGCTCGGCGACAAAGTATGAAAACATCACCTCGGCGCGGGTCACCTCGTTAGCAAAGTCGCCACAGTTCGGCTGTGGCTTGAAAAAGGTTTTTACGGTAGCCCCTTCCTCGTGGCGCTTCAGGTTCGCCGCGTGCAAATTCGACTTCATGTGCTCCGTGATGTCGTACAACCCCGAAGCGGCAACTTTCACATCGCGTGAACATACACTACATCTCGCGTACTGTTCGCCTGCTTTGCGCTTTACTATCATGCCACCGAACTTTGCTACCCATTCTTTCTGAAATTTTGCTGTACACTTTCGTCTTTTCGCAAGGGGAGCCATCTTAAAGTCTGAAGAATGTTGTCTGCGCCCACGAATACGGCGCCCATAGCCACCTGCCGCAATGTTCAGAACTACAGTTTACGAGCGCGCGATCTGCTTGCACGCTACAATAAACGAACCGGTCGTTTTGTTCGTTCGTTTCGAGTCGATTTACTTAGTTACTAACAATAAACAGTATTCAATTAGACTGTGTAGATTTGTTAGGTATAATGTGGTTAAAAAGAATGTATCCATAAATGTAGCTAAGATCCGTATCAAAATGGAGTACGGCCGTATCACTTAAAAAACGGCCAAAATCCGTATCGGATACGGGTAAACCGTATCATGTGGCATGTCTGCATCATTGTCTTTGCCTTTAATCTTGGATAGCCAATTTAAGATTCCTAGCAAGAACACTTTGTGGCCACTGGTTACAGTCAGAGCGTGTTGCATCAGTGCTGGACTGGTCAGCGTCTGGCTGTTAAAGGCATTGAACAGTTGGTCCATCCTTTCGACGAACTCAGCTGTGCCTGTGTGAGCTGATTCTTCTGCAACATGTAGTGAACATAAATATTAATTCAATTCACTATTATTTATTCAAATAACATTCAACAAACATTACAATTGAATACCACGTCAACATGTTGTACATGTGATGTTGATTGAAGGAATACATAATAATGTAAAAACTGTTATTAGTAGGTATCCCCAAAGGCCCAAACACAATTATTGTGGTCACAACCATAATAATAAATCATTAGATATGTAAATATTGTACACATCCTAAATGCTTAAATGAATATAAAGAAAAAGCAATATAAACATAATTAGTTAAATAATAATATATCCTGTTATATAACAAAACATGATTAACTTCATGCAGAAAGTACATATATTTAAACACTATTAGATTAGTATATAGCTATGCTGCGAGTCGAAATAGTAACTTATTACAAGGTGGTGGTAATAATGACAACATTTAGCCAATTGGTCATTGCCATACCAGAGTGAACTCTATATGGCAAGCGGACCAGGAATAAGCCGTTGGCGTATTGAGAATCCAAGCAATGTTATCTACGTATATTCCGCCCTTCTGCGTTATTTGTAGATATTTTTAAACATGCCACACTCCCCATAGGCACAGGGACCATTACACACCGGGGGCCAGTGAGTATTTCGTGTAATATAAGTAGTTTTTGAAAAGTTATGATCACAAACCTCATGTTACATCTTTGTCAATCAGATTGTTTGTGTAGATGCCAAATACATGTACCCATTTAACGTATTCTATGTTACATATGTTGGTAATTACAAACGATATCCTTCAGTGTTCGACTTGCGAGCGTATTCGACTGGCGTTTCAGTGACTATGTCTATGACTATGTACATTTGGCCATTTTTTCTCATGTTTTCACAGGGGAAAGTGTCGATAACATTACTTTTACATAAACATTTCTTTAAAAGATCCAATATTTACCTTCTTTCTTCAACCGGGAAGCGGTGGAAAACCATTTCCGGACATTTTGTGCGACTGTTGTTGCAGTTGGGCGCAGCACAACATTGTGTCATTGGCAATTCGACATCCAACGTCGAGCAGACGTCTGTAGCTTAGCACGCTTAAAAATAGATGGCGTTAGTGGTTGTGGCGTCACACGTTATCGCGAGGAGTTGCGTATCTTTGTGAAGCTATAATATCCTTGATTTTACCTTAACTTTGACTCTTGGCCATGTGTTTTACACGTATCCATGTGTGTAGTTGATGACATCTCCTCCAAGGGCGCCTCTTGGCTTTTCGATTATTGTTATACTTAATTTAAAAATAAGTTACACGAATTGTTGGCGTATTAGTTCATGACCGATCCGCAAGGGGACAGCACGTGTCCGTCACTTATCCGCCAAGCTACATAATACATGACCCCCGGCTATGACCAACATTTAAAAGAAACACATTTTGGCCGTATTAATTTACGATCTATCCGCAAGGTGGCGTTATTTGTTCACTTATCGGCCACGGCGCTGCGTGACCTTTTGACATTTGACCTTGATGTTTGACACGTGACCTGGCTCCCGATTTTGCTCCGTGCGTCTCTAACATAATATAACGATTTGCACTTACACTACTACTAGTGGAACTCTAACAACAAATATTTAGAATAGCAATTGGTAGCCCAGTATTCACATAATTTTGAACATTCACACAGAGCATTTGAAGCAGAAGATCATAGCGACAACACCAGCAGGTTGCCAACCGCGTAGGTGGAAGAGATACATGCACATAAGTAATCTACCTGATTCACACAGGGAAAGCAGACACATTACAGCAACTCATAGACGCCAGCAAGAGTTGATTACAACACGTACACAAATGATAATAGTATATGAAACACAGCACACTAACACTTTAGATATTGAATTGAAATTGATTTCAACCACAACAACTACTACTACTACTACATTATAAATACAGTGCATACAATACGAACTGTTGAAAAAAAGGTAAAATAAGTCATGTTTCCCCTTATAATTTCTTAATTTCATACATAAAACATCTGAACAGTGAATAGAAGGTGCGACAACACTATTTATATGGGTCACCATACAACATTTAATAAAAAAAAACATTGTGACATTTATTGACGAAAACACTTTTATAACAATAAACAAACTGAATGTTTAATTTTGTTATCTAATTTGTGTCAGCAAAAATGGTCTAGAACTCTAACACATAACTATTGAAGAGTCTATTTGTATAACACTTTTGAAAAGATTAACATTTTTACAACTATTCAGTGAATGATCGAGGGAGTTCCAAAGTTTATCTCCGGTAACAGAAAGACACATACTTTTTTTAAGTCAGTACGTACGTAGATTTGCTTGAACTTCATGTATTTTAAGAAAAAAATTGTGCAATCATTGATAAGATATGACTTGACATTGATAATGCCAGAGCATGTCCATATGTGGTTGGCGTTCCAACTTCCACGACTTCATCGTAAATTACTTGTACTGCGCTCGCCAGAGGGCGTAACGAGCTGCCTGTCCCACACGTAAACACAGCATTTAAGTCCCTGTCTATGACACAGTTGTTTTGGTGTTATATGTTACCGAATTCACTGTCGCCTATGGTCTGATTTATTCCCAATAAACCGTCTGGCTGTGATAGCATTTACATGTTTGGTATGTTCGTCCAGTCTTCTGCTAGGCGTCCTTCTACAAATATGTTGTGTTGCGAGTCACGTGTGGGACATCCTGTTCGCCACGCCCTCTGGCGAACAGAGAACAACAGGTTTGCGCAATCCGCATGGCGCCGACTGCAGACAGGGCAGCGCAGAGCCGTAGATACATAGAGTTTGGCCAACTGAAAACCTGGACGCCATTTTCGGTCTCGGCACCTGATAACCACATGACGTATTAACAATGTTATGCCTTGAGGTTTGACCTTCACCTTGTTGTTCTGCTTGGATTGGAGATGCTTTATGTGTAATAAGTGCACACATGGATATGATGTGATATTGGACGGTTCGGCTTCATGTTGAGAAACATTCGTAGGAAGTTTAGGGAGGTTTAATTATAACGGAAAGGATGGATTAGCAATGCTTAGTTATCATCTGTGCAGCGTCCAGGCTAGGACGGTGGTACGTTCGTTCTCCGACCGTGGCGTGATTAACGTGAACATGATGTAAATCGAGAATGATGTGACTAAATATGTCTATCAGCTTATCTTCCATTGTTGTTTTAGCACTTTACCATTCCAACCATGACGAAAAGTAGTGTAGCTTTAGCGGATCTTTGATATGATGCCGTCAAATTGCCGATTATTGTACGTACTGTCATGGTCATAGAGTGAGGAGGCTGTGTGTTTTGCTGGATGCTGCTGTGTCCATTTTCGTGCCTCATATTAGTTTGAGCGTCATTATGATTAAATATATCTCTTATATATATCGGACACTGTTAGGAAAAGGACGTCTACAAATTCGCAGGATTTCTTTTAACAAACTAAAATGAAAAAAGCAACCAGATATTTTCGAAACCCCAATGCAGTACACAGGATTTCAGTGCGCCATAAACCGTGATGGTGTTGTGAACAACCGTGACATTTCCTTTCGGCGAACGAAATTGCAAGCAGCTTTTCACACCAATTACCATACGAATATTAGCGAATAGCCGGCGTGATTATATTTAACCATATATATAAATAGAACACCCCAGTAGAACAAGACTGCTTGCCAGCTATCAGTTGACACATAATACTTTGACGTCAACACGGGCTGGTGACAGCCATGCTAATGCCAGGCAGAAAGCAACTGCAGTCCCTGTTTATACATAGGACTGCACCAAATTTTCTTCATAATTATCACGCTATTTATTTACTGACATAAGTTAGCCAGTGTTGTTTAATTGGGTATAATGTGTTCAAACAGTTGCCTCACTAATATGTATGTCTGAAACAAATCAACAGGCTTATAGTGTCTCACTGTGTGAGGGGTGAGTACAGCTTAGAACTATTTAATTTGTTATTCTGTCAGATCCACAATTGTTGTGGTGTTTTACAAAAAAGGTCATTTAAAAATCAACCAACTGAAGTCCATCCTCCAATTTCACAGATTAAAAAAACAGACCATGCAAAGTGGGTGAGAGAATAGGGAAAACAACAACAAAACAGAGCTGCCAACATTACTAACAACAACAGTAGTAGAAAATGTAGAAAGGTAGAAAAGTAGTAATGTTAAGATAGTCAACTAACTAATAATATAGTGTCAATAGTAATAACAATAAATAAATAAAATTAGGCAAACTACAACAAAATAGCAGGGGTGGCAAAGTAATTTAACAGGTTTCCTTAAAATGACCACAGTTTCCCTTTCATGTCCCCCTAAACAGAATTAGTTTGGTAATTTCATGTATTAGTGTTGGTCAATTTGCATATGACTGTAATGTTTTAAAACTGTTAATTTCCTAAATTAATGGCAGTGTAACATAAATATGTTCGCAAAGACTATAACCTAAGCTATATATTGTATAACCAGTGGAAAGAGACTCTGGATCCTGTTTTTTGTCGGTTGGTACAGTTGTACGCTACACAGAAAATAACCATACTTGCTATTTCACAATGACTGTTGTAGCCAGCATGTCCCCAAATGGATTAACGTTGCTCACATCACCGATGTCTGTTTTAAGGATATTTCGTGTGTAGCTTTAAAATGGTGGAGAGTCAGCATACCATTATAAGGTTTACACTGACCGTTTGTTAACGGGATGATGTCTTTTTGCTGTAATTAGCAGCTACCTCAGGAACAGGTAATAGGAACCTCACTACAAGCCATTGTACAGAGACTTGTCGTTCTTAGCTTTGATACAGTCCACTCACTGACATTAATTTAAACATATCAGACATATGCAAAGCCTCTGTTTGACAAGAAAAACTTGCAATGTTCACCTCTTTTCTAGCATTATATTTCAAGTATTTTACATTATAGTGGTATCTTATAGGTAAACCTTGATAAAAAATCAAAATAAAATAGAAATAGCTTCTCTTTTATTTACAATTTTGAGAACCATTAACATATCTACATGAGAAAATAATAACATTCAGTTCACTTCAAATAAATACATTTATTGTAGACTCAACAGAACTTGCACGTACTGATATATACACACATATATGAAAATGGGGTTCATATATTATTGTTAAACAGCATTTAAAATAAATATCGTACATAAAATCATGTACATTTGTACACATTATGTATATACTCCCCTTTGTGATGATCTGGTGTACTAGTCAGTCAATGAATCCGTGGAACAGATCTATCTCCAAGTTTCATAAATAATGTTCCCTCTCAAACCAGTAACTCACAAGCACATGTAAAAATATGCTACAATTACTAGACATTTATAAGTATATCATATCTTTTAGGACACACACATTCATCAATACAAGTTGTCTTCTTATAATATAACTGACTTGGGTGAATATCTGCTGTGTATTCAAAAATGTAATATGTCTAGTATGGTAGTCTAGTAGTGTTTGAATGATTGAATTACAGTTTTATCAACAAGATCATAGTAATATATATATATATATATATATATATATATATATAATATATATAATATATATATATATAGTATTGCTTTAGGATAATACAATTTCATGGTTTCTGAGTTGTTCTTTTGTTGAATGGACATAGCAGACGTCATGTTACTATTCAAATGGAAACACATAGGCTATCTAGTAACCGTAATAAGCTTTATAAGACTGAGTACAAAGTAACAGTACTTAATTATTTGTTAACATTGCAATAACTATTCACAAGTACGAAGAAAGGAACAACGGCGTGAGTCTTTTCTTAAATTGTTGTAAATTAAGTATTTGTGTTATTTCATTATGTTATGTTTAACACAATGATTTTTATTAATTTGCACACTACCTAAATTAACGAATGACAGTGGTTCTTGGAGGAAGTGTTTACGGTTTTGTTCTTCGTAACTGGAGCAAGTACCATTTATAGCATATCCATACCTTGCCAAACAAACTACGAACAACTGAAATCTACAGCGAGTAATAAAAGTCAAATGCAATGGGATATGAGGTGAGCCTAAAGCCTAAGTCCCACTGTCCCGGTTCTGGCCACGGTGTACCTCGGCAAATATTCCAGGTGCTCCGGAGTGATCCGTGAAGATTTGGCTCATTTGTATAATTATTTCAGTCTCATATATACAGTGGTATTGCCGGTGTCGCCATGGTGTCACCAGGTTTTGAACCCCGGATCATCTCGATGTAGCCATGGTGTCACACGGTATCACCCCGGACTCCCGGAGTGTCAAGGATATGTCACGGTGTCGCCCCGTTTGGTGCCGGTTTATCACGGTGCTCCCCGGTGGGGCCACGGTGCTCCCCGGTGTGGCCACGGTTCTCCCCGGTTTAGTCTCGGTCTGTCCCGATCGTTTGGGACTGTATTCGGTTTTAATGTTTTATGTTTCCCATCAAGAGCAAGGCGGTGTAATTCGAATTGGTTGGTTTCGAAGCGTGCCTGAAATAAAATAAGTATACGCGACCATTTGAAATTATGCACATGTCAATTTTGTCTGTACTGTTATGTGATTTGTGGCACACGAAGAAATGGTAAGCATTGCAGATTGAACTGTATTGATAGTTGATCAGCTTCTTGTGTGATGATTGCAGTTTCAGTAGACTGAGAGATAATATGTGAGGTGATCTGAAAAATGTGAAGTAAAGACATTTATAATTAGTGAGCACAAGTACATGTATGATTTACACATCAGACACTGCTGTATGTTCGTACTGGGTTATATAGTGCTATCCTGGTGCAGTTTTTCATCCACGGCTGTGCTTAATTTAATGTATCTCTGAACATTATTATTTGCTCACTCCAATATTTTCAGGGACCTTTCTGCAATAGTATAGGATGTTCTATGCAAACTATTAGCAAAATCAGAGATTGTGCTATGTTTGTATTGGGTTAAATACTTCTGCAATAGTATAGGATACTGTCTACAAAATATTTGCAAAATCAGAGGATAGATTTACTGGGTACTTGAGGTTAAAGGTCACATTTTGAAAATTACAACATTCTTATTTACACTATTGTTTTAATGTTATTACAGTTATATGCACATGTTTATTGGCTTTCCAATGATATGTTGTTTGTTTCTCTAGCTTTATTAACAGCAGATTTACAGGCATTACTGTAGCGGTCAGTATGCAAATCTGGTCAAAGTTCAGTGACCTATATCTTCCATGATACGTGACCTAGATTTTTTGTATTTTATTTTTTATTTTGATATTCTCGCATGAGCCAACAACTGTACTAAATGTCATCAAAATTGGAGACGGGTGATGTTTTGAGTGATTGATTTGACATGGATTAACCCTTACATTTAGTAGACGCTTGAATAACTGCTGAATATATAAAAGGAACTGTTGATTTAGTATAGACATGTAGTTAAATTAGCCAGTTCTCCTTTAACTTTAATAAAACTCGCAACATAGCATTACACATACATTGCTGTACCTCCTCTATGCCTTTGCCACATATTCAAAACCAAAGTCAAAGAACGAAGTAGAAAAATAAGATTGTTCTACCAACCGCATTCATAATCACGACGCCTAGCCCTAGTAATTCATAGTCAACCAACAAATAAATCAATCAATATGTCTATTTTACACTCACAGCGAGCAAATAAATGAACGTCTATAAACATGTAACAAAGTTAAAAACGAGACAAACCGGTTTTTGAGAAGTATAAATTCTTCACTGTGCCATAATCCGTGATAGTGATAAACACAACCTTGTCCTTGACGGGGCTAGTGTCTTTTCTTGATAATACAATTTTGGGTATTTGGTCTTGTTAGTGTTGTAAAATTATAAGTACTTCACTCTAAGTCTGACCAGTTTCAAAGTATAACTTGTTTATATCATTACATGAACAACAGGCATTTAGCCATCGTATGGAAACATATGCCTTGTTTGTTTACACGAGAAATTTCGAATGACAGTCAGTGTAGTAGATCATACGGCTACGGCTACGACGTAAAATTACGTCGACACCTACCTCGCACAATTTCGATATTCCTAGCTTCGCATTCCACCCTTCACGATTCACATTACTTTCCCATGTTGCCAATCTTTTCTTATTAAAAGGGAATCCATATAACTTAAATTTGTTGCTGATATTGGAGCATCCCCAAGCAGAACTGCTACACTGCTTGAAAACGCGCCAAATGAGACCGATAATGGCGTCCACACATCCATCGACCAATCAAAAATTGGTACGTCATTGGCCAAACTCTATGGGCGTATTCTATTTGCAGTCCGCGGAGTCCGCGGACGCGGAGAATGCGGAGACGTGAAAAAGAATAGATTCGGAGAAGGTCGGAGACGTTCGAGACGCATAGCAACCAGCATAGCAACCAGCGCGTTTAAAGATGGACGGAGACGCAGCCTTGGCGCTACTGTGTAATGATTTATTTTCGTCAAGTGATGGTGATCATCATCCTCATGCCATCGACCAATACGCGGATGAGTTAACATCAGCCGCGTTGATGTTGTAAGTTGCATTTCGTAAATTATGAAGGAATATTTTAACAAATAAACACTTGTTTTACTCGCATGGCTTGTCATTTTTGTGGGCGTGGGCCCGCGGCACAATTGTGACCTTGGCCGGCTTGGCTTTTTGGCTCGCTATGGAGTTGGTTGTGTTGTTTGCATAATGGAATACTTATTTCATAGGATGTCTATGTTATGCTATGTTATATATACTTACTTCAGAAAGTTATTTGTAAATAAATTTTATACTTTACCAGTGTTATATGCATATGAATATGCTTGTTTATTTGTAAATATATGCCTGGCACATATAACACAACAACTAGTAAACAGTAAAACACGCATTGTCTATAAACCACCTCCAAAGACAAATTGTTTACGCTGCTTCTTGACATCCTTATACATATTATACTTTATCATCATTGCATATAATAATTTATGCTATATATACCTGCCCCGTTTGTCTTGAATAAGTTGTAACTGATATACTATATAATTATATTTTGCTTAAATAAACATGTTTATTTCCTCTTCTGTTCATCTAAAACAGGTTACGTGATGACCATCATCGACTGCAACATATGTAATGCCACAATTACTTGCCTGCTGACTTCATTGCCGTGTTCCACGTGAGGGCAAGTACATTCCAGGTGGTGGTGCATATACTTGGTGCAGTGACCATCCGCGAGTGCTGATTATATAGCAATTTTGCATAGCATTAATGTTCAAAAATACTAAATCTTGTGTTTACTTCATTTACTATTTATCCTTCTTTACTGTTGAATATGCAATGATATGCATGCCTGTTTTCTTGGTCACAATAACTTATTTTGTAATATTGTGCAATGTTGTAAATTATCTACTGTTTAATAAGACATAAAAATAATTTTGTAACAATGTGTTCTTTTAAATTACCTTACTATTGTTATGTTGTAGAGATTCGCATTATGTTTCAGTCCACATATATATTTCTGTTGTGCTACAGCTTGCATATAAATAACTTTCTCTTTTATTGTATTCTTATTAATTATTATACATACTATTGTAATCGTGGAATAATGTATGTCACTCATGTAAATATGTATATGAATAAATATTCTTCGTTGTGTTGTATTTGTCACTGTAAAGCATAAAACAGTTAAGAAAGCTGATAATTTTTATTATCGAATTTATTGTTATATAAATGCTATAACATGTTTTTTTGTAAAACATGGATGCACATTAACATATGTATCATACGTAGTATGAAGGAACATAAGCAATAAACATATGTAACTATACACAGTAAACACTTGTCAGTCATTGTGTGATATATTCCATACAAAGTTTTAATGTTTTGCACATTAATACCATACAAATGTGAACACAACAGTAATTACTTTACATATTCTTATTAAGTAAGCCTGAAACATGTCAAACAACAACTCGCATGTCACATATTTAAACAAAATAATACCATCATAGTCAATCCTTCACAATGGTAATGTACATATTGTAGGAACAAATCACTGTATTAATACTGATTTTTTTTACACAATGGCACACCATGAACAAATTACAATACAGAAAAATGTCAAAACAAGATTTATACTAAAAGTAAAACATAACATATTTACAAAACTTCATATATTAACCATTATAACATATAAATGACAAACAAACTATTGATGATTTCCTACATGAAAACATCTCAACAATACCAGTATCTCCACTACACACTAAATGTAGAACTACACATGTATCATTACTATATGCATACATTTTACATATATGGCTATGTCAGGGGAAATATAAAATCCAATTCACATCCTGTAGTGTCTAACTCTTCAATATCATGACAAAGGCTACGAGCATGTTGCTGTTGCATGTAGAAGCCACAGTTGTGCAAGGACACATGGCCCTGGCCTTTCACTTAGATGTTTACAAATTATTAGAAGAAGCGTGTACAAGTGTATATATATATATATATTGCAATTTGTATGCTATGTATGACACTATTTGTAAATAATAATTTTAAATGCATATATATATATATATATATATATATATATATATATATATATATATATACACACACACACATATATATATATATATATATTATAGCACCTATTTAACCCCATGTGTAGCAACATTTAACAACCATGTTCCCTAGTTTGAAAATTTCGTCAACACACTGAAAACATCCCAATACTTTCAGTAAATATTTGTTTTCACAATTTGTCTGATTTTCAGTGTTAGGCTTCATAATGGTTTACATATAATATGGGAGCATGAAGATAAAATGGAAACTATGGTGCACAAAATCCCTCTTGGCAGTTTGTAGTGCATGTCTTGAAGTATATATCCTCCAAATTTGGAGTTGATCTGCCTTCCATATTTCCAAGGATTTTTCTAGTGCCTTGTCCACATTTTTGGTTGTTGTCTTTGACCAGTTTAAAAGAAGACACCATTATATGTCTTCCACCTACCACGTAATTGTTTGGGTGTGACTGTGTACCCATTTAGTTTCATGATGACTTCAACCCCCTTTCACATGCTATTGTGGCATGAGTTTTTCGTCATGTTCTCGTGGACGAGGTCAATCAGCTGTTTGGTTGCCGCACTGGTCCACACTGTACATGCATGCAAAATAAATGTCACAGTGTTTATGTATAGCTAACACACTGTTGAAATTATGCATTTTTTTTTCAAAATGATCAGCATATGCTTATTGACAGAAAATTATGAAACATTCTCATATTTTATCAGATATTTCAAAGATGAGTTTATTATTCAAAAACTGTGCCTATAAATTTATACTCATTAACTAATTTCTCGTATTTTCAACAAATACGTTGTATGAAAATTACTTTTTAACATACTGACATAAGCATAAATCGTGTGTGTGTGTGTGTGTGTGTGTGTGTGTGTGTGTGTGTGTGTGTGTGTGCTGTGTGCTGTGTGTGTGTGTGTGTGTGTGTGTGTGTGTGTGTGTGTGTGTGTGTGCGTGTGTGTGTGTGTGTGTGTGTGTGTGTGTGTACCTACCTTGTTGGAGCTGTTTGTGTAACTGCTGAAGTTGTGATCCATGGTGCAGTGATTTCCTGTTGCACATTGTGCAATATTTCTGCATCTACAACATGTATATTGAAAATAAATACATTATAATCCTGCTTTTTAATGTGTTGTATAATTTATGCAACAAGATATCATGCAATGAAAACTATTTCAAATTAATATTTTTGTTCGTACACAATACATATATGTACTAATAAAAGCATACAAGCCATAAGTGCATTACCACATATTATAGAAATTACATTTTGTTATAAACATTTATGTTTATGTAGTTTTAATTATATTGCTATAATTATACACTGTAAATAAAACTAAACGTAACATTTTACAAAATGCCTGATAGTAAATAAGAATGTATATATTTTATAATTACCTCCAACTATCAACTGTTGCCCGTCTAGGGAACTCAGAACAACGTTTTCACCTGTCCATCAGGCATGATGACCTCATAGCTTCTCCAATATCTGAAATAGCCATAGCCAATACAGAAAGTGGAACAGTACACATAAGAAAGAATTTTTAAGAATAATAAAAGGTATGGAATGGACAACTACATATTTTTAATAATATAATTTTAGATCAAAAAATTCATAGCTTTTAAATGGATAATAAAATACAAACAAATGACTGAATACAATAAGAAGATTTGTAATATTTGATAATGATTTAAAAATAATAAAATAAATATATGAAAATGTAATTTCTATGTATAAATAACAAAATACAATTTTAAATAATGTAGCATTTCGTAAGAAAAAAATCACTATACGTAACATATGTGTCATAAATATACATAATAATTCCTGATGTGTCTGGGGTGCGCTAACTGACTGGCCCGCTAACTGCTCACGCCCTGAGCCTGAGACATCGGATCGTTTACGAATTACGTCGAATCAACAGCATTAAATTTATCTGAAACACAATTTAAAAATAATAGTTGACTTCTTTGTATTGAAAATGATGCACAGTGACATTCAGAACACATACACATCGAAAAACGGTGGTAAACCCGTTTTGATAAAGCCCTAATAATTTAGGCCAGTTAACTGAAAGATTACCCAACACTCACAATCACATTCACAACTTCACACAACACTGGCAGTGTGACTGTCTTTTGAGTTTTGTGAGCGATAAATTAATACATTCCTTATTTCACTTTAGGGAGTATTCCACTGACATGCTGACATGCATAAATGCATATATTTCATTGATAAAGTACTGATAATTGCGCTTTCACATTAGCAAAATAAATATATACTTATATTATTGTATTTCAAATGTTTTATTACATCGTACTCACCCTTTTTGTATTCTGCCATATTTGTACCACGTGACTGCGTCTCTCCGAATACGACATGCCACGCAAGCGGCGAAACCGGAGCGGTCCGGAGAGCCTCTCTTTTTAACGCGGAGAGGTCACATGACCTCTCCGCGTCAAAAAGAATGGGAATTTTCGGAGAGGTCGGAGAGGACGGAGAGGTCGGAGAGGCAAATAGAATACGCCCTATGTATCCAAGGCTCTGGGGCAGCGTAATTCTCGGATACGCGGATATATTCATATTGTACAGCTATCCTCATATTGCAAAACACATTGAGCGTTGTCCCACATGCCATTGGTTATAGTAGTGGTTGGATGACGTTAACAAGGCCTATATCTTAAATATATATTAATACACGCAAAACATACAATTTGCAACTGAATACAATTTCACATTTAACCAATCAAAATTACAGCTGCTCAAACAAGGCAGTCAATATGATAACACATTTTATTGCGATCGCCACCAGATCCGCTATCATATATACGCAGACGACACTCAATTGTACGCTGAGTGCCCGCCATCGAGTCACGCTGATGCACAACGAAAAATCGAGGAATGCGTGAGTGATATTAGAGAGTGGCTGGATTACAGCCACCTTCTTCTAAACGAGACGAAGACCGAAGCAATCGTTTTTCGTTCCTCCGCTGTCCACTCACCTTCCTCGTTGTCCACCATCTGTGTATGCGGGTCATCTATATCACTGTCGCTAACTGTTCGTGATATAGGCGTTTTACTTGACAGCCGACTTGACATGTCAGCGCAAGTATCGAACGTCTGCCGTGCTGCATACTCAAATTTATTTCGTATTGCCAAAATACGAACAAGTCTGACAACTGCAGCATGCAAGACTTTCGTCCACGCCCTCGTCACATCACGGCTAGACTACGGAAACGCAGTCCTGTATGGCATCTCCGACCGCCCCTTGCACCGCCTTGAGATGGTGCAGCGCTCGGCGGCCAGAGTAGTGCTGCGGCTCAGGCGCGGTGACCGGCGAAGCATGACGGCCGCATTGAAACAATTGCACTGGTTGCCCGTGAAGTATCGCATCGAGTACAAGATACTCGTCATTGTGTTTCGCGCCCTACACGAGCGGACGCCGGCGTACATTGCCTCGCTGATCACACCGTACGTGCCGCGTCGCGCCCTGCGATCTGCAGACCGCGCGTTGCTAGTGGTTCCTCGGCACAACCTCGAACGTTATGGACGCCGCTCATTCTCTCGTGCAGGACCAACTCTTTGGAACGCACTACCTGAGGACTTGCGTTCTAGAGTATGCATGAACAAGCTTAAAACACACCTTAAGACTTATTATTTCAAGATTGCTTTTAATGTCTAGTTTTTCTACACCTTTCATTCTTTTATATTTTTATTTATTTACATATTTACTCTTAATTAGCTCAACCAGCATGTCATTTTAATTATTTATTAATTAATAGTTTATAAATTAACATATATTTGAGTTTTTGTTTTTTATAATTACAATTGACACAACTATTATATTGCTGTAGTCTTTTGTTAATAATTAAGTACTATGTATATTATTATATATTTATTTATTCTGCTACTTTATTTATTACTTATTTACTCTTAATTAGCTCAACCAGCATGTCATTTTAATTATTTATTAATTAATAGTTTACAAATTAACATATATTTGAGTTTTTAATAATTACAATTGACACAACTATTACATTGCTGTAGTCATTTGTTAAAAATTAAGTACTATGTATATTATTATATATTTATTTATTCTGCTACTTTATACACACATATATATGTATGCATATTTTCTTGACTACATTAACATATGATATAAACTACAACAATGCCATCTCTGTTTAATTTTAGTTTATCTTGTAGTTCTCTACAACACTGATTTAGACAAACGTTCTCATATGTTTTACTTGTACTTTTATTTTATTTATTTATTAGGATGTTTTAATGTTGTAAACACTACCGAACAGAGTTTTTACTTTGGATTTTAGTGTCTAAATAAAGTGTATTATTATTATTATTATATGTTTCAAAATTCTGAGTTGGCATGGAACAGTGCTATTTTCGCTGATCTATTTGAACTGTTATACTCTATGTGTGAAGAATCATTGTCTTGTGCGTGCGTGCATGCCTACGTTTTGTACCCATTTCCCTTTTAGTTTCCGTCGTAAACGTTACTCATCGCAATTACTCGTATAATAGCGTTCATTGCCGGGATCCGCAACTAACTTCGCAAGGTCATGGAAATCAAACAGGCTACAGTTGTTATTCTTGTAGTCGATTGCTTTGCAGTAAGGGTAGTACCACGTGCACACTTCCAGACAGTGTTCGGCCGTTTGTTCGGTAATTGATTCGTAGCTGTCGCACTGGCGTTTGTTGGACATTGGTGTGGCTTTCTAAAGGCATTCTGCGGATGAATGAGTCGATAATTAGTGCAAATGGAAGCAACCATATGGCGTGGCCGAATAGTAACAACAGCGATGCTGTAAATCAGTTTGTATGTGGATGCGTTTGTATGGGTGACGGTGTGTGTGTGCGTTTGTGAGCGTGTAGTTGTGTGTGCATACGTGTACGCACGCGAATGCACGTGTCCGCACGCAGGTGTATCTGCGTGTTGGCGTATAGTCGCTCTTCCCCAACTGTAATGCTGAATGGAGAGAGTGGTGATCCCACAGGTTTTTTGCATTATACGCAGTTGTATGAAATGCAAACAATAAAGATTGCAGGCAAATTGTTCTACTGTATCAGTGAGGGAGAATCTTCAACAGTTTGATGCTGATATAGTCACGTTGCTGTTTTTGTTATATTTTCATTTTGGACGGGAGTAGTATAGTAGGGTGTTTTGCTTGCACTACCGGTGTTTTGGTCGGTGGAAGGGAGGAGGTGGAGGAAGGTCAAGTAGCGCTCACTGGCTGATAGGTGGTTAAAGTGAAAAAAAGGCTACAGTTTAGTGTTATGCACCTAAAAGAGTGTACACTAGCTAATCATTTGCATCTACAATCCAATTTTTCACCTTAGTGGTTACCTCAGAAAGTGGTCTTAAAGTGGGAAAATCTAGCTAAATCACCGACACCATGAACCGGCCCATCTTGGATCTTGCAACCAATCACAACCCAGCAGTTTGGAAAAGTAATACGTCAGAGAGTCGTCTGCTGGTTCAGCTGTCATAACAGAGAGCCAAGCGGTACGCTAAAAGTTGCCTTACGTCGGTTTACAACGAAATCGCGACATCAATATGCCACACTGTTCCTCAAACGCTTATAGTAATAGTACAGTGAAAGACAGTATCAGTAAGATGTCTTCTTGTTAACCTATGAATCGAGCAGAACTGAAACAGTGGTTCGGTGGATTCGTTTGGACAGTCACAGACACAGCGCGGATCCTAGACGACCCGATTTGATTGACCTAACCATCAAAACGACCACCAACAGCCGCCAAACTTCTCCTCACATATCTTACATACATATGCATACACTACATTATGTAATAAAATCTCTTGCATTCCTCTGACGAAGAAAATTCACACACAAAAACGCGCAGACCTCGAGTACAACTTGTTCGGCCGCTCAGCGGTACCGTAAAATCGCTTTTAAAAGCTTTACACAAAATACCGCTAGACGCCACGTTTCTGACTGCTAATATTTAATTGTTTTACTTCACACGCGCGAAATTGTTTAATTACTTATAAATAATATAATAATAATAATTAATTATTATCATCACTATGATTTGCAGGAAATTATAAGTTTTATTATTTTTATATTGATATTTTATTTTTATAATTGTTCATATATGTTTCTAGTATATTTATGTTTTTTTTCTTCTGGTGTGTATTTGTTGTTTAGCATTTTAATGTATGTAAAACGCCATGAACAAGTTTAAATTGGATGTGGCGCTATATTAAATAAACAAACAATTGTTTTTATTATAATATAATATTTTATTTATGTAGCGCCACATCCATAATTGTTTGTGGCGCTTCACAAAATAATGCTATTAAAAATACAATAAAGAGAAAACTACTCACAGATAATATTATTTAAAAATAAATAATGAAAATACATGTTTCTATATCATTAACTAAGCTGACCTATCAGTCATAAATAAACATACAAATTACATAACAACAATTGAAATAAATGAATATAAAAGTATGGTTAATAGTAATAAATAATTAAAGTAGTAAAATAAGTACGACGTAATAATAATTTTTATTCAGCACATACACAACCATTATGCATAAGAACATATTACTGAAGCTATTTGTTCTACTCATGAATGACATTTCCACCATCAGATATGTAATCATTATTATTTTTGAACAAGACACTTTATTAATTATCGGAACAATAAATCTCTAAAATGTAAAAAGGAATATGAATATATGGGAAATATTATGGTGGTAGAAAAAGAAGGATTTAAAAACAGTAATATTAACATGTTATTGTTTTAGTTATTATTGTTAAAACATCGCTTATGTAATATAAGCTTGCATGCTCGCAGTACACGCGGGATGTTTATAGAAATATTGATGAAATAAACAATGTGACTTCATTGAAAAACACGTAATTTCCTTTTTCTTTTATAACTAATAGGCAATTTTGGATAATTATGCAGACACATGTATTTTTTATATTTATTTTTAAATATTACCTGTGGGTAGCATTCTTATTATTGCATATACTTTAATAACAGTATGTTGAATAGAAGAGAAGAGAATTGTGGATTTGGCGCTATATAAAATAAACTAATAAAATTATATATTTGTATATTAAATTGTTATTTTTTATCAACTCTATTAGACCCATATCACCAAAGCGTTGCCTTAGTTTGCCGTTTAACATTTTCTGTAGATCATAATTAATTAAACTAATTCGCGCGTGCGAATGCAGTAAGGTTAATAAATATTCGCGCGCCATCTAGCGGTATTTTGTGTAAAGCTAACTTATAATAGCGAGTTTACGGTAGTCGAAGTTGTCGAGTTGCCGTTCGCCAAGATTTGCGTTTCTGTTGTGAATTTTCTTCGTTAGACGAATACAAGTGATTTTTTGTAATGTAGTGTATGTATATGTATGTAAGAAATGTGGGGAGAAGTTTGGCGGCTGTTGGCGGTCGTTTTCGTGGTTAGGTTAGAAAGTAACAGATAATAATATGCATGCACAGTTCACGCCGACCAAAAAGACTCTCTGACGTCATTTTGTTTCTAAAATGGCGTAGTCTGTAGACTTTCTATGTCTATGTGTTTTACATTTTTTTCCTGGTAAACCACTGACGTTAAAAATATGATTGTTGTTGGAAGTTGTTACTTTTTATTCACTCTGTTAATCCCATATGATCCAAACATTGACTTTGTTTTCCCTTTAACTACAAACGCCAAGAACAAGTGGCGCTCCAAGCGGATATGACATGAAATACCTATTTCAAAGTATGAGTACAGATATGCTACATTTTTGAAATGGCAATCCGTATTTTTGACCTAACATTGTGTAAGAGAAAGTACTCAGACGTACTCGTAATATACTCATTAAAAATGAACAGAAACAGAATGCTGGAATATCTTAAAGAGGGAAATTGACTGCGTCGTTGACAAATTTGTCCCCTTGAAAAAACAAGGGAAAAGGTCAAAGAAGAAACACTTATCGAAGGAAGCCAGTAGAAAAATCAAGTACAAGCAAATGATGTGGAAGACATATAGACATACTGGAAGTGAAGAAGACTATGCCATTTATAAAGAAGCACTTAATCAAGCTACAGCTGAAATTAGAAATTCGAAGAGAAGCTATGAACAAAAAATAGCTTTCAACATAAAACATGACAGCAAGAGTTTTTATGCGTATGTTCGAAGTAAACAGAAAGTTCAAGATAAGGTCGGGCCACTAGAAGGTAGTGATGGAAACATAATAACGGAGGGATTCTTAATGGCAGAAAACCTAAATGAATACTTTAGTTCGGTGTTTACCAGGGAAGATATTAGTACATTACCAGTACTAGAGACTAAGTTCGAAGGGAGAGAGTGTGACTATTTAGGACAACTAACTGTAACCCCAAAAATGGTAGCTATGAAAATAAGAGATATGAAGGATAATAAATCACCAGGAGTGGATGGGATTCCTCCCAAATTACTACTGGAAATTGTAGAACAAATTAGCATACCACTTGCAACAGTGTTCAATTTGGCATTAGAGGAAGGAGTGGTTCCGGTAGAATGGAAAGAAGCAAACATCATACCATTATTTAAAAAAGGATCAAGAAGCAAGTCAGAGAACTATAGACCAGTGAGTTTAACATCGGTGATTTGTAAACTATTAGAAAGACTAATTAAAGATCACTTGGTTGATTTTCTTGTTAAAAATAAATTGATAAACACATCTCAACATGGGTTTTTAAAAGCGAGGTCATGCTTAACAAATATGTTATGTTTTTTGGAAGATGTCACAAAGTGGGTAGATGAGGGATCACCAGTAGATATAATCTACTTAGATTTTAAAAAAGCCTTTGACAAAGTGCCACACCAAAGATTACTACTTAAACTAAAGGCCCATGGCATAGGAAATAGTATGATTAACTGGATAGAAAAATGGCTTATTGATAGAAGACAAAGAGTAGTAGTTGATGGGGAGGTTTCAAATTGGAAATCTGTTTTGAGTGGAGTACCGCAAGGATCAGTATTGGGACCTATTTTATTCTTAATATATATCAATGATTTGGATGATGACATAACAAGCAAGGTGTTGAAGTTTGCGGACGACACAAAAGTGTTTAGGAAAATAAAAAGTGATGCAGATAGACAGCATTTACAAGATGATCTAAATAAGTTGATAGAATGGTCTGAGAAATGGCAAATGCTGTTTAACTTTGGAAAGTGTAAGTGCCTCCACACAGGACATGGGAATGAAAATGCACAATATACAATGGGTGGTACTGTACTAAATACTACTGTAAAGGAAAAGGACTTAGGTTTAACCATTAGTGCTGACATGAAGGTATCAGAGCAGTGTGGAATTGCAGCAGCGAAGGCAAACCAAATTCTTGGATTAATTAGGCGAAATATAGTATACAAAGAAAAAGAACTAATAATACCGCTTTATAAAACAATAGTTAGGCCTCATTTAGAATATTGTATACAAGCATGGAGGCCATATCGCAAGAAGGATATTGATATGCTAGAAAGAGTACAAAGGAGAGCAACAAAAATGATACCAAAACTCAGGAATATTAGTTATGAAATGCGTCTAAAAGAATGTGGTCTAACAACACTAGAAACCAGAAGATTGAGAGGAGATCAGATTGAGGTTTTTAAAATATTGAATGGGTATGAAAATATTGACAGAAATATTTTTTTCACGGTCAAGGAAGAGAGAAGGACTAGAGGACATGGAGTTGCATTAGCAAAGAAGCAGTGTAGACTAGATATTAGAAAATTTTCATTTTCCCAAAGAATAGTAAACGAATGGAACAAATTATCAGCTGATTGTGTAGGTGCTAGAAGTGTTAATATGTTTAAAAATAAAATTGACATATACCTAAGACGGGCAGGGTATACTTAGATAGATAGGTTGGACTCTCGATAAGCCAAACGGCTTCCTTGTCCACCTGCCATCTAGAGTTGATTCTCTAGGTGGCAATCTTGTTAAATCTTGTTAAAAATATGAGTACCGAGTACTTCCGCTCCCAGTCTGGTATTCATTCAAATGTATTATTAGCGCAAAGTTGGCTCCTCAGTAGGGACTACAATAGTTAGTAAAATGCAGTATGCCATGTTTGCAATAATATTATGTCATCTCTCTTCACGCCATGTGTGCGCGCAGAGGTAATTTCGATTTACCAAGATCCACTGATTTGCCAATTTTTGGGAGTATTAGTTCATCACCTATTCACCATGTGCACCACTTTTTAGAGAGAGATTTTACATACCACAGTCAAATCATATCACTCTTAGGTTTGTTTACACTTACCTTGCAAACTCATTGTTTTAGTACTTTATGATATAGGCTGTTTAACAAACAAACACCTACGTCAGATACAAGCAATAACGGAACACGGCGTGTTTTGCCAGAGGCAGAGCAGTTGTCATCTTTATTGCAACAACACTGCATCCAAATAAACATAGTAAGGGACTGTCTTTTCAAAAACAACTTGTCAGCATAGTACTTGGTTGGAATACATCATCAACCAAAGCCAAGGAAGAAAACACAAGTCGTCTTCCTAGATTTTATAACGTATTTATTTTCGTCATTTTCTTGTAAACGCACATAAACACTACAAGATAGTCGACAATTGTAGCGGTACACACTCAACGACGTTTTGGCAATGTCATTATTTGTATACAAACTGTTAATGTCTTAAACAAGAAAAAATACGCATCTCAATTTCATAGCCTAGTAACTCGTCGTCGTTAAATTGTTCATATTACGATTACTTTGACATTGTATATGCAGCAAACACAAATCGTTCTTGGTAACGATGCCCAATGGGGCAATGGCAGTACACGTGACAAGTAATTACGGAGACGCGTAGTAATTAAACTCTAAATTCTAAGATAACGTTATCTAAATGGTACGTACATTGACACTCGAATCCGTTCCAACCAGGTGCACATTTACAGGTGTAAGAAAGCATGCTCACGGAACACGTTCCTCCATGGAGACAGGGGGAATTGTAGCAGGGATCTGACAAGACAAGAACAAAGACAATTGTGTGTGTGTGTGTGTGTGTGTGTGTGTGTGTGTGTGTGTGTGTGTGTGTGTGTGTGTGTTTGTGTGTGTGTGCGTGTGCGTTAAGATAAGAAAATTCGTAAATATGGCGTATTTTTCACCGTAAGTTACGAAATCGAGATAGGTCCCGTAAATTTTACGTAACTTATTGTGTAAGTTCATTTATACATCGATTTCTCAGTTATTATTGTATTACAACATCGCCAACATACATTTAATAAATAGTGTATGCTTCATTGACACTTGTGTCTATTGTGTCTATTTTATTGGCCGTCGTAATTGCATAAATACCGTCTTTGAAAGCAGATTCCGCATAGCCATAGATCCATTGCGTCAATGCAAAAAGCCACAATAAAAATATAAATAACCGGGACCAGCCATTAAGCGGGACTGATTAGTAATTCGCCGCAATATTTGCAAAGATTGTGCTCGATACAATTATTATTAATTTTTATGTAGGCATGTTTAACCACACATGAACCTTACCGTTTTATAATACATCTGTATTGCACCCGTGAATGCAATGGCATGGACATGTACATAATTGATCGTCCAACATTTAATTACATTACTTTTTTATAAAAGAAATTCAAACATCCTGGATATATGATTAACAAATAAATATTATTACACGATATGAAATGTCCAGTACGTTAACAGATACGCTTTCCCATCTGACATATGTGGGGTTTTATCCAGCAAGAAGGTATAAAGTATAAATGGTATTCGATCAGTACTACTACCACATTTAAAGTGCACGAATATTGTACCAACACGTCTTTATTGATTGCATTTTTTTATTAAAACATAATTTGTCAAACAATGACAGTACTGTAGTTATGCAAATACACATACTTTGTGTCAACAAAATGAGCATGATGTGGTGATGTGCAACTATTCATTTGTAGGTCCCTTAAAAAAACAATGGCATACCACTGATTACCATTGAATACCAATCAGTATCATTCAGTACCATGCAATGATATTTTAGGATCAGTGGTACTCTCTATGGTAATTTAAAATACCATTCAATACCACTGAACGGTACAAGGAATCCAAAACATCATTGAAAACCCATTCAGATATCATTCAAATACCTTTGGCCATAATAACCCCTAGTACCATTCAACAGCATTTTTTGTAAGGGGTGCCAGTAATCGCATTAAATTTTTCTCCAAAACAACTGACAGTGACACACAAATATATATATTTTGACCTTATATTTTACAGATCAGCACTTGTAATTTTGATCGATATAGATTCTTCACGTAAGATATATGTATATTTTACATATGATTTATGTGCATCCTAGAAATCCTTGTTTTCTTAAAAATAAAGCAAGTACCATTATACAATTTTTATAAACATTATGGATATAATGAACACTGTAATATTATAATAATGTCATGTTATCCGAAAACAAAAAACACCACTGATAGGAATAGACACACTAAATCAATATACCCGGTAGTATTCCTATACACACTAATTCAATACACATGTAGTATTTCTAGTTTTCATCGCATGTTCAGGTTTCAGTGTATTTCCAAAAAAACACTGCTTTGGGAAGAAGTATGCCACATCCACCGATAACATTGCAAACCCCATGTTGCAGCACACATTGTGCATTACTGGTAGAACTGTTGACAACTTCAGAATGGTCTATAGCTAAACTGTCATCTTGGTGCTGCAGCAAGTTCAGTTGTAATCTGCATATTTTAAAATGCAAGGTGCAGCATACATTCTCGTTCATTGTCTCTCTGAAAATATACATATTATGTGATTTATATAACACATCATGATCATAAGTAATTTATATATCACTTGTTAATCAATACAAGCCATTCTAGTCAGTTTGTTTTGTTATATTATAGCTGAGAAAAATCATATTGTTTACACACACAATGCAGTGATGTTTTAAGATACATATAATAATTGATGATACTTGGGCTAGATAGATACTACCTACCCCACGGAGGGTAGTATAACTTTATGAGTAATTGAAATCATAAGAATAAGGTAACACATTGTCATCAATCGAGCTCAGAAGCAAATACAGATAATACATTACATTACATCCATGTGAAAACTGTGTATGGTATGCAATATTCAAGTTGTAAACAGGTGCAACATATTTATTTTACATGTTTATGCTTACATTTTGGGTAAAGACAATTTTCAGTTGGGGAGACCTATTTTAAATGGTAACTCCTTAGTAATTATTTCTTAGAAACAGTTTTCTTTATTGTTATACCATCAATATGTTAACTGAGTTGTAAGCAGCATGCTGACAAAAGAAGATATAATACAAGGCATTATGCCGTTTGATTATATATCAGTATTGCACTAATACATAAGTAGGATAGGGTGGCTTAGGTGATCTGTCAAATTATGGGTATGTGCCAAGATGCACATACCATCACACAATGACAACATATTGTAACTCACCTGTTATTCGTACCAGTTTGCAGTCTGAGTGTGTCATCTTGGTATTTGGTAGATTATGCTGGGCTGTGTTCTCTAAGTATACAGAATATATTATAGTTGACAGCATGCAATGCAAAATTGTACATGAAAGTACTTATGTAATTATAATTATATTATTTAGAGTGACACTGTATTTTAATTTTTTTAAATAATTATATATCACTATAACATATATGTACAGTGTATATGAACTACTGATCTTTGAGATAATCTTTATACTTCAACAATATATTAGAGTTAGTCTCATACATTAAAATACCATCTGACAGTTTATATTTATGAATTTGTCCCAGTTTCTAGCGCGAACATGTTGCTTTAAATGAATAAATACCAAGATATAATTTACAAGGTCATGTTGAAAACCCATGACGCACACCTGTGTCATAATTTCCCCTGTGTACCTAGAACGGTTGTTCAGACAATGCGACACCTAGGTCCTAGTCCTGGCGTAACACATTACACTGAGGCACTGACTCAGACTCAGTGATTAGTCTTATTATTTAAATATCGCATTTCGTTGATTTGTCGCCGAGTCTTAGATAACCGACATTACACACGTACGAACGTGTTATCGTATAACTGTACTCACACTAACCTGTAGGCAAGCTATGTTAACGTAGTTAGTCCTCGGGTAGCAGCAAATTCGTAATCACTGCAACTGTAAACCTTGACATTCCATTGACTGTCAACTCAGCATTCTGTTTGACACTGACAGCCGAGTGTGTACTTGCTTGCGTTCTGTTTCTTTATTTTCCAATCAAATGCTTCGCTTGTGTTATGCCTGTTATTTTATGTGCATGAATATTTCTCAATGGCTCAGCATCATTGTGTTATGCATCGCATCTACACTGACGAATCACCAGTTTTCCTTGGATAATTATCCGTGTTGTCCTTTTTTCATTCACTGCCAGAACGTGAGCGGAACTAAAACAGTAAAACGTCCAAGAAATCTGTGATTGTGCCCGTTGCAACGCAAACAAACCCTCGCGATATTTCCGTACGTAAGATACAAAATTCGTAGCTGCGAAAATTCTTAACGCTTTCGAGAATACGAACTTACGAATTTTCGCAGCTACGTAAAAATCCGCCATATTTACGAAAATTCTTACGTACGAATTAATTTTCTTCGTCGAGACTTCGAGAATACGGACCCAGGGGCGAGTGTTTTCTTGATCTAGTTAACGGTGTATAGTTCGACATCTTCAAAACGTATCTCTGTTTCTTTGAAACAACGTGCCGCGCGAACAGCATATGTGGTGGGTTAGTTTTGCCGATACCGAGTGTATGCACATTTTCAACGAAGCCTATACAAGGGTACATGATAAATACTAATTGTATTTGTGTTGATACTTCCGTTTACATCAAACGTGTATAGGTGCAATTGGCCTCCGGAAAATGTAAAACCTGTAGTAAATTGTAATAGATTCATATGTTGTCGTGGGGTAATTGTTGACGATACCGAGCGAATGACACAGATATACTGATTTTGGTCACAGTATTAAATAATAGTAGACGTTTGTTTTCACACATGCCTTTCAGCGACAACAACCTTACACATATTTTATATATCCCCATGAAAATTACACATGACAGTATCAGCATCAGTTTGTACTGTATTCCTTTAAAAAGGTAATTATTATGTGTATACATGCATTTACGGTAATACTAATATAAGCAGTTATATATACACTGTATATATATAAATATATATATATATATATATATATATATATATATATATATATATATATATCATACCGTTTAAGCATGGGATTGATTGACATATAATATATATATATATATATATATATATATATATATATATATATATATATATATATATATATATATATATATATATATATATATATTTATATATATATATATATATGACTGTCTTTCGTAAGCCTTTTTAATGTTATTATATGCCTGTCATGACATATTTGTGTACATCTTACTTGCACACGTTCGTCCGGTATAACCGTCGATGCAGGAGCAGGCGAAGTCCTTTCCGTCCATGGTACAGGTTCCACCGTTTAAGCATGAGTTTGATTGACAGGGAGCATCTATGTAAATATGTAAGTATGTAAATATATATTATATATATATATATATATTTATATATATATATATATATATATATATATATATATATATATATATATATATATATATGTGTGTGTGTGTGTGTGTATATATATATATATATATATATATATATATATATATATATATATATATATATATATAATTGTACTGATCAATTCAATTGTCTTGGTTGTGAACTAACAGGTCGAATCTCTATGTAGACCAGTTTTGGTCTACATAAAACACCGGTGTACATAAGCCGGTCCTATATGCATAATCGGTCGATATAAGCTGCCTTTATGAGAATATATATATATATATATATATATATATATATATATATATATATATATATATATATATATATATATATATATATATATATATATATATGTATATATATGATTATATATAAATGCAACTTGTGCTAATCGCAATAGTAGCAATAGCAGCTCAAGTAGTACAAACTCTGACGATAACCACACGTATCGCGGCCCTAGGCGACATCGCAATAACCATGATAGGAGGGGTTACCGAAACGATCAACGGGGTACGAGGTATGTTTGGGGAGAGAGTACACGCCGTGGGAGACACAGGGCTCCCAAACGTAACATTAGTCATGATGGGAGGAACGATAATTACCGTAGGAAAAATAACAGGGATGATACGGTTCCCCTTATATAAACGGGGAAGATATCATCAGGCCGCCGAGGAAAATTTCAGCCGAAGTCCTAGCCCTCGTCATGATCTTTCCACTCCTCTTAACAGAAAGAGTGACGCAACAGACAAACCATTGTCAAACTAACTACGGTGAACACGTTTGGCCATTGGTCCACCACCACCCTTTTGGGTATCGGCCAACAAAACAGACTAACTCCTTGGCTGTCCACCAGTCAGGTCAATTGTAGTGTAGTAGGTATCGTAGTAGACTCTTAGTGAACTAATGAGGCAAGTGCTAGGGATGTGGAATGGGAGTGTGACCAGGCAAGACACAGAGGTGTTAACCCAACCTCCAGCATGTCCCGTAGTCAGGACAATAACAATGGTGTCCTAGTAGACGCCCTGTGTAGCGCTGGGACAATAAACCTTTTCCTCATTCGAGGCCGGACATGCGCACTGGGCGTATTTGCATTTTTCACCGGAAGTAGGGGGTCGCCGTGAACGCCATCAAGGCAGAAAGATGGAAGGGAACGATTATTATACTGTTTATAACTGCAACAGTCATCGGATGAAAGCGAAGGAAACAGGGCAAAATATGTCATTTTTAGCTTTCCGATGGGAAAGAGTGCAAAAACAAAGCGTCGTCGATTGCTGTGGGTTGGAGTGTTTCGACGCCAAGGTTTTATCCCTACACAAAATACTAAAGTGTGCAGTCGACACTTTGGGGTCTTTGTGTCTGAAATTGCAATTAGTGACCCCAGCTCCGTTGACTATTTTCCAACAGTCAACAAACATACTTTGCAAACACTTAACATAACTTTTGATATAATTGCAATATCAGAAACATGGACAGAATCAAATGTAACCACAGAATATGATTTACCACACTATCAGGTCTTTCACAAGGCACGACATTACAAAAAAGATATGTAAATGACATAATTTACTGTACTCTTATTGAAAGCAAATCAGTTGTCGTTGAAAATATGTTTGAATGTGTTACGGTAGAATTGAATATGAGAAAGATGAAAAATGTATTTGTCAGTTGCATTTATAGAACTTCAGGAGCCAATGCTTTCTGTGAAGCCTTAGACAATATTCTTAGTAATATAAAATCAAAAAAGACTATGTATATATGTGGGGATTTCAATATTGATATATTGAAGCATAATACGCACAACTATACAAGGACATTCTTAGATTATATGTACAGTTTTGGACTTTATCCTTTAATAACTAAGCCAAGTAGAATCACCGATATTACTGCTACGCTCATAGATAATATTTTCACGAACGAATTGCAGTTTCAAGTAAATAGTGGCTTATTGATTACTGATATCAGTGATCATCTACCGGTTTTTGCTATTTGCAGTAATCAATTTGTATGCAGGTGTGCAACTCCTTCACAGTATAGAAGAATTATAAACACCAGTACAACTGATAAACTTATGGCTGAATTAAATCAACGTACTTGGCCAAATGTGACAGACACATCAGATGTGAATTTGTCTTATAACAATTGTATATGTGAACTTCAACATCTATTGAACAAACATTGCCCTGTAAAACGTGTTAAAAACACAGAAAATCGTTATTCAAATAATCCATGGCTAACCAATGGACTAAAAAATGCATGCAAAAAGAAAAATCGGCTATACAAAATGTTCCTGTCGTGTAGGACATTAGCCGCAGAAACCAGATATAAAACGTACAAAAATAAACTTACCTCAATACTTAGATTATCTAAGAAAACATACTATAGTAAATTGTTAGTTGCACACCGTAATAACATTGCAGAAACATGGACAATTCTGAGAACAGTAATTGGCAAACATCTTAAACATTCCAGCTACCCCAATTACTTCATTGTAGAAGGAAGCAAGGTTGATAACAAAACGGAGATAGCTAATGTATTTAATAATCTTTTTACAACTGTTGGACCTGATTTAGCGAATAACATAATAACACCCACTAATACATCTGTGTATGATCACTTAACTTCTAGAAATAAGAAAAGTATGTTTCTTTCACCAATTGATGAATGTGAAGTAATATCTGTTGTAAACGGTTGTAAAAGCAAAACATCCACTGACTGCGATGACATCGATTTTAGATTCATTAAAAGTGTAATTACATATATTGTAAAGCCAATAACACATATATTTAACTTATCTTTTCAAACTGGAACTTTTCCTGAAAAAATGAAAATCGCCAAGGTCATACCACTTTTTATGTCGGGAAGTAAAAATGATTTCAATAATTATAGACCTATTTCCCTGCTCCCACAATTATCTAAAATCCTGGAAAAGCTATATAGTAACAGACTAAACACATTTACAAAAACGTGCGACATATTGAATCCTTGTCAGTATGGGTTCAGGGGGAAAATGTCCACTATACATGCTCTTGTAAAAGTAGTGTCTGAAATAACAAATTCCTTAAATAAACGAAAACACTCTATTGGTGTATTCATCGACCTACAAAAGGCTTTTGATACAGTAGACCACCAACTGTTATGTACGAAACTGGAATTCTATGGTATTCGCGGAGTTGCTTACCAATGGATAAGGAGTTATTTATCAAACAGATCGTAATACGTTAGTTATGAAGGACATCAATCCGAACTATTACCAATACAGTGTGGTGTTCCTCAAGGATCTATCATAGGTCCGCTATTGTTTACAATATATGTTAACGATATGTGTAATGTGTCGAAGCTACTGAAGTTTATTTTATTCATATCATAGTCATAGTAAATTACCAGATTTAGTAAGTGAACTCAATACGGAGCTTGATAAGATGTACAAGTGGTTTTGTGTAAACAAACTGTCATTAAATATTGCTAAAACGAATTATATATTATTTGACAGATATACCCATCAACAAGATGTTGCTATCATTATCAATAATGTTACTATACAGAGAGTTCAAGCCACTAAATATCTTGGCGTCTTAATTGATGAATCGTTAAACTGGAAGAACCACATTAACATGGTGAAATCCAAGCTATCGAAAGTAGCGTCTGTTATATACAAAGTTAGCCATTGTATCGACCCCTCCAGCATGCGTACTCTATATTGTTCATTGTTTTTACCTCACTTAATGTATTGTTGTGAAATATGGGGAAACACATATGTGACAAACATACAATGTATTATATTAATACAGAAAAGAGTAATTAGACTGATCCACGGTGCCAATCGATAGGATCATACAAATAACTTGTTCTATGAGTATCGCATTCTTAAATTCAATGATATAGTTGAACTAAAAACAATTATATTTATGTTTGATGCCTATCATGATGTTTTACCATACGATCTTCAACAGTTATTTGTAAAATATATTCCATTATATTCTACACGTAGAACACATCAATTCATCAGAGAAAATGTCCGCATAAATATGAGAGCAATGTCCATACCTGTACTCGGCGTGAAATTGTGGAATTCTCTCAACGAATCGCTTGTTGGCATAATGTCCAAATATAAATTTAAACGTTATTACATTAATATTCTCATAGGCAAATATACCATGTAAACATACTTGATTATTACAAAAATTAACATTTGTTGTGTGGACATATTTATTTGTTGTGTCATTATAATAAAAAAAACTAAGAATTACCACTTATCATTTTTATGAAAAGTGTTAACGGGGTAGACACATATAAGTGTTTCCCTTCATGTCTACTCCTTTTCAAAACATATGTCTTAATTGTATTTCATTCGTACCATGTTACTTATTATTTGTATTTGCATTGCTTGCTTTTTAATTTTGTGTGTTTTGAAATAAATTGAATTGAATTGAATTGAATTGAATTGAATTGAATTGAATTGAATTGAATTGAATTGAATTGAATTGAATTGAATTGAATTGAATTGAATTGAATTGAATTGAATTGAATTGAATTGAATTGAATTGAATTGAATTGAATTGAATTGAATTGAATTGAATTGAATTGAATTGAATTGAATTGAATTGAATTGAATTGAATTGAATTGAATTGAATTGAATTGAATTGAATTGAATTGAATTGAATTGAATTGAATTGAATTGAATTGAATTGAATTGAATTGAATTGAATTGAATTGAATTGAATTGAATTGAATTGAATTGAATTGAATTGAATTGAATTGAATTGAATTGAATTGAATTGAATTGAATTGAATTGAATTGAATTGAATTGAATTGAATTGAATTGAATTGAATTGAATTGAATTGAATTGAATTGAATTGAATTGAATTGAATTGAATTGAATTGAATTGAATTGAATTGAATTGAATTGAATTGAATTGAATTGAATTGAATTGAATTGAATTGAATTGAATTGAATTGAATTGAATTGAATTGAATTGAATTGAATTGAATTGAATTGAATTGAATTGAATTGAATTGAATTGAATTGAATTGAATTGAATTGAATTGAATTGAATTGAATTGAATTGAATTGAATTGAATTGAATTGAATTGAATTGAATTGAATTGAATTGAATTGAATTGAATTGAATTGAATTGAATTGAATTGAATTGAATTGAATTGAATTGAATTGAATTGAATTGAATTGAATTGAATTGAATTGAATTGAATTGAATTGAATTGAATTGAATTGAATTGAATTGAATTGAATTGAATTGAATTGAATTGAATTGAATTGAATTGAATTGAATTGAATTGAATTGAATTGAATTGAATTGAATTGAATTGAATTGAATTGAATTGAATTGAATTGAATTGAATTGAATTGAATTGAATTGAATTGAATTGAATTGAATTGAATTGAATTGAATTGAATTGAATTGAATTGAATTGAATTGAATTGAATTGAATTGAATTGAATTGAATTGAACATGGGGTATGAAAAACAGCGTAGCACGAGAAGAACAGAGACCAGTACGAAAGCCAGATACTGGACCTAGACAGTGACCTAGCCAGTGTTCTTGATGAGGAAGGAAAGCGTCGAGCCACTGGCGTTGCAGTTCCTGAAATCGGTGCAGTAACAACTGTTGGAATTGTGGCGCCATCACGTAAGTACTGTGTTTAAACAGTATCCATGACATGGCGGCATGGCTTAACCTCACACGGATCTATTTTACAGGCCGGCAAAGTCGCCAGAATGTCTTCTCGGCGTAGTTCTGCAGCCGCCCGACAGTCGGTTAAGCGAGAGTCCCTGGCGTCATGTACCTATACATGCCAGTTGTCTGCGACGCGTCGTCTGTTTCAGCTGTGTTTGTTTTGCTTACGTATTACACAGATGCTCTATCTGGCGCGAAGATTATTGACCGCCAGATTCCACTTCACACTCCGTTCACGATTTTTATCCGGTGCCGGCCGACTTCCGCGCCGGTGTGCGTGTCACAATTGTTTGGACGCGTGTTCACATCGTTCGGCCTGTGTTCGCATTGCTTGTTTTTGAACGGTGTTCACATAGTTTGGGCGCACGTTGTGGTTGACGTGATTACTTTGATGCATGTCCGATTTGCTTGGGCGGCTCTTATTGTCAGGCACATGGGGTTATCCAACTCTGGGCCACTTGGTTTTGGGTGGTTGCTATGTTCGGGCTCGGCCTATTATGTATAAGCCATGCCCACACTTTCTGCGCGCAGGATGTCGTCCGACCGCGGATTTTGTCTACCCAGGTTTGACGTGTTTGGGCGCTTGATGCGGTCTGCTCTTTTCTACGCAGTTGCCCCATTTCTATATTCTGCTTGGCTGTTCTGGGTGGATCGTGTTTATGTGTCTTATTCATTTGTTGTGACGCATGTGCTGGAGGATATAATCACTTTGGATTGCTGTCCTTATCTGGGACGTATGTTACGATGTGCCATCGTCTGCTCCATGACCCGTGTCCACGTGGTTATGGTAGGTTTTTGTCTTCCAACACTTGTCTCATCTTCCATGGCCTTCTTGTTTCGGCTCATGTTATTGGGTGTCTTTTTCCTGTGTCTATATGTATTTCTCTCGCCTGAGAAAGTGTGAGGTATTATGCGCTCCCGACTCTGTTCTACGTGTTTTGGTGCGTGTTTTGTTTTAACATGATTGATGACCATGGACACTTCCATCTCGTTTAAGCGTTTGTTACGGTTTGGCAGTGTCTATTACTGACCAATATCTAACATCTTTGGGTTCTTGATATGATGTCACATCTCATGTGTGTTTGGTTATTTTACAAAAAAATCCTTTTTCATTCCTTTTATTTCAAAACACGCAACATTAAAAAGCATGCCATCCGATTACTACTCGTATGTCCCATGGTACGCTTGAAGTACTATTTAGAATTATGTTTTGAAGAGGACTAGCCATGAAGTGCAACACTTATGTGTGTCTACCCCTGTGAACCCTTTTCATAAAATTGTTACGTGGCGCTTCTTAGTTTTGATTATCATGATGCCGTTACGCAACACATACATACGTGCACACAACAATTGTTAATTTGTCGTTATACTCATGTGTGTTTACGTGGTGTGTTTGCCGATGGGAATTTTCCTGTTATGACGTTTCCTTGGGTGTTCGCATGTGCGTGGACATTGGGTGGTGTGGCATCATTTGCTTATTCAACTTGTATCTGCGCGTGTTATGGTGCGACTTGCTCAGTGCATATGTACCATGTCTGCTCTGTTTCGGAGCATACGGCGGTCTCATTTGTCTCGCATGCATTGTCATGATTTCGTGCACGTCTGCATGTGTGAATATACCGTGTCTGTCTGCTTTGATCTTAATTACAGACGCGTTCCGTTATGTGTGTCGCCGTCTCACGGTTTTGGCTGCATGTACGTGGCCTTCTCTAGGTTTTGTTCAGCCATCATGTTAGCCTCTGCGTTGTGGTTGTTTATTTATTTGTAGGACTGCCGTGGGTGAGGAGACATTCGTCAGCAGACATTGTGACCTCACTGTACCGGTCACTTATTACCATGCCCCAGTGCATTTTCTCCCATAGGGACACATTGCAGCAGCGAGTTTGTCTTTGCGTAGCCTGCGTTTCATCATATGTGCGGAATCTGCTTTGGTATATTTTCTTGTTGCAGCTATGCCTCACGGGAAGTTTGGACGGCTTGGTCGGCTTGCGACAGACTGCCAACGTCCAGGCTGGGAAACTCGAGTAACACCTCGGCTACACCACTGCTTATTGACTTCGCCCGTGACGGTTTGCCGCACTGCTGTGAGCTGGCACTTTCTGTATGTCGGTTACGCGACTCCTTGACCGGCTACACGCGACGCGACGCCACCTAGATGCAGCTGGTACACGCTACCCTGTACTCCGTTCTGCCTTGTATCCGGCCGGTGCCGATCACTGACAGTGTCGTTGCCAGCGTATTTGCTGACAAGCCGCCCTTGGACTGCGTTTGTTTGTTTGTTCGTGGTATGACAGCGCGTTTTTGTGTGTGGGGGTCAGTTGCGGATACTTGGCTGACCCTCGTGTTCGTAACGTCTCCAACATGCAATTGTTTGTCTTGTGTACTTTGCTGTGCCTGGGAGGTAGGCTCCACTGTTCCAGTGGAGGGTGGGTTTGCATTTCCCCCTTTACGGTTTCTGTCAATGTATACTTTCGCTTAACACATGTGTTTTCTGTCGATACGCTATTATCAGTATCAGTATACATGCAAGTAGCTGATCGTACGATAGGCTTTTTGTTGTACTTGGATGCTTATCATTTACCATAATACTGTCTGTCTTTCAAGGTACAATCAGCCGAGCGCACACTTCAAGTGAGCGCCAGGCAATCCAGTTCTAAATAAAATATCTAGATTGCCATATTACCATTACAAGGTATTTTATGTCTTATTGGTCTACCGTAAACAGAGCCAGGCCCAGCTGTAGTTTATTAGGGATTATTAAGGGCACACTTACGAGTGGGAAGGGCGCAGGCATGCAAAAACTGTATTGTGTCCAGGGGGATGCAATATAATTTTGAGGCCAGCCCTGAATGAAGCTAAGCACACGAAACGAATGGAGGCCACCTAAGGTCAACGTTTGCCGTCGCCCAGCCCCCGGGCAGGAGAGGGCACTGTGACAGCCACCTGGCCGGTGACCTTGAACCGGCAGTTCCGCTGTATTCGTTGAGTTGGCAACAGGGTTTGTCGGTACTTATGTTGGTTTTAACGACATTTTCCGCCAGCCCTCCCTGTTTCTCGACTGGTGTGTCCCCTTTACAGGTGTGGTACTACATTGTGTGTTCATGTCTTACGTGTGCACTTGTAAACTACAACAATTTCTATATGTCTGCACATTATGCGGTCTGCCTTAAGTTATGGCTTAATTGGTTTTATGTATATCCCTTACTGTTGTTCTTTGTGTACGCTTGTGCACCATCATTCACGACTGTGACGTACACAGTTTTTAATTATTTGACGCTTTTCCCTGCATTAGTTCAGTACATGAGGTTTGGCATTTTGTCTTTCATCCGCTGGTTGTTCAGCGATGAATGCAGAGTTTTTAGTGCGGGTACTCGTACGAGTACGTTTGTTGAGGGGATTGTTTTTCCCCCTTTACGGTTTCTGTCAATGTATACTTTCGTTTAACACATGTGTTTTCTGTCGATACACTATTATGCATTATGTTGTATCAGTATACATGCAAGTAGCTGATTGTACGATAGGCTTTTTGTTGTACTTGGATGCTTATCATATACCATAATACTGTATGTCTTTCAAGGTACAATCAGCCGAGCGCACACTTCAAGTGAGCGCCAGGCAATCCAGTTGTAAATAAAATATCTAGATTGCCATATTACCATTACAAGGTATTTTGTGTCTTATTGACCGTAAACAGAGCCAGGCCCGGCTGTAGTTTATTAGGGAGTATTAAGGGCACACTTACGAGTGGGAAGGGCGCAGGCACGCAAAATGATATTAGTCCAGTTCCTTGTGTAATTTCGTTCACATTTTTGGGAGATTTGCAAAACTATACATTTTTGGAAAGATTAGGACCTACTGAACCTGAAAAGTAATGTTTACATTTGTTCTAAACTCTATGGCGGCCATCTTGGATTTTCAAAATGGCGACTATTTATTTGCTCACATCTTGCAATATCGCGGTTTCTAAGCATCTTAGGCTTTTGATTTTGGTGTCTAAATATACATTTTCAGAGACAAGGAATCTAATGAGACAACTGTCAATGCACTATATTTAATGCAAGACAGTATAAATCACAATGTTTACTCAAACAATGACCAAAATGTACTTCTAGTCTCGTTCACTATGTACAGATTAAACTTTGTGTTCAAATGTCTTGGAGTTTTGCAAAACTATACATTTTTGGAAAGTTTAGAACCTACTGAACATGAAAAGTAATGTTTACATTTTTTCTAAACACTCTATGGCGGCCATCTTGGAATTTCAAAATGGCGACTATTTGTTGCTAACATTTTTCAATATCTCGGCTTCTAAGCATCTTAGGTTTTGTCTTAGGTTTTGATTTTGATGTCTAAACATACATTTTCGAGGCAAGGAATCTAATGGGACAACTTATAATGAGCTATATATAATGCATGACACTATTTTGGAAAATTTGGAAAAAATACATAAATTCTAAGTAACAACATGAGGCTCAAATGGTAAATATTAGCCACCTTTTCGAGCATTTAAAATAGTCTAGTTATTAAAATCATTGTTGTCTAGTTTAATGATTACATATATTATTAAAATCATTGTTGTCTAGAATCCCGTGTCCCATTGTTGTTGTTTCAGGCTCTGAGAGACATGGAGTCGACCAATTTTACATATAGTCCCGTTCACTTTGTCACATATAACTCGTTTCGTTCAATTATTTGACGCTTTTCCCTGCATTAGTTCAGTACATGAGGTTTGGTAAGTGGTGCAGCTACAAGGCGCGCCCAGTCACGTGCTTGGTGACTGGGCGCG
This sequence comes from Oasisia sp. SBJ-2009, assembly GCA_964017155.1. Classification (NCBI taxonomy): domain Eukaryota; kingdom Metazoa; phylum Annelida; class Polychaeta; order Sabellida; family Siboglinidae; genus Oasisia; species Oasisia sp. SBJ-2009. The sequence goes on along the minus strand of OZ024867.1, from coordinate 18,951,035 downwards.
GTATATATATATATATATATATATATATATATATATATATATATATATATATATATATATATATATATATATATATATATATATATATATATATATATATATATATTATATATATATATATATATATATATATATATATATATATATATATATAATATATATTAAATTCGCCCAGGATGATTAGTCCACTCAATTAAGTTGCGAATAGTCCCACGAGATTGGTGAATTCGACCATAAACGTTTTGAAAGGAACACACCCTTGCCTTTGGATGGAGGTCTATAACCCAGTAACATCCTGATGACACTTATCGTTATGGTTAGCTCCGGGGATGTCAATTCAGCGACGCATGACACTTCTATTTGCTAAGGTTAGTCTTTTGAATCGTTTACTGTGATGACAATTGCTGATGATTTTAACAAGGATATTAATTTATTTTATTTACGAAAAGTGATTAAAGATATATCAAATATTTTTTCTTAAAGACATTCATTGACAATTTTAAAGTATGTGTAATATATGACATTTAAAAATAACCGTGTACATATTAATATGTTATCAAATGTTATGCCTTTATATTTCATTATAATTATGTTTTATTAATCACTAATGACCCTGAACATGTATTGTAAAAAACAACACCGTCCAAACGAGCCGTGGTCATGAGTATTTGGTATGGTTCAGCAGACTTCGGTTTTTAAGATTCAACAAATGCGTATTCCGTGTCATCTACAAGTGGATTCTCTGTTTGTGACGTAAGTATTTGTTATTAATAAAAATCATACTGCGTACTTAACCATCCATTTGGTAATAACCTCATAAGGATTCGCGAATAAACAATACTTTATCAGTGTTTTGCTCATACAACACCAGATGTGTACATATATAGTCTATGGCTATGCATGGCGCAAGTAAAGTAACAGAGAAAATATTTATGGGACACGTTTTGAAACAAATCACCTGGATTGTATATAGGCTTTTGCATAAAAAAAATCTTTATTGCTCAACTATATATTCACTCGCTTTGGATCTTTCGTAATTCAGTGTCGATGAACTTCATCGTAAATTACTTGTACTGCGATCGCCAAACGGCGTGACGAACTGCCTGTCCCACACGTAACACAGCATTTAGGTCCCGTCTGTGACACAGTTGCTTTGGCGTTATATGTTACCGACACTACTGTCACCTAGGGCCTGATTTATTCCCGATTACCCTGATTATCTGGCTGTGATAGTTGTTATGTCTTTCGTATGTTCGTCCAGTCTCCTGCTAGGCGTTCTTCTACGAATATGTTGTGTTGCGAGTCACGTGTGGGACATCCTGTTCGCCACGCCCTCTGGTGAACAGAGAAAAACAGGTTTGCGCAATCCGCATGGCGCCGTCTGCAGATAGGGCAGCGTAATTGTCGGATACGCGGATATATTGATATTGTGCAGCTATCCTGAGATTGCAACAACAAACAATATTGTGCGATGCCCCAAATGCGTTGCTTATACCAGTGGTTGGGTGACGACAACAAGGCCTATATATTTAACATATATTTTAATACAAACAATAAAAAGAATTTGCAACTGAATATGATTACAAATTTAACCAATCAAAATTACAGCTGCTCAAACACGGCAGTCAATATGATAACACAGTTTGTAAAGCTACACAAGTGGCAATAGAACAATCGTGTTGCATTCATCAAACAGTGTTTATAGTAAGCACATGGCAATGGATAGATAATGTGTGGCAGGATTATACAGCTTCTACAAATATTAGTAACCAACATTGCACTTTGTGATCGTAGTTCGTCAGTCAGTGTTGTACGGCATCTGTCGATACAGTGTTTGTTCGTGTAATTTGCAATAATTAACGATATGTTTCGAAATTCTGAGTTGGCAAGGTACGGTGCGATTTTCGCTGAACTAACTGAAATGTTATACCGTATGTGTGAAAATTCATTTTCGTGTGCGTGCGTGCGTGCATGCCTACGTTTTGTACCCATTTCCATTTATGTTTCCGTCGTAAACGTTACTCATGGCATTCACGGGTAAAATAGTGTGCATTGCCGGGATCCGCAACTAACTTCGCAGGATCATGGAAATCAAACAGGCTGCAGTAGTTATTCTTGTAGTCGACTGCTTTGCAGGAAGGGAAGTCCCAGGTGCACGACATCAGACAGTCTTCTGCCGTTTGCTCGTCAAATGAATCGTAGCTGTCGCCCTGGCGTTTGTTGGAAATTAGTGTGGTATTCCAAAGGCATTCTGCGGAGGAATGAGTTGATCATTAGTGCCAATAGAAACAGCAAGATGGCGTGTCTGAATAGTTACGACAGCGATTCTGTGTGTGCGTATGTATGTGGATGCGTTTGTCTGGGTGCATGCAAGTGACGGTGTGTATGTGCATATGTGTGCGTGCATTTGTGTGTGCATACGTGTACACGCGCGAATACACGTGTCCGCACGCAGGTGTGTCTGCGTGTTGGCGTATAGTCGCTCATCCCCATCGGGAATGCTGAATGGAGAGAGTGGAGACCCCTCAGGTTTTTGGCATTATACGCAGTTGTATGAAATAGAAACAATAAAGTTTGCTCCAGGCAGATTTTCCTACGGTATCAGTGAGGGAGACAGTTCAACAGTTTGGTGCTAATATGTTCACTTGCTTTTATTGTCATGTTTTCATTTTGGACGGGAGTGGTATAGTAGGGTGTTTTGCTTGCACTTCCGGGTCTTTTGGTCGGTGGAAGGGAGGAGGTGGAGGAAGGTCAAGTATTGGTCCCTGGTTGAAAGGTGGTGAACTACAAATGTGGTCCTAGAACAAATGGCGCCCCTAGCGGATATGTCATAAACCAATGCTCCTAAAATGTATATATACAACTGTGATCAGGGTGTGTTTAGTATGTTATTTTTTCTGGAAGGATTGTATTTCGGTGATGTATTAATCAGTCATGGGGCAAAATACTTTGTTAAAGTATGAGTACTTTGCTAAAACCGATTATGAGTAGAAATACATTTTTCTATGAGTATAAGTAAGAGTAAAAGTACAAGTATGCATGTAACTAAAATTAATAGCTCATACGAACAAAGTAGTCAAAGCATTCTATCAAGAAAGTATGATATTTGTTCACAAAGTTTAGTTATCATTAATCACATAGCTCATCAAACATTGAAACACACACAATACACATGTAGTGATAGAAAATATAATTCAGGAATTAAATTTCATAACTAAAGTAAACTTGGTTTTCCAGTATATATTGAGAAAGTACTCAGATGTACTCGTAATGTACTCATTAACTATGAATAATATTAATGAGTATGAGTACCGAGTACGTCTGGTCCAAGTCTGGTATTCATTCAAATTAATTATTAGAACATAGTTGGCTCCTCAGTAGTGACTACAATAGTTAATAAAATGCATTGTGCCATGTTTGCAATCATATTACATTTTTATTTTTGACACATGGCAGTATTGCATACTTATATTATTCAAATTTGTGTCAAATGGGCAGTTAAAGAAGATTTTTATGAAATACTTTTACTGTGCTATATGGATACAGAAAGTAATCAGCAAATTGGTTTATATATAATTCAGCTTTGACCATCCAACATTTCTTGAAATAAATGAGCGTTTTTGAATTACTACAATCCCAATTCAAGGCCTTATCCCAGTTGATCTCAGACTGAAACCGTGACTGCCTTATCTGGTTATTCTCCATAATCCTCGGCAAAGCGCTGAACAAATGTGGCCAGTGGACAACAGTGTGGTTGTCTATGCACACTAAGCCTGTGTTCACCATACCCCCCCCCCCCCCCGACTGGGGTGGTATTTAAGTTGGAAAGCAGCCATCAAATAATCTGTTTATATCAGATAACATATGCTGTTCATTCAGATTAATGCAACTGCCAAATTATCCATATTTGACTATGGGAATTGCCTAATTCGTTCTTCCTAGGAAAGTTGGAATAATACAAAGCCGTATATTGGGGGTTCCATGATGAGGGTGTGGCTAACTTTTCAAATTATCACTGTCTGCTTAAATATGTGTTTTTGAAGGATCAGTCACAAATCTCTTTATTCTTTCTTGGAATGAGACATTTGTTTTGGGTTGTTCGCTCTCAATATTTGGAGTTTGGATTTTCTTGACTGTCGACAACCCGATTGGATCACCTGACGCATTGTGAGTGCTACCTGACCTTGGCCCCTGTTGACCTAGTTTTAAGAAACACACATTTTAACCATACTATTTCTATCATATACGTATCACTAGGTGCGCCACTTGTTAGTTGACCTTGCTTTGGTTCACCCCCGCCAGGGGATACTACTTGACCTTCACACACCTTGTCCCGTCCACCCTTCCACCGACCCAAGAGATCCGGAGGTGCAAATAACACTTCTTCTTCTTCTTCTTCCGGTAATCCACTACCGTCAATTTTGACGACTTCGTGGATAGTGTGCGTATGTTCAAGTGCTGATTAAAAACTGTAATACTAATAATGGTGCTGTTTATATATATATATTTTAAATAATATATATTAAAAAAGTGCATGTTAAAAACAGTAGTTCCGATGAGTTATGCCTTAAGTTAAGCCTAAGGTATGTAGTAGAGCGTAGAGTTGTCACGCTCAAGGCACTATTTGAAAGCCTCTATGGAGGGAGCATTTATTGTCTGGACTGTGAGTTTGTTCCAGGGTTCTATAGTGCTTATGAAAAATGAGTGTTTGTATGCTTGTAGTCGGGAGCGTTGAACCCTGAGTTGTAAGGGGTGCCCTCTACGCCCAGCGGCTAGATGTTCTGTGGCACAGTGGGTACGCGCTGGCTGGGTGTATTTGTTGAGAGGGATGTCTATTAAGTTGTGTTGGATTGTGTACATCATAGTGAGTCTAGCTGTGTGTCTGCGGTGTTCTAAGGTCTGCCATTGCAATTGGTTCATCATTTCAGTTGGGCTACTGTGGCGCCGCCAGTCACTGTGTACGTATCTGGCTGCACGCCTCTGCACCATTTCCATTTTATTTATATTGTGTTTTGTAGTTGGATCCCAGACAGTGGAGGCATATTCTAGTGTGGGTCTGACATAGGTTTCATAGCAGTATGATTTGACTGGTTTTGGGCAGTTACTGGTATTGCGTCTAAGAAATGCGAGGGTACTATTTGCTTTCTTTGTGATTGCATCTACATGATGATTCCATGACAGTTTGCTATTGATGTTTATGCCTAGGTGTTTTGCAGTGTTGTGTATGCGTTCTCCATGATTGGTTGCCCTTTGTCTGGCTTTCTCCTGCTTCGATTTAGGGATATGGTCTATGGCTAGAGATAGTTTGTGGTTGTGGATATAGTAGTCATAGTTGATAGGTTTAACTTTATTCGTGATCCTTAGTGTTTCACATTTAGCTGGATGGAAGTGCATCATCCAGGTCTCTTCCCATTCCGTGAGCCTGTTGAGGTCCTCCTGCAGGCGCACTGCGTCTTCCTCGCCACTGATTCTGGCATACAACAAACTGTCATCTGCAAATAGTTTGATTTGTGATGTTACGCAGTCTGGCATATCATTGATGTATGCCAGAAACAGCAGCGGCCCCAACACAGTGCCCTGCGGGACTCCTGATAGGACTGGGGTCTCTGTGGATGTTTTGCCATTTACAAGGACAGTTTGGGTACGGTTTTGGAGGAATGATGCTATCCAGTTTAGGGTTTTCTCACCGACTCCGTAATATTTTAATTTGTGTAGTAGTCTTCTGTGGGGTACTTTATCAAACGCTTTACTGAAGTCGAGGAGGACGCAGTCCATTTGACCTCCTTAATCGAGTGTCTGTGCGAGGTCATGAATTGTTCCTATTAGTTGTGTTTCTGTTGATCTGTGTTTTCTGAAACCATGTTGGGTGTCTGAGAGTATATTGTGGGTATCAAAATGCGTCATGATGTGGGAGCGGATTATATGTTCTACGAGTTTGCACAAAACCGAGGTTAGGGAGGTGGGTCGGTAGTTTTCTGCTTTACTTCTGTCACCTTTCTTAAATGCCGGTACTATGTTTGCTTTAAGCCAGTCTGATGGGGTGTTTTGCTGAAGGGAGGCCTGGAATAGGAGAGTTACAGCAGGGGACAGCTCAGCTGCTGCTTCTTTCAGTATTCTGGTGGGGATTTCGTCAGGTCATGTTGCTTTATGTGGGCTTAGTCCTGCTAGGAGTTTGTAAACTCCGTTGACAGTGATAGTGATGTATGGTATTGTTGGATATGGGCTGGGTCCTAATCTGGGTAGAGGGTTATCAGGTTCTGTTGTGAATACTGATGATAATTGGTCATTCAAAATATCGGCTTGGGTTTTACTGTAACTGTATGTCTGGCCATCTTTCTTCTGGGCGGACACTCCAACCTTGTCATTGCGTTTAGATTTGACATATGTCCACAGTTTTTTCTTAGCACTGGATCCTGCATCGGTGATTAAAGTGTTTACGTATAGGTCGTGAGCTTGTCTGCAAGTCCTCTGGAGTTCGCTTTTCAGACTACGGTACCTTTCCCATTTCTGTGTTTGTTTTGCTTTCTTATATGCCCGCTGTTTTTGTTTTGCAAGTCGTTTGATGTTTGTGTTTACCCAGGGTTGGTTGTGTCTCGTTGAAGTCATCTTGCTTGGGACATGTTTGTTCACTAGTGATTTTAGACCGGTTTTGAGTGTCTGCCATATCTCTTCCACAGGAGAATCAGTTGAAAATGTGTGTAGGACTGATGTTGTTAGTCTGGTGGCTTCTGCCTTTATTTCTGTCATATTTGATTTCGACCAGAGGAACACCTTTCTACTGATAGGTTTAGCACGCGTGATGGTGGCTGTGACTTCAAGGAGGATTGCGGCATGATCACTCACTCCAACTACGTCCTCTGTTCGATTTGCAAGTGATGGTCGATTTGTGAAGACTAGGTCTAAACAGTTTTTCTCCCGGGTGTTTACTTGTACTATTTGTTCTAGGCCTAGGTCTGCTTTCATGTTCAGGAAAAAGTCGTTTAGTGGTTTGGGATATCTCACTTTGTAGGGGGTGGGCTTGGTGGAATCAGTTAGCCAGTCAATGTCAGGTAAGTTGAAGTCACCACAGATCCAGAATGTAGCTGTGGGGTATGATTGCATAAGGTTAACAATGGTCTCTCTTACATATGTGGCCATGGCTACATCTCTGTTAGGGGGACGGTAGACACCAACTATGATTTGTGGAGGTTGGTTGCGAGGCATGTTAATTTTGCATGCTGATATTTCACTTCCAATATGGTTATCGTTTGCTACAGGTATGTCTTCTGCAACAATCGCATCTTTAAGTGCTTCCGGGTTCCGGGTTTAAGGGTTCCGCCGTTTAAGGGTTCCGCCGTGACCATTGCTGATGTTCTCATCTCTGCCTGTTCTAGATATTGTGTGATAGCCAGGTGGCAGAAATTCTGGGTTTGACGTTGTACCTGTGAGCTGGGTTTCTGTTGCAACAATAATGTCTGGGGAGATAGATTCTGTGGTGAGTGCTAGGGTGTGGCGTTTTTTGAATATGGATTGGGTATTGACTACCAGTATTCTTAACGTGTTCTTTATATGAGGTATATCTTTGGGCAAGTATTGTGCAACTTTGGGTGATGAGGTGTGCAGATGGCTGCCAGGTTCATCGTCGAGTTGGTCAGGCTCGGATAAAGCGCTGTATCTATTAGCTAGTGGAACCACTGGGTGGTAGAACAGAGTGGAATCCATGAAATTTGGTATCCCACACCTGTCGCATTGCCATGGGGTATCAGGCTTGATTCCTCGAAAAATTTGTGATGACATGCCTAGGCATGACTTGTGATACCAGGTATTGCAGTCGTCGCAAGCGACTGATGGTTTTGTTCTGCTCCATGTGACTGCTCGTTCACATATACCACATGGGAATTGTGGTTTCCTTTTTGGGGGTGGCTTCGGTATGTTTGGAGTGGTTTGGGCTCGCTGGCGGGGTCCAGGGTTCTGCTCCACATCACCGCTGGTGAGGAGTGTATGGTTTCCGTTTATGATTAAGCAGGGGTGCGTAGTCTGCAAGGTTGTAGTATCTGCATGCAGTCTAAGTAACTATGACATATAATTTTTTTTTTATCGTTGGAACATTGTTGTGCACTACTGGCTGAAAAAAAAAATTGGTTGCCACTGGCTACCAGTAATCGGGAATTTCGAGTCCAAATTATATAGGCTGCAGTACTGCTAAGCTATTATCTGTTGTTTAATTTATTATGTGTATGAGTATCAAGACGCTAGTGCAGTGCAGAAGGAAAATGTAGGTCTTCACCCAAGTTGGGCCCCAGGGCGTCACTGGGAGTAAGGCGTCTGACGAAGGGCCTGTTAGTAGGAAAGGTTATTGTTTTTATATGATAATAAAATATATTTTTATTTCTTTATTTGGTACTGGCACCCTATCAAAGGAATGGATCTGATCTTCTGAATAACGCTTTTGGTTGTTTACATCAGCGCCGCCATCTTTGATGAGCCGGTTGCAGTGCAGGATAATATTTTGCCAAAATTTGCAAGTTGCTTTAATCTAATTTGGATATGTTTTATATGTATGTTTTATATGTACTATATTTGTGTTTAATTTATTGTATTTCGCGTTTGTTCTGGCCGTGTGAAATTGTGTGAAATTTGCTTTTGTTTGAGTTGTGTTGGGGGGATTTGGCTTTCGCGCGCTTTTAGTGGATTGTTTATATAGGCGCCATTTTTAGGAACTGGTTGCTAGGCGATCACATTTTTGCTAAGTATGTTTAGCGTCAATTATTTAGTAGTTTTATCGACGGGTTACGGTGTAAACGTAATACTATTGAGCATCTGTGAATTTTAGGTTTTAATAGCTTTTAGATCTTCTCCTGTTAACGACAGTAATAGAGCGGGTAAAAACAAAACGACTGCACCTGACGCATGCGCACACCTACAATTATACTACTATTATACTACTGTTGGGGACTGACGACACGATAATAAAGACACGGTAAATAACAAGATAACACCAAATGTAATTAACTTATATAGCTGATTATCAGGAGAGTAGTGACTGTTATGTGTCATAGATAAACCCTGGTGATACAGTGTATCTTTTACATACCCCTAACATGACTTATCGAGTCCTTTTGAGATTCTTGGCCTAGTCCTGAATGTTTGTGTGTAGAGTAATGATGAAAATGGGTAACATAGTCACGAAACCGTAAATTATGTCGATATGCAACGTAAGCAAATATATTTTATTTCCACTTATCACACGAATCCATCTGTAATACTCGCCTTCGCAATGTTTACCACTGTAGCCAGGTAAACAGTAGCACTGGTATCTGGGCACGTATGTTAGTTTGCTATCGAAACCACCATGTGCTTCACAGGTTGCTCCGTTCTGGCAAGGATTCGAATCGCAGCGGGAGTTGTTAACTGGTGTAAGAAGAATAATGCGACGCATAAATGAATCTCAGAGAAAAAAAGCAAGAGCTTAACGCAAACAGAAGGTGTGACATTGTACAGAGTGTGCGCATTATGTCACAAAAAAACAGGTTCTCTACACTTATCTCGAAAAAGAGCAAGTTCTATTGGGGGATACATTTTATATATCACAGTCAAATCATATAATTTAAACGTTTGTCAATATTTACCTTGCCAAAACTAAACTCAATGGTTCAGTTCTTTATGACGTAGACATTTTAACAAAAAAAACAAGCAATAACATAACACGCTGTGTGTTGCCAGAGCAGTTGTCATCTTTATTGCAACAACATTACATCCAAATCAGCATGGCTTCGTAAGGGAACGTCTTGTGAAACACAACTTGTCAGTACAATACTTCAATTGGAATACATAATCGACTAAAGGAAGAAAACAAATGTCGTCTTCCTATATTTTAGTAAAATACTCGACCAAAAATATCATTCAGGAATTAATCCACGAAAGTCAGTACTACGGAATCAGCCAAATTCGCTGGCCAGGGGTATTTGCACACGCTTCGGCCGAACGTCTCCGTAAAGCTGGGAAGCGAGCTTAGTCGAACTTATTATTGTAGCGTTTTAATTCGACATTCGTTCTGAGTTATCCGTGGGAACGAACACCGCTAATACCTGCCCCAATTTGAAGTCGGCAACACAGATGACTGGCGGGAATCCCAATATAATTATGCATTACATGCCTTTCTATAGACACGGCATGCGTGGGATCAACAGGTATGACCAAGACCAACTAAGTACGACTAACCTATGTGAAAACCTTTTCACCGAAACAGCCATAATATTACTGTCTTGAGATGGATATTAGTCAATCTTCATGCTGCACCTCATGTTGAACTCCCACCCCGCTTTGTAATTCTCTGACACAAGAAGCAGTTAAACCGTCTACCACAGAAACATGTACACAGACGCGCGCGCACATAACGATATTGTGTCCAGAGGGATGCAATATAATTTTGAGGCCAGCCCTGAATGAAGCCAGGCATACGATACGAATGTAGGACTCCTAAGGTCACCGTCGGCCGTCGCCGAGCCCGAGCCTGAGCCCGAGCCCGAGGCGCAGCCATCTGGCCGGTGACCTCGAACGAGCAGTTCCGCTGTATTCGTTGACAATGCAACAGGGTATTTTGGGTACCTCTGTTGGTTTTAACGAAATTTCTCATCCCGCTGTCTTCATTGACTATACAGCGTGGTGTTGTAACTCTGCGATCAACACATACATTTCCTGGTTGAGCTGAGTTACGTGCAGTTATTTGGACCGTTGCTCTGCGGAACTCCTTCCACGTCACGTAAGTTTATTTCTTTTTGCGACATAATCATGCTGTTGTAGTATGCCTTCCTCGTCGTATAATCATACTCGCGTGATTCGACACCCCGGTCGGTGTTTGTTACCATTGTTCTCTTTCCTTATGCGAGTCACTTTAGCTACGGTTGCGTCGGTACAAGAGATGTTGATTGCCAGTAGTCTAAGTGCCGGTGAGGTGTCATTTAGGGGACGCTAACATATCCTCACGTCCCTTGTAGGTACCATATGTGTACCCAATTATTCTCCCTCTTGCCCTGGGTACGATAACAGCTTTTGAATGTCGGGCTGTGTACGTTTCCCCTCCCGGCCGGGGGACCGCTTGACATGTTGACGCTGCCCAGCCGCCGGCGGGTTAGCGGGTCCGCCCCTATTTGACGACGGGTTGATTACTGCTTGGAACTACGCTGCGGGGGCCTGCGGCTTAATTACTCTTGGCGGGTGCTAAAGTCTGAGATACGTGCAGTTAACAGCGCTTGTCGCGATTGACGACACGCGCCTTCTTGACTATTCATAGATGTCACATCCGGGTAGTTAGTCGGCACAACTACGTACGGCGTAAAGGCAACATGGCCTGCAGCTACGCTAATCCTTCGGTTACTCTATGTGAAGGAGACGTCCCAGGTGCTAGTTTTGTCCGATTACTTTCTGATGAGACTGCCAAGACGATTATCTCTGCTGTTACTTTGACTGGCAGTGTTGAACAATGTTACACGTAATAATCACAGTATCAGATTACAGAAGTATTCATTATTTTCAACACAACCATGTGGATTAAGTGGCAGAGTGGGTAACTTTGCTGCATTGTACCTTTTCAGATACCTATTGTTATATGTCCTAATACTTATACTACAGAATGTCATGTATTTTATACATCTGTTTTTCCTTGCGTACTTAGATTAATTAAGATGATTATCAGCCGCACACTCACAACGGGTGAGCGCCATCCAATCCGTTCTATTAAACGGTGTCGAGTGCAGAGTCCCGCTGTCTACCTTGACTAGCCACCACGGCTTTTTGGCTTCTGCGATATCAGCTTAACGTTTTGGCTGGATCTGAGATACGTGGTGCTAATTGGACACAGTTCTACGGACCTTCTCGACGGCGCGTGAGTTTTCTTTCTTCGTGCGACATATCCTACGTGTAGTGGTATGTCACACACGTTATCTTCTTGTGCACATATTTGACGCCTCATTGGTGTTTGTTGCGCTCACTCTCTGCGTTTATGCGGCTCACCTTGGCGTGAGGTGCGTCGGTACAAGATGTGTTGTTTGCTTGTTACCCTCGTGCCGGTGAGAAGTAACTGAAGTGACGCTTGCCTTTAATCAAGTCTCCCTGGAGGTTTCATGATGTCTGCAAGGTTTTTTTTAACATCGTATCATGGGCGCGTCCACACACTGGGCGCGGTATGGCCGGGTCAGCTGGCAGCTGGTCAGGTGGCCGCCGGCGTACGCCGTTGTTTGTACGTACGGCTAATTGACTGAGGGTCTCCGCCCCTACTTACGATGGGTTAATCACCATTGGACCATCGCCGCGCGCGCTGCCTTAGAGTTCCGGTTGGATTAATACCGGCGGGTGGTTACGTCAGCTACCCCAGGCTGCGACGCACGGGGCGCCCTGGTTTTGGGGTGTGGTAGTGGCATGCTGTGTTACTGGTCTTCTGTTTTCCTTACAGCGTCACTTGACAGCTTTTCCCGTTTTGCTTAACTTTGATTCTGTTTTGTATTACTGGCTGTGTTGGCGTGGTGTGTGTTTACCTGTTTGCATGCACGACACACACACACACAGGTCTGTGTGTTTGTGTGCGTGTGTATTTGTAATTAGGTACGTATGTGTTTCCATGTGTGTATGTGTGTGGTCCTGTTTATGTGTGTGTATACGCGTACGTCTGTATGTGTGTATATACATGTATTACGTATGTATACATGTCTGTGTTTATGTATACATTTATGTATGTCCGTGTGTACACGTGTGGGCACGCCTGTATGCATTAGTTATTACCTGGTTCTGTCGGTGTACACGCACCCATCGTTTTTGTGATCATTTTCACTGAATTGTTAAGTGCCAATTGTTAGTGTTGATTATCATGACGATGTTTCACAACACATAAATACATGCACACAACACATGTTCCTTTGTCGTTGTAATCTTGTATGTTTCGTGTTGTGTTTGCCTATGAAAATATTCACCGATTAGCACTCAAGTCAGACGTTGACGGTCACCAATATTCTCCTCCGGTCGGCCATAGCCGGCCAGCGATTACATCACAACGTTTGGCTTCGGTTTACGTGGTTGCATCTAGTGACTAAGACATGCACTAACTGCGACACCTATCTAGACATATAACATTAAATTGTGACTAGTTTGGATACTTCAGTTCTCCGATATAGTTACCGCGTTTGCGAACTTTAACGGCCATAGGTTTTGTGTTTGGTTTTTAAATGTCCTCCAGCCAGGAGTGGGCCGCGCGTACAGCTAAACTGTGTAATATGTTGTAACAAGTGTTATGCCAGTGTGTGGTTTATTTCACGTTCTTTTCAATAAACTCAACTTGTAGCGGTAGAAATTCAAGCAAAAAAACAAACAAAAACAAACCCAAAGTTACACCGCAAAATAGTCTTTATTTTACCAAACGTTTCTAAATGTTATAGTGTCAATCCCGTTATGGTCAACATATTTTAAAGTTATAACAACAGTGTTGACACCACTGTGTAGGTAATTTTACTATCTACAACATGCATACAACATGCAATTGCGCTACTTGACCATTAAAGGCGCTAGAGCAAAGACAATGGCGCAAGCAACAATTTTAAACATATAAGTCAAATATGTGAGGAGCCACAGGCGTCAAGTTAATATCGGCTGCGTGCTAATGGGTTCATGTCTTGACGTTTACATGGGTGTTCCCGTGTGCGTGACCCTTGGGTGGTGTGACATCATTGGCTCGCGTGACGCTATTCCAGTTGTATGTGCGCGTGATTTGGTGCGACTTGCTCCATGCATATGTACCTTGACTGCACTGTTTCGGAGCATACCGGGGTCACATTAATCTCCCTTGCATTGTCATGATTTCGTGCACGTCTGCATGTGTAAATATGCCGTGTTTGAGTGCTTTGATCATCTTTATCATAATTACAGCCGCGTTTTTCTTTCCTTTATCGCCGTCTCAGGGTTTTGGCTGTGTGTACGTGGTCTTCCCTAGGTTCGGATCAGCCATCGTGTTGGCCTCTGCGTTGTGGTGGTTTCTTTAGTTGTAGGTCTGCCGTGGGCGAGGGGACATTCGTCAGCAGACGTTGCGACCTACCGGTACCGGTCACTCATTACCTAGGTTGTTCCGTTGTTATGGCAGTTGTGCACACCGACTGACCTGGCGCGCACCAGCGCATGTTCTCCCATTTGGACACATTGCAGCAGCGAATATGTCATTGTGTCGCTTGCGTTTCATCATATGTGCGGAATCTGCTTTGGTATTTTCTTGTTACAGCTATGCCTCATGGGAAGTTCGGACGACTTGGTCGGCCTGCGACAGTCTGCCGACGTCCTGGCTGGGGAACTCGGGTGACACCTGGATTACACCACTGATTATTGAATTCGCCCGTGATGGTTTGCCACACTGCCACGAGCTGGACCTTTTATGTATGTCGTTACCGCGACTCCTCGACCGGATACACGCGATGCGACGCCACCTGGATGCAGCTGGTACATGTCACCCTCTACGCCGTACTGCCTTGTCTCCGGCCGGTGCCGTTCACTGACTGTGTCGTTGCCAGCGTATCTGCTGACAAGCCGACCTTGGACTTCTGCGTTTGTTATTTCGTGGTCTGACAGCGCGTTATTGTGTGTGTTGGGGTTAGTTGCGGATACTCGGCTGATCTGGTAGTAGGTCTTGCGTTCGTAACGTCTCCGACATGCAATTGTTTGTCTTGTTTATTTTGCTGTGCCTGGGGGGTAGGTTCCACTGTTCCAGTGGACGGTGGGGTTGTTTTCCCCCCTATACGGTTTCTGTCAATGTATACATTCGCTTAACGCATGTGTTTCTGTCGATGGCGGGTTGTTTTCCCCCCTTTACGGTTTCTGTCAATGTATACATTCGCTTAACGCATGTGTTTCTGTCGATACACTATTGTGCAATATATTGTATCAGTATACATGCAAGCAGCTGATTGTACGATAGGCTTTTTGTTGTACTTGGATGCTTATCATTTACCATAACACTGTATGTCTTTCAAGGTACAATCAGCCGGGCGCACACGTCAAGTTAGCGCCAGGCAATCCAGTTGTAAATAAAAGATCTAGATTGCCATATTACCATTACAAGATATTTTGTGTCTTATTGATCTACCGTAAACAGAGCCAGGCCCAGCTGTAGTTTATTAGGGAATATTAGGGCACACCTACGAAGGGGAAGGGCGCAGGCACGCAAAATGCGCGCGCACACACACACACACACACAAACACACACACACACACATATATATATTTTTAATGTTTTACGGTATTTGCTTGTAAACGCAGTTACACACTGCCAGATAGTCGGCAATTGTAACGGTACATACTCGACAACATTTTGGCAATGTCATTGTTTGTATACAAACTGTTAATATTTTAGACACGAAAATATACACATCTAGTTCATAGCGTATTAACTCTTCGTCGTTACATTGTTGATATTACGAATAAATTGGCATTGTATATGCAGCAAACACAAATCGTTCTTTATAGTGATGCCCAATGGCAGCAAACGCGACAGGTAATTACGAAGAAACGTAGTAGTTAAACTCACCATTCTAAGATAAAGTAATATAAATAGTACGTACATTGACACTCGAATCCGTTCCAGCCAGGTGCACATTTACAGGTGTAAGAAAGCATGCTCACGGAACACGTTCCTCCGTGGAGACAGGGGGAATTGTAGCAGGGATCTGACAAGACAAGAACAAAGACAATTGTGTGTGTTTGTGTGTATGTGTGTGTGTGTGTGTGTGTGTGCGTGCGTGCGTGCGTGCGTGCGTGCGTGTGTGCGGACATTTCACCCACACTACAACTGTCGCTGTTATCCAGGATCAGTTGGAAGAAAATCCACGTGAAACAAACTCCAGCATTGGCCGTCATTACAATTTTTTTTAAATAGTGTACATTTATCACATGATGTCAACTATCGAAGCCTAAAACCACGTAGGCTGTGTTGCTTACATTGCTGAACAAAGAATAGGTTCAGTTCATAACATGCTTTCGTAGAATATGAGTATAGTAGACAAGTTTAGTTGGCCGATGAGGTGACTGCCATGGTTAATAGCTTACTAATGTAGCAAATGACTGTACTATTAAGCACATCAGTAAAATAAGTTGTATGTTAATTTTCTTACAATGTATTCGATGCCTATACGTAATTAATTTGATTAAAAGTAGAACATCGCATGATCGCCGCTTCTTACCGAATTGCTAAAAGGAGTAACAGATTTGGCAGACGTCCTAGTTTTTTTAACCACTGTATACGTTTATAATATAGACGTCTGTCACTAGACGACCAACAGTAGTCGACCAACAGTTTCTAACGGCGTCCATTAGTTGAAATAACGACTGTTTAATCATTCCAAACAAAACAACATAATTCACATGATATTTCCTTGGTTACAAAATTCTTCTTGTATAACGACGATATGTATGTTAAAAGAGAGCTGGATTTCCTCAG
>OZ024867.1:18909588-18929588 GCA_964017155.1 Oasisia sp. SBJ-2009 | reverse complement strand
AGCTTGAAACATCCTGGAAAGTGGATCAATCGCTAACAAGCAAACTGCAGGAGTTCACGTGTCGCATGTATGCTGCTTCTTCAAAAACCTGCAAAGTGAACATTCTCCGACATGAAATGCTTCTTTCGAAGAGAGGATAAGTTGATTCTAGCACACTTCCCCCATGTGAGGACAGTCTCAAACAGCACATACAGCGTGCAAATTACCAAGCCGGGGTGTGGCGGGGGGCATTGCTACTAATGCCTGACATTCCTGAACCAGACGGTCATGGATGGATCAAGAGAGCTGATGGAGGCTTTGACTTGGATTGGATACACGGACAGGTTGCTCCTGATGCTGTACTGGAGCTTCTTGCATGACAGTGAAAGCGGAAATGTGTACCAGATGATTGTCCATGTATGGTGAATGGCTTCAAATGCACTTATATGTGCCGCCTCCAGACACGTGACAATCATAAGGTAGAAGATGAAACATTTGAGAACGATTCTGACTGTTCTGGTGTGGACTGTAATACTGATGAGGACTAGGAAGGAGAAGGACAATTGGTATTTGATACATGTACCAAGGTGAATGCAATGACTTATTTACTATGTTCTTGTTTTACATGTTCAGCAGGAAACAGACATAGGGTTCAGTGATTAATCAATAACATGACAGATACCTATAATTCATAATGCCGGTTGAGGAACATAGTGACCTTCACATGACCTTGGTTGACCTTGATATAGGCCAGGGTGAACACAATTTTTGAACAATTGGGATAAAGATAGGAGTATTCACCGTGCTACTTAAAAGTATTTGTGAGATTTGCTTCTTTTCATTGGCGCGTCATTCTTCCGTTTCTCCACATTAGTAATTGTTCTCATTGTAATAAAAAAAAATAGGGTCTTCAATTGATTTGATATAGCTTTTATCTTTTCTAAACACTTTTGATAACTGGGGCTCAAAAATCAATGTACGAAATGTTCGTGCCACACATTTTTTGCATGATCCACATTTTGTGACCTTTTGACCTTTGCTGACCTACTTTCAAGACTAACTTGCAAGCAATTATATTCCTTGAATAGAGTGAATCAAACCACACATTTTGAGTGGTAGATGACTGTTCTAGCATTAGTCTGGCCAAAGTGTTGGCTAATTAGGTTTCTCCTACCCCTGGAATTTGATTCAGATTTCGTGAACACTTAAATTACTATTGTGGGGTAGAAAATACAGAAAGCTACTCGATACACATGGTTATGACCCCAATTCAATACCTAGGGACACACACCTATCAGAAAAAAAACATTAGGCGTGTGTGTGTTTGTATACATATATAAGTAATTGGTTCATATCATCCTGACAGTTGAGATATTGTAAAATATTTACACGATAACTACCATTTGAATAATTTGTTCTGAAACTGTTGATGTTGTAATTTTCATGTTGTTGTATATATCTAAAGTTGGATGATTCACACATGATTATATGTGTATATATATATATATATATATATATATATATATATACATATAAATATATATATATATATATAACTATACACAGAAAAACCGTTGTAGTCGTTGCGGCAAAGGTGTTACTGCCTGCAGTAGAGCAATGTCTTGCGTCTCCTGCGTGCAGTGGACACACAAAAGATATGCAAGTGTGTTCAGCAATGAAACGCATGATGAGCTGTGCAACAGCGGATGCTTTGCAACAGCGGATATCATTTTACTTGTTTATGCCATCAATGCTAATTTGCGACAGCATGAAACTGTCAACAAAATATAGGGAATATAGAAGTGTTACAATGGCAATTGCTACTGTTACTAACGCATGACGCCAGGATTGGTTTCAGACTTACTAGTTTCACAATTGGCCCCAGTGTACCCAGCAGTGCATTTGCATGTGTATTCGTTCACTCTATCAGTGCATGTTCCGCCATTCCAACACGGATTGCTGTTGCACTCGTTTATGTCTACAACAGACACTTACACTTCAGAGGATCGAAATTAATATTGACTACAGTATTTACACACCTATGTCGTAAATGTGATAAGATGACTACTGTTGGTTATGATAACTATATCACTTATCGTGCTTGGTCCTTTGAATATGTTTGAAGCATCTAATCTGGTGTGAATCATCCAACTTTAAATATATACAACAACATGAAATTACAACATAAACTGTTTCAGAAAAAAATATTCAAATGGTAGTTATCGTGTAAATATTTTACAATTTTATAATACCACAAACTGTCAGGATGATATGAAATAATTACTTATATATATATATATATATATATATATATATATATATATATATAATAATATATATATATATTTATACTATATAAATATACACTACTACAAATGATGTGACACAAATAATTAAAACTATTTGCAATATCATGAAACTGTCAAACAACAAATAGGCGATATAGAAGTGTTACAATTGCAATTGCTACTGTTACTAACGCGTACCGCCATGATTGATTTCAGACTTACTAGTTTCACAGTTGTCACCATTATACCCAGAAGGGCATTTGCATGTGTATTCGTTCACTCTATCCGTGCATGTTCCGCCATTCCTACAAGGATTGCTGTTGCACTCATTTACGTCTACAACAAACATTTACATTTCACCGGAACGAAATGAATATTGAATACAATATGTACACACCTATATGTCCTAAATGTGATAGGATGACCACTGTTGGTTGTGATGACTATACCACTTATCGTGCTTACTCTTTTGAATATGTTTGCAGCATCTAATATGGTGTGAATCATCCAACTTTAAATGTATACAACAACGTGAACATTATAACATCAACTGTTTCAGAAAAAAATGCATTCGAATTGTAGTTATCGTGTAAATATTTTACAATATCACAAACTGTCAGGATGATATGAAACAACTACATATATATATATATATATATATATATATTATATATATATATATATATACACACACACACTATTACGTATGATGTGACACAAAACATTAAAACTATTTGCAATAGCATAAAACTGACAAAAAAGATATAGGCGATATAGAACTGTTAGAATTGCAATTTCTACTGTTACTTACGCATTACGCCAGGATTGGTTTCAGACTTACCAGTTTTACAATTGGAACCAGTGTATCCAGGACGGCATTTGCATGTGTATTCGTTCACTCTATCAGTGCATGTTCCGTCATTCCTACATGGATTGCTGTTGCACTCGTTTATATCTACAACAAATAATAACTTTTCAGACGAACGAAATGAATATTGAATACAGCAGGAACACACCTATATGTCATAAATATGATACGATGACTACTGTTGGTTATGATGACTATATCACTTATCGTGCTTAGTCCTTCAAATGTGTTTGAAGCATCTAATCTGGTGTGAATCATCCAACTTTAAATATATAAAACCACATGAAAATTACAACATAAACTGTTTCAGAAAACAATTATTCAAACGGTAATTATCGTGTAAATATTATACAATATCTCAAACTGTCAGGATGATATGAAACAATTACTGATACATATATATATATATATATATATATATATATATATATATATATATATATATATATATATATATATATATATATATATATATATATACACTATTACAAATGATGTGACACAAATAACTAAAATTATTATTATGAAACTGTCAAAAAAGAAATAGGCGATATAGAAGTGTTACAATTGCAATTGCTACTGTTACTAACGCGTACCGCCATGATTGATTTCAGACTTACTAGTTTCACAGTTGTCACCATTGTACCCAGCAGGGCATTTGCATGTGTATTCGTTCACTCTATCAGTGCATGTTCCGCCATTCCTACAAGGATTGCTGTTGCACTCATTTACGTCTACAACAAGCATTTACATTTCACCGGAACGAAATGAATATTGAATACAATATGTACACACCTATATGTCGTAAATGTGATAAGATGACCACTGTTGGTTGTGATGACTATACCACTTATCGTGCTTACTCTTTTGAATATGTTTGCAGCATCTAATATGGTGTGAATCATCCAACTTTAAATGTATACAACAACGTGAACATTATAACATCAACTGTTTCAGAAAAAAATGCATTCAAATGGTAGTTATCATGTAGATATTTTACAATATCACAAACTGTCAGGATGATATGAAACAACTACATATATATATATATTTATATATATATATACACACACACTATTACGTATGATGTGACACAAAACATTAAAACTATTTGCAATGGCATAAAACTGTCAAAAAAGATATAGGCGATATAGAATTGGTAGAATTGCAATTTCTACTGTTACTTACGCATTACGCCAGGATTGGTTTCAGACTTACCAGTTTTACAATTGGAACCAGTGTATCCAGGACGGCATCTGCATGTGTATTCGTTCACTTTATCAGTGCATGTTCCGTCATTCCTACATGGATTGCTGTTGCACTCGTTTATGTCTACAACAAATAATAACTTTTCAGAGGAACGAAATGAATATTGAATACAGCAGGAACACACCTATATGTCATAAATATGATACGATGACTACTGTTGGATATGATGACTATATCACTTATCGTGCTTAGTCCTTCAAATATGTTTGAAGCATCTAATCTGGTGTGAATCATCTAACTTTAAATATATAAAACAACATGAAAATTACAACATAAACTGTTCCAGAAAACAATTATTCAAACGGTAATTATCGTGTAAATATTATACAATATCTCAAACTGTCAGAATGATATGAAACAATTACTGATATATATATATATATATATATATATATATATATATATATAATATATATATATATATATTTATACTATATATATATATACTATTACAAATGATGTGACACAAATAACTAAAACTATTTGCAATATCATGAAACTGTCAAAAAAGAAATAGGCGATATAGAAGTGTTACAATTGCAATTGCTACTGTTACTAACGCGTACCGCCATGATTGATTTCAGACTTACTAGTTTCACAGTTGTCACCATTGTACCCAGCAGGGCATTTGCATGTGTATTCGTTCACTCTATCAGTGCATGTTCCGCCATTCTTACAAGGATTGCTGTTGCACTCATTTACGTCTACAACAAACATTTACATTTCACCGGAACGAAATGAATATTGAATACAATATGTACACACCTATATGTCGTATATGTGATAGGATGACCACTGTTGGTTGTGATGACTATATCACTTATCGTGCTTACTCTTTTGAATATGTTTGCAGCATCTAATATGGTGTGAATCATCCAACTTTAAATGTATACAACAACGTGAACATTATAACATCAACTGTTTCAGAAAAAAATGCATTCAAGTGGTAGTTATCGTGTAAATATTTTACAATATCACAAACTGTCAGGATGATATGAAACAACTATATATATATATATATATATATATATATATATATATATATATATATATATATATATATATATATATATATATATATATACAAACACTATTACGTATGATGTGACACAAAACATTAAAACTATTTGCAATAGCATAAAACTGTCAAAAAAGATATAGGCGATATAGAATTGTTAGAATTGCAATTTCTACTGTTACTTACGCATTACGCCAGGATTGGTTTCAGACTTACCAGTTTTACAATTGGAACCAGTGTATCCAGGACGGCATTTGCATGTGTATTCGTTCACTCTATCAGTGCATGTTCCGTCATTCCTACATGGATTGCTGTTGCACTCGTTTATATCTACAACATATAATAACTTTTCAGAGGAACGAAATGAATATTGAATACAGCAGGAACACACCTATATGTCATAAATATGATACGATGACTACTGTTGGTTATGATGACTATATCAATTATCGTGCATAGTCCTTCAAATATGTTTGAAGCATATAATCTGGTGTGAATCATCCAACTTTAAATATATAAAACAATATGGAAATTACAACATAAACTGTTTCAGAAAACAATTATTCAAACGGTAATTATCGTGTAAATATTATATTTATACTATATATATATTTATATATATATATATATATATATATATATATATATATATATATATATATATATATATATATATATATATATATATATATATATATATATATATATATATACTATTACAAATGATGTGACACAAATAACTAAAACTATTTGCAATATCATGAAACTGTCAAAACAGAAATAGGCGATATAGAAGTGTTACAATTGCAATTGCTACTGTTACTAACGCGTACCGCCATGATTGATTTCAGACTTACTAGTTTCACAGTTGTCACCATTGTACCCAGCAGGGCATTTGCATGTGTATTCGTTCACTCTATCAGTGCATGTTCCGCCATTCCTACAAGGATTGCTGTTGCACTCATTTACGTCTACAACAAATATTTACATTTCACCGGAACGAAATGAATATTGAATACAATATGTACACACCTATATGTCGTATATGTGATAGGATGACCACTGTTGGTTGTGATGACTATATCACTTATCGTGCTTACTCTTTTGAATATGTTTGCAGCATCTAATATGGTGTGAATCATCCAACTTTAAATGTATACAACAACGTGAACATTATAACATCAACTGTTTCAGAAAACAATGTATTCAAGTGGTAGTTATCGTGTAAATATTTTACAATATCACAAACTGTCAGGATGATATGAAACAACTACATATATATATATATATTTATATATATATATACACAAACACTATTACGTATGATGTGACACAAAACATTAAAACTATTTGCAATAGCATAAAACTGTCAAAAAAGATATAGGCGATATAGAATTGTTAGAATTGCAATTTCTACTGTTACTTACGCATTACGCCATGATTGGTTTCAGACTTACCAGTTTTACAATTGGAACCAGTGTATCCAGGATGGCATTTGCATGTGTATCCGTTCACTCTATCAGTGCATGTTCCGCCATTCCTACAAGGATTGCTGCTGCACTCATTGACGTCTACAAGAAACAATTACATTTCAGTGGAACGAAATTAATATTGAATAGAGTATGTACACACCTATCTGCCGTAAATATGATAGGATGACTACTGTTGGTTATGATGACTATATCACTTAGCGTGCTTACTCCTTTGAATATGTTTGCAGCATCTAATCTGTTGTGAATCTTCCAACTTTAAATATATACAACAACATGAAAATTATAACATTGTCATGTTGTTTTTTCTATTATTCAAATGGTAGTTATCGTGAAAATATCTTACAATATCACAAACTGTCAAGATGATATGAAACAATTACTTTTTAGTCTGTTTGACTAAATCCGACTACGCAGCGACATCATGAAACGTCAATAACTTTTTTCTTTTCATATATGTTCTTTACGAAATTTCGACAGTATAATTATGTGGGATACGGCCGTATATACTGCATTTTTTAGCATGAAATACGTGCAAATAACATATAATAATAACATATATATAACATATATATTTAACCTGTATATATGTGTATCATTTGCACTAGTCATAATCTACAAGTTGGTGGTGTCAACATGGCCGGGTCAGCCGAGCATCTGTGACTGTGTTTTGAAAAATTGATACGAAATACCCATTGATCAAATCCTTGGCCCAAGCTCAAGCATGGATATGTTAATATTCATAGCAACATTATTACACAAGGTTCATCTTTGCAGTGACATACACTAATGCGATTGAAAGTAAGTGGACGCAATAAATCGCAGTCAGCATCATCTTTCTGACCTTCATTTGCACTTACTAACTTCACTCAAATCACTGACTTCACACTCACAGTTCTTAAGTTGTGAGCCACATTATAATACCAGTTTAGCTGTACGTAATATAACCGTTTTTCCTTTACATAAACAGTGAACACTATCTTACATGAGACATCATTATTATAAACTTTAATATGTGAAATGTAACTGTTGTAATATCGCCCACAACTTGAACTTGGCGATAACGCCGGGATGCACAACGCCTTCGTTTATGATTTCTTATTTTGATTTCATAAAGACATACCCGATGGAAATGCACGATAGTTTTGTATTATTGACATTATACCTAAATTAATTGTAGTCCTCTGCAATGTTATGGACTTACACTCTAGCAAATTGTCTTGATGCTTTCCCAATTGTTACCCTTAATTACATATATTCTAGTCTATATCACCTGTCCTGTTGCTTTCAGTAATAATCTTATATACTACGTGAAATAATGTTTCAAGTTTTAAATTAGGAGTGTCTTTTCAGTAAGTGAAAGTGGTAAGTATTGCCAAAAGGTATGACATTAAATATTATAATGGTTTTGAAAGAAGGTTTAAAACGGATTAAAAACATCCATTTTACCTGAAGGGTGTTTCTGTTCATTGCCATTCAGCTTGCTAGCTGTACTGAAAACATGGGCAAGCTTTATTTTATTCTTTCCACTGGCATTGCCATACCATGTAATAACGTTAACAAATTTAAACACCTGTATGCAAGTTGGAGAATGTGCTGGCTAAAGAGATGGAGTAATCATACTATGTATTCGTACTCGAGTACGAGTACTTTTTGAGTAATTTGTACCCGAGTACAAAGCAAAGTAGTCGTACTCGTACTTGAGTACATTACCAAAGTAATCATATGATTACTTCTCATGATTATATTTTCATATGACCAGTTGCAAGCAAATATATTAGACAGATAGAAATGGCAATATTAGAAGTAATATAATAAATGTAATATTAATTGAGCTATTACTTTTCTATTACTGTTGAGCATTTCAGTTAAATAACTATTCAGTCAGATTTGCCTAATGAATACCTTCTCTCCCCAGAGAAGCCACATCTCCTGACCCTCCTGCATACTGTAGTACTGATAATGTAGGGATTTTTCAGCGATAACTATTATAATTATATACATATATAGGTATGCATGTATATATGTGCATATTATGATATATATCTATATATACATATGTAATATATATATATATATATATATATATATATATATATATATATATATATATATATATATATATATATATATATATATATATATAGATATTTTATCTATGTACCATGGTTTATATATCTACCACTATTTAGGGCTACTAAAGCCATGCAAAATACTTACATAATTTCAAGCAGGGTGTTTACTCCGATTCAATATATATGGTAATTTTAGGGCCATCTGGCCGAGGCAGAGGACCAACCCTGGTATTTTGGGACTCTACCGGGGGAGGAAAAGTTCACTAGCACTGCAGGCTAGCGTCTATGCTAATTTCTAGGGCCATCTGGTTTAGGAAGGAGGCACCCTCTGCCTTGTTGTTGGGAACAACAGGGTGCAGAGTCCGCTGGCCCCTGCTAAGATTTCTAGGGCACTGGACAAAAGTTAGGTAAGCAGTCTAGCGTCTGTCCGAAGGCTAACGTTTAGATCGTATAAATAGGGGGCATTTTAATTACTCTTGGCAGAAGACTGGGGCTTATTACCGGGGGAACATGCATTGTTCACCCCGGGACACGCGCTCCAGAGCACCCTGCGACATGCTTGCCGTCAACGCATATTATACTGTGTGTGTCATTGCATTGGCAGACGATTGGGGCCTATTACAGGGGGAACATGTATTGTTCACCCCGGGACAAGCCGCTGCAGAGCACCCTGTGACAGGCTTACTGTCACAGCATATACTATGAATGTCATGGCAGACGTTTGGGGCATATTGTCGGGGAAACAAGAGGAGACAAGTCGCCCGGTGACATACGTTGTGCCGCACCAGGCACGCTCGAAGTCGCCCGGTGACATACGTTGTGCCGCACCAGGCACGCTCCAAGTCGCCCGATGACATACGTTGTGCCGCACCAGGCACGCTCCAAGTCGCCCGGTGACATACGTTGTGCCGCACCAGGCACGCTCCAAGTCGCCCGATGACATACGTTGTGCCGCACCAGGCACGCTCCAGGTCGCCCGGTGACATACGTTGTGCCGCACCAGGCACGCTCCAGGTCGCCCGATGACATACGTTGTTCCGCACCTCACGGTTGAGGAAACACACCTAGTGGGTGAGTTTTTTGACCGATCAACTGACTGATCGCGTGTCAAACACGCTGTCAGTACCGTCACATTTGTATTGTGTTTGTATTGGTTTAGTTAGTGAAGTATTTTAGTGAGTGTCTTAGATTTGTACTGTTAGGATTTTGATGTAATGTATAAACAGTGTCGTTCAATTGCGAAACAGATCAGTTAGCCCTAACTCAGACACTGCATTCTTCAGTCGTGTAGATTACACAGAAAGCTGCAATTGTAAATAAATAATGCAGGTTACAATACTACTGTATTGCAAATTTGAATTATTTGATGTAAAATACTATCGATGACATAAAACTTGAATTTTCACAAAAAATTAGGTTTTGAAATGTTACTATCAGAAAGGCATTTCTACTGAGACAATCAGTAGAAACCAGTATCTAAATCATAATAGAAACCCTGTGCCATCATAATTGGACCTGGTGTACCAGAGACTGTGTGTCAAGCAGTGGGCACTGCTTCCTCCTGGGTCATTGACCTTAATTACCAACAGATCTTGCTGTTGGCAGGGGTGTAATCTACTAGTGCCAGATGTTGGCTATCCTTATAGTAAAGAAACCACACGGTCAAAACTGTGTCAGTAAGAAAGCAAACTAGATCACAAATACAGCGTAATCTATATAATAAAATAGTCATAATTTAACTCGAAGGATGCTGTTTATTCCGTTTGGAATGGGTCTATTCCCAAAGCGATGTCTGATAATACATCAACAATGTTAGAGAGGTATCTTATAACTTTAATAGTCAACTCCATATGTGGATTTGTATAAATCTATTTTTACACAGAACAGTTCTTTTGTTACTCATTCTCTTATCATATGCCCATGTTTCCAACTTTTACACAGCTTTATTAAAACAATATTTTTAAAAGAAGTAGAAGCAAATCAGATCAATGTTGAGGAGAATGTGTTAGCACATATGTCTTATCCAGTGTGTTGTAATCAGCTTATAACTGATTCCACACCACAGAAGCAGCTCTCAAAACTGGTATCCCTTGAAAGTACATGATGGCCATACCCAACCCTCCAGGTTTTCCCTGGGTTTTTGACTTTAATTAATCACAGACCTTGCTGCTAGCAGTGATGTAATCTACTGGTGACATTGACTGCCAACAACACTACTAAGACAGTACGACAACATGTTACTATTGTGCAAAATCTTAGACATAACTACTATTTTGTTTATACATTAATTGTGTTTGCATGGCGTTTAAATTGTTTTTATTTAGTATTTATGTATGGTTCAAGGTAGTATAACTTACTATAAAACACAATCTTTAGAAGCACATAAGTACAGGTATTTCATGGCTTGCAATATTTAAAACTGTTGGCACGCAGAGGGATAATTCTCAACATTTGACATACATAAAAGCATTTGCAGGATGCTGTATTCAATAAAACTGCTCTTTTCACAACAAAAAGAAGATTCTGACAGTGTATGATGTTTTATAATCAAAAAGGTATTTCTGCTGAGATGGTAGAAACTGGCTTACTTGACAATAGAAATTCTGTACCATTGCACCATATCTACCAGAGACTGTGTCAAAGAGTGCCTTTTGACTCGGCACTGCTTCCTTCAGGCTCATTGAACGTAATTAACAATAGATCTTGCTGTTTGCCCTTTGTGTAATCTACTAGTATGCTGGGTATCCTTTTAGTAATGAACCTACACAGTCAAACGTGTGTCAGTAAGAAAGTAAACTAGATCACAAATACATCCTAACCTATATGATATATATTTAAGGCATACTAAAAACTAAAACAGTACAATGTTTGTGTGGTTTGTGCAGGTTCGAATCCTGCTGTGTTGCAATTATTGCACAAAACAATCCTGGTTGGCCATAATCACCAAACATTGTGCACACTACTTCTCACTGCCATTACAACATGCCTGACTGGTGTATTCATCACTTCATAATTTAACTCAAAGGATGCTGTTTACTCCATTCAGAATGGGTCTATTCCCAAAGCGAAGTCTGATTAATACATCAACAATTTTAAGGTATCTTATAACTTTAATGTGGATTGTGGACTCCATATGTGGATTTATATAAATCTATCTTTACACAGAACAGTTTTTTTGGTACTCATTCTCTTAACATTTCAGTGACTAACATATGAATTGATCTTACACTTGCTGTCTTCCCAAGCCATAGCTGAAGTTGATTTTCCAGCGGTTAAATATACTATACTGCTAAAAGCACTAATTTATTAAAACAATTACTAATATTGTAATTTAAGCATTATTATAGTATAGTGATTTCAAATATGCCCATGTTTCCAACTTTTACACTGCTTTATTAAAACAATACTTTAAAAAAGTGGAAGCAACTTAGATACATTTTGAGGAGAATATGTTAGCACAAGTACGTGTCTTATCCAGTATGTTGTAATCAGCTTATAACTGATTCCACACCACAGAAGCAGCTCTCTTGAAAGTACACAATGGCCATACCCAACCCTCCAGATTTCCCCTGGGTCATTGACCTTAATTAATCACAGACCTTGCTGCTAGCAGTGATGTCATCTACTGGTGGCATTGACTGCCAGCAACCCTTATAGTAAAGCACGTGGGTCAACAAGAACATCAGCTGGATACATACTGCATATCACCAGTAACAAGGACAAAACAATGGACATTAACAATACTAAGGCAGTTTGACAACATGTTACCATTGTGCAAAAATCTTAGACATAACTACTATTTTGTTTATACATTAATTGTGTTTGCATGGCGTTTACATTATTTTTATTTAGTATTTATGTATGGTTCTAGGTAGTATAACTTACTATAAAACACAATCTTTAGAAGCACATACGTACAGGTATTTCATGTCTTGCAATAATTAAAAATGTTGGCATAAGGGATAATTCTTAACATTTGACATACATAACAGCATTTGCAGGACGCTGTATTAAATAAAACTGGTCTTTTCACAACAAAAAGAAGATTCTGACAGTGTATGGTGTTTTATAATCAAAAAAGTATTTCTGCTGAGATGGTAGAAACTGGCTTAATCGACAATAGAAATTCTGAACCATTGCACCAGATCTACTATTTGCAATAGCATAAAACTGTCAAAAAAGATATAGGCGATATAGAATTGTTAGCATTGCAATTTCTACTGTTACTTACGCATTACGCCAGGATTGGTTTCAGACTTACTAGTTTTACAATTGGAACCAGAGTATCCAGGACGGCATTTGCATGTGTATTCGTTCACTCTATCAGTGCATGTTCCGCCATTCCTACATGGATTGCTGTTGCACTCGTTTATGTCTACAACAAACAATTACATTTCAGAGGAATGAAATGAATATTGAACAGAGCATGTACACACCCATATATCGTAAATGTCATACGATGACTATTGTTGGTTATGATGACTATGCCACATGTCGAGCTTTGTCCTTTGAATATTTTGCTGCATTTAATCTTTTGTTATTCGTCCAACTTTATATATATATATAGAGCAACATGAAAATTACAACGTAACATATTTCAGAAGAAATATTCAAATGGTAGTTACTGTGAACATATTTTAGAATATCACAAACTGCCAGGATGATATTAAACAATTACTTATATATATATATATATATATATATATATATATATATATATATATATATATATCTGTATATATATATATATATATATATATATATATATATATATATATATATATATATATATATATATACACACTATTACATATGATGTGACACAAATAACTAAAACTATTTGCAGTAGCACGAACCTATCAACAAAGATATAGGCGATATAGAAGTGTTACAATTACAATTGCTACTGTTTCTAACGCATTACGCCAGAATTGGTTTCAGACTTACCAGTTTCACAATTGGAAGCAGTGTATCCAACACGGCATTTGCATGAGTATTCGTTTACTCTATCAGTGCATGTTCCGCCATTCCTACATGGATTGCTGTTGCACTCGTTTATGTCTATAGCAAACAATTACATTTCTGAGGAACAAATGAATATTGAATAAAAAGCATGTACACACCTATATGTCGTAAATATGATACGATGACTATTTTTGGTTATGATGACTATATCACTTATCGTGCTTAGTCCTTTGAATATTGTGCAGCATTTAACCTGGTGTGATTCGTCCAACTTGAAATACATACAACAACATGAACAGTGCAACATAACCTGTTTCAGAAAAAAATAGTCAAATGGCAGTTATTGTGTAAATATTTTAGAATATCACAAACTGTCAGAATGTTATTAAACAAATACTTATATATATATATATATATATATATATATATATATATATATATATATATATATATAGATATATATATATATATATATATGCACACACACACTATTACATATGATGTGACAGGAATACTAAAACTATTTGCAATAGCGTGAAACTGTCTAAAAAGATATAGGCGATATAGAAGTGTTACAACTGCAATTGCTACTGTTAAGCATTACGCCAGGATTGGTTTCAGACTTACCAGTTTCACAATTGGAAGCAGTGTATCCAGCACGGCATTTGCATGTGTATTCGTTCACTCTATCAGTGCATATTCCATCATTCCTACATGGATTGCTGTTGCACTCGTTTATGTCTATAATAAACAATTACATTTCAGAGGAACGAAATGAATATTGAATATAATATGTACACACCTATATGTCGTAAATGTGATACGATGACTACTGTTGATTATGATGACTATTTAAATTATCAATCATCAAATTTAAATATATACAACAACATGAAAATTACAACATAAACTGTTTCAGAAAAATAATTCATATGGTAGTTATCGTGGATATATTTTATAATATCACAAACTGTCAGGATGATATGAAACAATTACTTATACTTATAATTTCCACACTGTATATGGATCACATAGTAATTGTGTCAAAATACTTACTTTCAGTGCAAAAACGTCCCGAAAAAGCACTCGTGCATTTGCATTCATAACCGGGTCCCCAATTCGTAAATACGCAACTTCCGCCATTCTTGCATGGTTTTGAAGCACACACATCTGAAACATTGAAACCGGTCATCATCGAGCCGTGTTAAAGATTGGCGCGTTGCATTGCAAGTTCAAGGGTCAAATGCCGCCGTCTAACAGGTGGTGAACTACAGATTTAGATCAAACGTAAATTGGCGTCTCTAAGTAGGTGCACTTCAAAATGAGGGCAACGTCAAACGTGGTCGATCACGGTCAAGGTATGTGTGGCAATCGTCGAACATGGTTATGGACCATGGGCATTTGACCATTGTCATAATTAAGTGTCAAAGTGGTGTTTACAAAGATGAAGGGCACTCCCACAAAAAAGGAACACACTTAGGTCTTAACATTATTTTAAGTACGATCATTATGATTTTCTACTTGTTTCAATATATATAATTATTATGTTGTTTAAATATTTCTCAAACAAGTTGTCCGATTATTAGAAAGAAAGCGACAGTAAATATTCTAACTATCAGCATTAATGGAAATAATATATAAATACTCCGTTCTACAAAAATTCTTTGTGTTTACATATACTGTCAGTAAAATTGGAATAACAACATTAAGAAAATCACAACTAAAATAGCTAAGGATGTGTCCATTATGAATAGCAATGCACCTTTTAAATAGCCGTGCTTTATACACTACTATTTGCAGATGATGCTACTATCGTTGCCCATACATTAGAATACATCAGAGAGATACGCAAGCAGTTTGAACAAGCTGCAACCCTGTATGGACTTAGAATCAACACAAAGAATACACTCTCTACTGCACTCTCATCGTGCATTATCTTAATTACTGTTGTGAAGTGTGGGGAATTACATATAAGAACAAAGGACATCCATTATATTACATAAAAAGCAATAAGAACATGTTAAGATAGGAATATGTATAGCTGAATGAACTTGTCACACACAATTCTTATTTAGTGATATCTATATGTTGCGTCTGTATGATATGATTGATTTCAACAATATGGTGTTTATGTTTAAGGTTAGCAACAATTCGCTTCGAGATCATATGTGCTAAGATACTTTGAGAGAATATGTGATTGTCACTTTTATAATACATAATAATAACGTTGACAATAATAACGATGATCATCGTTTTATTACTTATATAAGGTATTGAATCATGGGTTAAGATATATCCGAAATATTTAGTCAAATGGGTGTAATATTCTAATCAACATAGTGTTTATATAATATAAGGAATTGGTTTATATATTTATTAGGAATGTAAATAATAATTACGTAACTGTTCAACTTGTTGCATTTCTTTCAACACACACATATATATTGTTTTCATTATGGAATGTGTTACGTAATAATTATCCTTGCAAATTTGTTGTTGCTTGTCAAACAAAAACAAATATTCAATTAGTACCAGCGTTATTTTCGTATGAGTAATTAATGTTTTAATTTCAAATAGTTTTATTATTATTTACACACATCATTCATTTGTTATGCGAAAACTCTCGACACACAAGTGCATAAAAATTACCAAGTAACACGCACTTTCTCTTCAAAGTGGGTGCACGCAACTATTTCAATCACGTCAATCGTGGTCCTGGTGTAATATCGCGCAGCGCCTTCGCAAGGTGTTGTGTATATAACTCTAAGAACGCTGGCCATCCCGGCAGCGTAACGTTTTCCACGGCTAACGTCACAATTCTGCCCCTCGTGCATTTCCCGAAAAAATACTTTTTCAAAGATGCCACTACGGCAGCTAATATGTATTGTCAATTTTAACCTCTAGATCCTGAACACCAAGTTTCAAACTTGTGATTTCGGAATTATCGTTGTAGTGCATACAACATATGTACATGCACATTTTAAAGAGTTATTATAATTTTCTGAGGCAAAATTGGGCTTTATAGAGGCACGATTTAAGGAACGACCATCGTCTAATTTAGTTACGACCTTATTCATCGTCTAATCACAATGACATCTCTCTCCTGGTGTATCCCATATGCTTTAGTTCTTATTTCGTGTCCTTTCTCTTCGCCTCTTCTCTATGGGGTACCAAGGGTTTGCATGACGGTTAGTGTTTTTTGGACGTTTACTAAGGGTGTGTCCTATCCACTTCCATTTTATTTAACTTTCTATTAGTTTGGTCTATTCCCCAAGGTGTATTGTTGGATACCTTGTCTGATCACTTGATTTGCAGGATTCTGTGTACGTTGCGATTACCTTGACATTTGAGGTTAATATCCTCAGTTTGGTATTAAACTTGATTGTTCTCAACATGAAGAATGGTACTCGTACTTTCGGTATCCTTTCTGTTTCGTGTTTCTTCTTTCAAAATGATATGCTAGTTGTTTTGTGTGTGTTGGCTTTCGTAATTTGTGTTTTACTTCTGCTGAGGTCGAGCTATGCTGGCACTATATTTAGCAGCTATGCTTGTTCCTGCATGTGTTGATGGCTGTGGTAGAGGAGAGAGAGAGGTCATCCCTAAAGTCAAGGTTCTCTACCTAACTCCAAAGTGTCTACTGAACCCCATTTCTTCTGTTTTATGTAGTTTTGTTAAGATCCAATGCCATGATGTATGACAAGCAGAAATGGGAATGGTCTCACTTTTGTCTTCACTGTGAAAAATGTGTAACTTGCCCTGCATCAATGACTTTGCATGTTGTACGTACAGGAGGCTAATCGCGAGGAATACGGAGATGAGTGATAATAATTGTAAAAACATAAAATGTCATATTATTATTTATTTAGTTCTTACATGCTAAAGAATAGCTACGGAAGCATTACTAAGTTAGACAATAAAACGTTAATTTTGAGTCGTCACTGTAAACAACTACCTAACTGATGGCACCATAGGATCATAAACCGTTCTATGTTTCTGCATATTAAACATAGAAACAAAAATAGTGGCATGCTCACGATCACACATGGGTATGTCACAATGTTCCCAACGCTTGCCCTTATCTTCTGTGTAACACCAAGGCCTTAGTTCGGTGCAATATCCAGGTGTACTATTGCCCCGTGCGTTACGGCAGTACCTGGTTTGACCTCCTACTGCGTGACAGTTGTTATGGTGTGGCTGGAAGAGAGAAACACCTTTATATAGCAAACAGAACAGGATAAGTGTAGATAATGTTCACGGATACTTGTCTAGTCGTTTTTATTATTATGTGTCACTTATGTTGTTCTTGTGGGGAGAAGAATGTAACATATACACATACACGTACTAGCGTCGGAGCGAAATACACTAAATGTCTAATGTGTATATACTGTTGGTAACATTTCTATTTGGACTATTTTGAAACCTGTGTTTAATTGAGATTCATTTGAGGGTATTAATTGTTTCAATCACTTATATTTTGATGATGAATAGGTAATGTATCAAGGCAGTTTTTTTATTATTTCCTCCAACTGTATCTCGAGTTACCCAATGACTAAATGCATTTGAAATCATGTAACATATTACATGTGTTTAATAAACATTATGTAGATATAGGTACTACTATACTATAATTCGTTGTTTATTAACAATGTTTGTGCACAATTGCTATGCACAACCAATATATGATACAAATGTAAGTGCATGGTGTGAATCTCTCACTGATTGGAGTATCCCTTTAAACCAACCAACAAACCATTGGAATCGAGGACACTGTCACAAACACGAACCCTAATGACGAAACGACGAGATATGGTGCAATTGTCGAAGATAATCAACAAATACAGTACGCAGAAATATTGAAGACCATGAAAAGGAAAGCAAAATATATCAGTCATCTTTAATTTGCCGACGACATATTCCTATGCGCAAATGCACCGCCGAATCCACAACAAATGCTGCAGGATCTGAAGATGAACATGTTGAAGACAAAGATGATGACAGCAGACGACATACAATCTCTCAACACTACATAAAGCTACGTCTACCTAAGAAGAGATACAGCACCATTGACTAAAAACAATATAAGCAAAAATACCGGCTGGATGGACAGCATTCGCCAAACACCGCATCATCTTCTATCGTAATAGTAGAATGTGCTTTAGAGGCAAGTGTACAACTCATGAGTACTTCCAACAAAGACATATGGCGCCGACACATGGACACTCGCTAGCCAAGCATATACTTATTTTGCAGCCGCACAAACAACTATCTAAAGAAGTATGTAAAACATCACTTACCGGGACAGGAAAAGAAACATTTGGGTAAGAAAAAATCACATACGTGATTGAACAAGTCAGAAGACGGCCGTGTTCGTGGGCGGGGCATATCACCAGAATACAATATCTTGTATTCTGGTGACATGCCCCGCCCACCGATAGACATCGTATGTCACCACCTGGAGACGCTTCGAAAGGAAAATATCTAGAGGAAGGCCGGAGAGACGGTGGAGAGACGAAGTAGACGACTACTGGAATGGTACCATCTGGCAGAAGAAATCGCAACATAGGCTGATGTCAAAACAGCATGCTAAAGCATTTACCCAATAACGGGATACTGCGGCTGCACAGTGATGATGTGGTAGTCACCAGTTGGCAGCACTGCACATCACATACCAAGTACACCTTCCACACACCACTGCACCCGCATAAAACGACATGGTCCATTCGTGGCTTTTTATGTTATTATAAAATCATGTTATACGGTATAAATTATACCTATTATGGCGAAATGACAGTGAAAATATGTTTTCATGTACCATTTAGAGGTTAAAAATAGACGCAGTAAGGGGTGTTTTACTCTGTTTACACATCGACCACGAGGCGTTTTCGAAACCGATGTAGGCATGGCTAAAAACCCTTGAAATGCATGCTCACGCGATGCAGGATCACGTGAACACAAGTTGACGCCACTAACGCCAAATCCAGCCAGGTGCACAGCTCCCAGTTGGTAAAGGTCAAAGGGTGGGTGTCACTCGCGGCGATTTGAGTGACA